>JASAUF010000411.1:5375000-5522500 GCA_030180095.1 Magnolia changhungtana | reverse complement strand
CGGGGGTTCTCTAAGTTCAAGTCAAATGACTAAAGGTCCACTTTACCTTCAATTGGCTTTTTATTTATTTATTGTTAAACTCCTATGCGTGCCTTTCTGAGAATTTAACTGCGGTATTTTAGGCCTATGTATAATTTCCTTCTCATTATCTACACTATTAATGTATAATTTCCTTCTCATTATCTACACTATTAATGCATTTTTTTTCCCGCTGTTATTATAGGCAGCTCTAGAAAGGTACAACAAAATGAAAGGTAATGCTCCAGAACGACTGGTTTCAGGATCTGACGATTTCACCATGTTTCTCTGGGAACCTGCTGTTAGTAAGCACCCAAAAGGTCGTCTGACGGGTCACCAACAGGTAACAGTCTTTCTTTCTGCTTCTAGCTGTACTTGGACTTATTTTAGTCTTCAAATAATTTTGTTGTATGAGCTTAATATTTGGCCGGATTGGCTCTGGTTGGTCAAGTCCATGCAATGCAACTGTTGCCTAATAGTGGAAATTCCCCGGCCGGATTCAAGCTCAGGCTTCCAATTTCTTGCAGTTCTTGCCCTTCGAGACTTGGAAAATGGACACTTGAGTGGAGAACTAAATAGCCGAGTTGTCATAATTGTTGCAAATTAAATTACAGTTGGGAAAGTGACGCAGGACAGCCCTAATTATGATGCATGCTCATGAACATAATTAAACAGCGGAAATAAAAGGAATAAATGATCTAAAATTCTAGCAATAATCATCATAACTGAGAAAATCATAAAGGAAACATGCAATGGAGCGGGCCATCATCACAACCATGGAGTATGGAATTCAATTATTACTTAGGTTGGATCCGGCGAGGGATGAGACCTCCCGATCTTGCATGGTCACACCCAATCGGTTAATGAAGATCACTAGTCCGAAGAACCAAGAAGTTTCTCGGATTAGGGATTTGAGAATTTGAGGGTTTAGGGTTTAGATCGATTCTCAAAGTTTTGATCGAAGAAGGATTAGCCAAAACTAGAAAAGAGAAAGAAGGAAATAATTACCTTGAGGAAGTTGGAGGGGCACAAGAAGAAATTAGAAGAGGAAGATCAAGGGAGGAGAAGAAGCACCATTAGAGAGAAGAGAGGAAGGAGGCAACCAAAGGGTTTGCTTTTCATTAATCAATAGTTGAAATTCGTATCTAGGGCTTTAACCCACTTAAATAAGCAAATAGAGACATAAAAGTACTAAAATACCCCTAGAATAAGCAAGTAAAGACATAACATTACTAAAAGACCCCTAATAAAGACATAAAATTACTAAAAGACCCCTAACTAAGCAAAAACGGGCAAATAACATAAGTGCGGGAAAGTTCGGGCGCTCGGTCTTCTTTCTCCAATCTTCCTTCACATGTGTCTTCCCTGAGTGGGGTCTTCTATATGTCCAATCACATGTGAAAGGTCTTCAGCTCCTCAATAGTCGCCTATCCACAAGGACGGTACTTTTAGTTGACGCTTTCTTCGTTAGTACACCTTGAATGCGCTTGTGTCAGCATCAATTCCCCTCGGGTGAGAAAAACTCGACTCCGACAAGTTGAAACTTTTGTAGCGCTCTAGCAGATCTGGATCAATACCCTGCAATGCGTCGCTCGACAGCCACGTAGATTCAGACGATGGTTTGTTCTTCCACTTGACAAGATACCTTTGGAAACCTCCATCTCTCGTGGATACTCTCTTGTCATCCAATATTTCCTCAATTTCTTCTTTATGGGTAATGGGTGGAGGAAGTGGTGGAAGGGGTTGAGTAGCAAACTCAGAAAAAGGCCATGAAAGGGACGATGTATCAACAATGGGAGTATGGGTACGGACTAGATCTTCCACATTAAAAGTTGGATTAATGCTCATTTCAGGTGGAAGGTCAATCCGATACGCGTTGGACCCAACCTTTTGTAATATCTTGAATGGTCCAAAGACGCTTGTAATTTTTTAGCAGATCTTTGAGGGAATCGCTTTGGCCTTATTCGCACCATTACAGTCTCCTTCTTGAAATTCTTGCATTCTACGATGAGAATTAGCTGAAACTTTATAATCATCATTGCTCTTATTTAACCGCTGTCTAATATGTGTATGCAAATCATGAATATGGCGTGCAAATGCATCGGCTGACTCAGAAGACCTTTGGGTAACAGACATAGGTAAGAGATCTATGGGCATTCTAGGTTTATAACCACTTACAATCTCAAAAGGACTCAACCACAGATCTATTAATCGACCCATTATAAGCAAGTTCAAGATAGTTGGTAAAATTAGGTCCCAAGTCTTAACATGTTCACCCACTAGACAACGTAGAAGATTTCCAAGGCTATGGTTTACCACTTCAGTTTGACCATCTGTTTGTGGGTGGTAAGCAGTAGAAAATTGCAAACGAGTTCCCATAATGTGCCACAGTGTCTTCCAAAAATAGCTAGTAAATCGAACATCACGATCAGACACTATGGTTTTAGGTAACCCATGGAGACGCACCACACCATCAAAAAAGAGACGAGCAACATGAGACGCATCCGACGTCTTCGAACATGGGAGAAAATGTGCCATTTTAGAAAAACGGTCCACAACGACAAAAATGGAATCGTGCTTTTTTATAGTCTTGGGAAGCCCAAGCACGAAGTCCATACTAATGTCCTGCCACGGAGCATGTGGCACTGGCAATGGCGTGTACAGCCCGGTATTTTGCTTTCTTTGCTTTGCCAGCTGACATGCTCGACACTGCCCTAAAACTTTGGCTATGTCTCGCTTGAGACTTGGCCAATAGAAACGATCTTCCACGAGGGCAATGGTCTTATCACGACCAAAATGGCCAGCTATCCCTCCTGAATGAAGCTCCCAGATGAGGAATTCACGAAGGGACATACGGGGAATACAAAGTCTGTCTTCCTTGAAAAGAAAGCCATCTTTAAGAACATATTCACCCATAATATGCTGGTCACTAGAGAGCGACGCGTAAGTACTCCCAAAATCAGGACATATGAGGTACTCATCTTTCAGTTGCTCAAATCCGACTACCTTTACACTCAAAGAGTTGAGCAACGCCGCTCTCCTACTAAGGGCATCCGCTGGTTTGTTTTCAACCCCGGCCTTGTGTTTCAAAACAAACGAATATTCTTGAAGAAACGCTACCCACTTGGCATGCCTTGGGTTGAGTTTCTTCTGAGAATGCAAATATCTCAAAGCCTCATGGTCAGAAAACAAAACGAATTCTTGCGGTAGGAGAGTGTCGCCAATGTCTCAGGGATTGCACTACCGCATAAAATTCTTTGTCGTAAGTGGAGTATTTTTGTTTTGCCTCATTCAGTTTCTCACTGAAATAGGCCACTGGGTGTCCTTCTTGACTCAACACTCCACCTATACCGACACCAGACGCATCACACGCTACTTCAAAGACTTTAGAAAAGTCAGGTAGACGCATGACAGGAGCTTCCACCATCTTGCCCTTAATTTCTTTAAAAGCCTTGACTGCGGCTTTAGACCACACGAACTCTCCCTTTTTCATGCACTCGGTAATGGGAGCCATGATCGTGCTAAAACCCCTAATGAACCGACGATAAAAAGTTGCTAGGCCGTGAAAGCTTCGCACCTCATGAATGTTCCTTGGTTCTGGCCACTCAACTATGGCCCTGACTTTTTCAGGGTCTGCCCGCATCCCTTCAGATGACATTATAAATCCTAAGAACACAACTTGGCTAGACATGAATGCACATTTATTAAGATTAGCGTACAACTTTTCCTTCCTAAGGACACTACAAACCTTCTTTAAATGTTCAAGGTGTGATTCATTAGTGGTACTATAAATAAGAATATCGTCAAAGTACACCACTAGGAATTTTTCCATGAACGGCCTCAAAGCTTGTGTCATCACCCGCATGAAAGTACTAGGTGCGTTAGTCAAGCCGAAGGGCATGACCAACCACTCATACAGCCCATCTTTCGTCTTAAACGCCGTCTTCCACTCATCTCCTGGGCGTATACGGATTTGGTGATATCCACTCTTGAGGTCTATCTTAGAGAATATAGTAGACCTGGCCATCATGTCAAGCATATCATCAAGTCTAGGTATAGGGAACCTATACTTGACAGTAATTTTGTTTATGGCACGACTGTCCACACACATGCGCCACGTGCCATCTTTCTTTGGCGTCAACAGTGCAGGCACGGCACACACGGCTCATACTCTCTTGGATGAAACCCTTTTGCGAAGCTCATCAACTTGCTTCTTCAACTCTGCATGCTCTGCAGGGTTCATCCTGTAGTGAGGAAGGTTCGGTAGAGTAGACCCTGGGACAAGATCAATGGCATGCTGTATGTCCCTTATAGGTGGCAACTCATTCGGTAAGTCTTCAGGAAATACATCACTGTATTCCTTCAGGACCGAGGTCACCTCACGGGGCAACTCTGATGGAACCTCAGGTGTAATCTCTCTAGCCACAAGGGCATACACCATAGAATCCTCCTTAGCCTCTTTTTCAAACTCTCTTGCGCTGATTATATGTAGAGACTTAGGTTTGAATTTCCCCATTCTTCTAGGCTCACTTGCCTTCTCATCCTTCTTCTTCCCTAGTGTATTCTCAGGTGACATGGGATTAAGTTTGATCTTTTTACCGTTATACATAAAAGTACATGCATTCGAATAACCAAAGATCGTGACATCATTATCGAATAGCCACGGTCTACCTTGGATAACATGTCCCACATCCATAGGTAAAATATCACACCACAAGGACTCTTTGTATGACCCAAACTCGATGGGGACTAGACATAGGCCAAGTGACGGTAGGGATGTCTTGTCAACCCAAGAAACTTTGTGCGGTCCGGATGAGGTGTGGATTTCAGTTTTAAGCGATCTAAGGTGCTAGTGGAAATCACATTCTGACAACTTCCACTGTCCACTATCACCTTACAATTCTTTTCACCACACTTGGCAATAGTGTAGAAGATAGTGCTTCGACGCCAGTCAGCACTACTTCTAGACTGAGCTAGCACACGCCTGACTACTGCAAGCGTTGCTTCTCCATCCACTTCTTCTTCATCAGTAAGTCCTCCTTCAGGGTGATACTCTTCAACTTCATAATCACCCTGGTCATCTCCACCCTCGTGGGACTCGCCTATAACTAAGGCTCTCCCACGGCTCTTCGTAGGACACTGATTAGACATGTGGCCAAGATTGCCACACTCATAGCACCTCACTTGGTTCATGTTACTAGGACCGGCACCAAGAACCCCTTTACCCTTGTCCTCCCTAGGCCTAGGCGAAATGGTCGCCTGTGCCCTAGGTTGACTACCAATATTAGGTCTAGTTCCTTGGGAACTAGATCTAAGACCGAGTCTCGGGACTCAAAACGACGAACGACAGGAGCCTTCAGATATTGCTCTAACTCCTGCACGACTTGATATGCTTCATCCAAGTCCGTTAAGGGCCGAGTCATAAGCTCGCGCTGAAGATCCGCACGAAGGCCCGTCTTGAAACGCGAGAGCGTTACTAGAGGGTCTTCTCGGATATCACATCGCATCACATATTCTTCAAATTTAGCGATGTAGTCAGCGGCAGACATTGACCCTTGACGTAAGGATTGCCATTGGTCAAGGAGCTTCTGGCGGTATGAGAGAGGAAGGTACTTCTCCTTCAACTTCTCTTTCATCTCATACCAATGCATGATAGGGGCTCTACCAACTCTCTCTATCCTACGCTCGGTGTTGGTCCAGAAGAGCTTGGCTTGACCCACAAGTTTCATCTTAGCAAACCGCATTTGACGGTTTTCCGACATGCCATACCACTCAAAGTAGTGGTCCATGTCAGCAACCCAGTCAAGGAATGCCTTGGGATCCAAGCGCCCATCAAAACTCGGGGCCTCAACTCTCACACTCTTCATCGCACGCTCATCTGGATCATAACGGTCTTGATGATCACATGTGGCTCGTGCCTCTCGCACCACACCACGACCGTTACCACGATCTCTATCTTCATTACCACCACGTGTGGCAGCGCGTTCTTCAATGATTCCTCCCACTTGGGAGTACGCATTATCCCCTACAGCGGGATTTTCCTTTTGGGACGCCTCTAGTTGCTCGACCTTAGTCATGGTAGTGGTAATTTGGTTCTCAAGGCGGGCAAACTCGCGCTTTTGACCCGCTTCTAGGGCGGTTATCTTTTGTATCAATTGAGCAAGTTGCTCAGATAACTGCTCGTTATTCATGGTAGGTTGAAGTCCGAAACCTCTACCTCTTCTCGTGGGCATACAATGAAGACTTGAACCAAACTCTACCCAACTAGACTACTAGGTGTTATGACTTTCAAGATGAATGTGATGAATGCAAAACTACTATGAACTGACACAATTAAGTTGACACAGGAAACAACTCAAATTTGGAAATTTTCTAAATTGGAAAGTTTCTAAATCTGGAAATTTTCTAAATTTGGAAAGTTTCTAAATCTGGAACTTTCTAAATCTGGAAATTTTCTAAATCTGGAAATTTTCTAAATTGGAAAGTTTCTAAATCTGGAACTTTCTGAATCTAGAAATTTTCCAAATCTGAAAATTTTCTAAATTGGAAAGTTTCTAAATCTGGAACTTTCTAAATCTGGAAATCTGGAAATCTGGAAATTTGGAAATCTCAAATCTGGAAATCTGGAAATCTGCAAATCTGGAAATCTGGAAATCTAAAGCTGGAAATCTGCAAATCTGGAAATCTGCAAATCTGGAAATCTCAAATCTGGAAATCTGCAAATCTGGAAAGCTGGAAATCTGGAAATTTGCTGCAAACCGGAAACCCTAATTTGATAACTCGATCTAGACAAAAACCATGCAAACTTATGCTTTGATACCAAATTTGACGCAGGACAGCCCTAATTATGATGCATGCTCATGAACATAATTAAACAACGGAAATAAAAGGAATAAATGATCTAAAATTCTAGCAATAATCATCATAACTGAGAAAATCATAAAGGAAACATGCAATGGAGCGGGCCATTATCACAACCATGGAGTATGGAATTCAATTATTACTTAGGTTGGATCCGGCGAGGGATGAGACCTCCCGATCTTGCATGGTCACACCCAATCGATCAATGAAGATCACTAGTCCGAAGAACCAAGAAGTTTCTCGGATTAGGGATTTGAGAATTTGAGGGTTTAGGGTTTAGATCGATTCTCAAAGTTTTGATCGAAGAAGGATTAGCCAAAACTAGAAAAGAGAAAGAAGGAAATAATTACCTTGAGGAAGTTGGAGGGGCACAAGAAGAAATTAGAAGAGGAAGATCAAGGGAGGAGAAGAAGCACCATTAGAGAGAAGAGAGGAAGGAGGCAACCAAAGGGTTTGCTTTTCATTAATCAATAGTTGAAATTCGTATCTAGGGCTTTAACCCACTTAAATAAGCAAATAGAGACATAAAAGTACTAAAATACCCCTAGAATAAGCAAGTAAAGACATAACATTACTAAAAGACCCCTAATAAAAACATAAAATTACTAAAAGACCCCTAACTAAGCAAAAACGCGCAAATAACATAAGTGCGGGAAAGTTCGGGCGCTCGGTCTTCTTTCTCCAATCTTCCTTTACATGTGTCTTCCTTGAGTGGGGTCTTCTATATGTCCAATCACATGTGAAAGGTCTTCAGCTCCTCAATAGTCGCCTATCCACAAGGACGACACTTGTGGTTGACGCTTTCTTCGTTGGTACACCTTGAATGCGCTTGTGTCCGCATCAGAAAGGGTTTAGCTCTACGTGTTTCTGGACAATTTCCAGTCGGACATTTGACTGTAGCTTTTGCTTACATGCTTTCTCTGGCCACTGCTCTGTCCAAGTACAAGATGGATCCCACTTGCAAAAGCATAATCACTCAAATCGTCCAAACTGTTCACTCCTGAATCTCAAAGTAATCACCCATGTACCCAGAATGGTGAATATGATCGATGCACTCAACACACAGTATAGCCTCGCTATGGTTTATAATAGTTTGATTGCAGATGCATTTGTTTTGAGCTTGTTCGAATAGCGTCTAACATAAACTTTCATGCCTTAGCCTTGAAGTCTAAACTGTATACTATGATACCAAACTCCTAAGCTGTATGATAGCCTGAGATCATGAGTGAAAACACTAACACCTTAATGTAAATATTTTGGCCTTTGTTGGTTGAAGATGAGATGTTTGAAAGAAAATGATTTGTTTTAAGGTCTAAACTATAAAGAACTGTACTGCGACAACTGACGTTTATGGACCTGTAGTAGAACCAAGTTCAACAAACCGTTTACAGCCTTGTCTTACACCTCAGTCCTGGAATACCAAGGCATTAATTTTGTATATGAATTAGACAATGCAGCTGATAAACCATGGGGTTTTCTTTTGCAGCTTGTAAATCATGTTTACTTTTCGCCTGATGGGCAATGGGTAGCAAGTGCTTCTTTTGACAAATCTGTCAAGTTGTGGAATGGTATCACAGGAGCATTTGTTGCAGCTTTCCGAGGGCATGTCGGACCTGTATACCAGATAAGGTTTGAATTTTTTCTGCTGTACTTCTTTTACTCCACTTCCTTTCTGTTCTCTTACTAAAGAGCCTTCTCTGCTTGCATACCAGTTGGTCTGCTGACAGTAGGCTACTCTTAAGTGGAAGCAAGGATTCTACATTGAAGGTATGTTTCTATGCCATTTTACTTTCATCCTGGTTTAAGCAGACAGCTGTTGAAAGATATGCTGTTTTTGGACTTTCACATGTAGATACATAGTCATTCTAAAAAGGCCAATTCAGGCTTTCTGTTTGACCTTACTTGTGTGGGATTACCTAACTGCTTTGGATCCGCGGTCTTTCTAAATATTTCAAATGAGTTTCAAGTTTTGTGTTCTTGATCCTTGCCACAAAGAATCATGCCTTAACTTATCCAAGCGCTTCAACACCACCTTCGGGCATTTAAACAAGGACATGAAATAGACTGGCATATTCGACAAAGTTGGTTTGATGAAACTTAACCTTCCCTGCAAAGACAAATACCTACTCTTCCAACTTGATTACTTGGCTTCAACTTTTTCGATGACCCTGTCTCAAAGATGCTTTGGTGGCCTGTTGATGCAGAGAGGAAGACCTAGGCATGTAGAAGGGAAGGAGCCAACAACACACCCAAACACTCAAACACCCTGGCCAGCTGACCCAACTCCTCCTCAGATGTTCTAATCCCTAGAATTTTCCTCTTTGAAATGTTGACACTCAACCCCGAAACCACTTCAAAACATTCGATGATCTTTCTTAAGCTATCCATCATACCTTCCTATGCTTTGCTAAAAATTCTTGATCATTAGTGAACTGTAAATGAGAGATCCGAGGCCCTCCCCTCCCCACCTTGAATCCCTTCAAGAGCCCAACTTCTTGACGCTTGTCTAGCATCGTACTCAAAGGTTCTGCAACTACCACGAACAAATATGGGGAGTGTCAAATAACCGTTTACTCTAAAAGCTTAAGCTGTCAGAGCGTGGTGTATCAATGTATATCAAGGGACTTTATCACTCCAACACCCTCCTGCACGTGCTGGGTGGGAACTCCGTACGGGAACATACTGACAAGGGTGGAGGGACACTCACACCATAAATAGGCCGGGCTTGAATTCCCGGTCCCTGGGCCTACTTTTTCTGACCCCCCGCGGGAGAATAATATATTAGCAAGGCATATTTGCTGCTCTCGAGATTCGAACATAGGACCTTTCGCTCTGATACCAAGTAGAGAATGGTTTGATGATTATAATGTGAAGAAAAGAGGAGAAGATTGAGAGAGAAGAAGTAGAAGAATGAGAGTTTGAGAAAGATGTTGTGTTAGGCTTGCTTTCCCTAACACACAATATTTTATTATAATAGAGTATATAGTACACCGCAGGAGAAGATGAAAGTGTGCAAATGCACCACTAACCACATACACTATACACTAACATTCTCTATAGGAAGAGCGGATCCCCTTGCCATAGCCCTCTCAAAGTACACCAAATAAACCTTTTGGTGACCCATTAACCAGAAGTGAGAACTTTGTAGAACTGATCTAACTTCTCCACCGAGCCCCACATCCCAAACCTTCCAACATATAATTTAAAAAGTCCCACTCCACTTGGTTATAGGCCTTTTCTATATCCAAGTCACGCGCCACCCCTTTCTTGTTGTTCCCGTGGCACACGTCAATGTATTCATGCACCACTAGCGCACAATCCACAATCTGTCTTCCTTAAATAAAAGCATTCTAGGTCTTGGAAATGGCACTTGAAAGAACTGCCCGAAATTTGGATGCGATAATTTTGTAAGGGCTTCCTATCAGGCTAATAGGTCTTAAATCTTTCAAACTCTCTACTCCTTTGGGACAATAGTGGTGAATGATTTCCCTAATTCTGAAGCTAACCGCCTGCCTTTCGATTGCACCACTTCCCAAAACTCCTGAAAGAATGCCAAGGGATTACCATCTAGCTCTGCCGCTTTATCTCGATTGAGACCATTCACTGCTACTTTAATTTCGCTCTCTAGAATCGGCCATTCCAACTCTTTTACCTCTCTAGTGGACAAGCGACTGAACTATAAGTTGTTTAGATGTGGTTGGTTGGATAATAAATCCCTATAGAAGTTGACTATGACTATGGAAACTTGCTCCTTCTCTTCAACCCTAGTTTCATTCACCTTTACACTTCGGATTTGGTTTGCTCTAGCACGCGCACTAGCGGCCCCGTGGAAGAACTTGGTGTTCTTGTCTTCCTTTTTTAACCATGACGCTCTTGACCTCTATCTCCATTTAATTTCATCCTCCTTTAGCTGCTTATTGTAATCACACGAAAGCAATACCCTAGCTACCCTATCTTCTTCCAACAAATCCCCTCGCTCCTTTATATCAATTAGCTGGATCTCCTGCAATACTGCGTCCGACTCTTCCTCCCCTTTCCCCACACCTCTTCCCCCCACTCATTAACTTTCCTTTTCAGCATTCTCATATTTTGAAAGAGTTTAAAACCTGTGAATCCTTCCACTTTGAATGACTCCCACCACTCTTTGATTACACCCCTCCACCTCTAGCCACATCAATTTAAAGCAAAACGGGTGTGATCCCCAATTTTCATCGTCCACCTCTAGCAAAATCGGCAATGTTCCAAAGTCGGTTTTGGTAGGCTTCACTGAACAACTGTTGAAAAATGCTCGATCCATGAAAAAGAAAAAGAAAAATCTATCAAACTACGATGTCACCACTCTCTCTTGACCATTTGACCATGTAAACTTAACATTGCCCATATGGATATCCACCATTTCGTTCCGATTCACCCACTTGGAGAACTCCATGCTTCTAGATACCTTTCTGCTTTCGGATTTTTCGAAAGAGAATCGCACATACACACAAAAGAAGAAGAAGAAGAAGAAGAAGAGGAAGAAGAATCCGCTATAAACTTATCCACCTTCCGAAGCTTCCTCTCTTGAAGAGTCATTATCCGAGCCTTGAACTGCCTTCTGATTTTGTTAACCTGATCTCTCTTTTGGTTGCAACTCAGGCCACTGACATTCCAGCTAATCATCTTCATTGATGAATATAACCAGCCCTTGTTCCTCTCGTCTCGTCTTGAGCTGCTCCCTACACTAGAGATTACGCTACACCAAGACTAACCAATTCTCTACTCCCCTTGGGGATATTTGGGTCTTCCCCTTCTGAACCAATCTAGCCATCAATAGACTTCTCTCTTCGACGAACTGGAAGAAAACAATGTAATCCTCATCGCAGTTGTTGAAAGTTACTCTGACAAGTCTACCCATCTGCCCCAACACCTTCTTGATCTGACGCATCCCTCTGGCCATGGAAACGTGATCATTGGGTCTTCCCCTTGTAACCTTGGTTACTGGAACTGCCCTACTATTCGTACTTCTTAGCTCCTCTCTAGCCACCATGATCAACATCATCGAAGCTGTCTTAGACCTCTAGGATTCCTTCTCTGCTAACCAAGCTACTAGCTAGCAAGGGAACCCCACCTCTACAAATTGCCAATGGCTCGACCTCTAATAGGACTGACTCCATCGCTTTCGCCTCCCTTGATTCTTCAAAATGCAGATGCCTACCCACCTCTTCAGCCCTTTTCCTACCCGTGTTGATGAACATCCTTTGAAGTTCATGACATCCCTCAAACTGTTGCTTGAGAATGAATGAGCCTATCCCGACCCTCCAGTCCCCTCCAGTTAAGCTTCCTCCAAGTGTCTGGAAGAAAAGCTCTTCTAATGTAACTATATAAGCCGGATTCTTCCACACATGGGAGGAGATAAGTTACTGTCCCCATGTGTAAGCTCAAGATCACAATCCACATGTGATAAGTGTTTGAAGTATTGTTATTGCTACAAGTTTTGCTGACCGAAGATATGGAAACAATATCGATATTGTCGATTTCTGAAAATGCCGGGAAACATGGAGAAAACGATGGAATTTTTCAATGAAACTTTAGGAGTTGCTAAAATATTTGCATATTTATTAGTTAACAAATTGCAAAAAAATGCAAAAAAAAAAAATGCACACATAATAAGTTTCCATTTAGTGGGGCCTAAAAGTATGTACTATCATAAAAAAAATAGTCCAATAGTAACATAACAATCACTTAAATCTCATTAAACCAATTAACAAGCAAATAAACATGTATAATGCATTCATACATTATACATCTATAAATATGAATATAAACACAATACACATGCATCTTCCATTTATCCCATCAAATCTATCCATTTAAACATCCATCCATCCATCCATCCCATCTATCCATCCAACCTTTTTTAATAAACAGATTCTCGGTGATATTGAATCTTTGGCAATATTATCGAAATATTGCTGATACGTGGGCGATACAAGTGACACTTAGAATTTACACAGTTAAAAATATTGGCAATACAAGCAACACCTAAAACTTACACAGTCGAAAATAGTGGCGATACATTGGTGATATTGATACATCAGCAATACTTAGTGATATATCGATGGTACCTATAGTTTATGATACTACCAATGTTATCGATATCGCCGAGCTGGAGATATGGATAATTTTGGGGATATTATTGTAATATCAAAGATACTTTTGAGTAGTGCATGTGATGATCGACACGAGTTCATCACTTGTAGCTCTCTCCACGTGTCAGCCAGCCGGAGGGGCTTTCTTCCACCTCAACAATCGAAGCATTGATGGGAAGGCATGTGTTAGCATCCCCTACTTTGTCACTGCCTGACCTGACACCCGCATGAATTCCTGACACCACCATCAGGACTCTGCCGCCCACGACCCTTATCACCTTTAATACCGATTGATGTGCGTCCCTCACCTAGAGCCCCTCGCTGACATGAACGCCCAATGACTCGTCTCTCGAATGACACGTGTCCCCTCCTATCGTCGTTTCTCTATCGTTTTTGTTGTCGTCTTCACCACGTGTCACCTCCTCGCCACTGTAGGAGATCATGCCAAGTGCAACACATGCTTCTCCCCTCTCCACCATCGTGAGGCATTGTGCCGTCCTAGTAGACACCATGTGTACATCTGACGCTTGTCGAGAACCTTCTGAATGCGTGTCTTCTCCTTCCGGACCTCCTCTGGAGTATTCAAATGGTGCTCCTACATTTCTATTCGGTCTTTTGCTTCACTTTCCCCAGCTGGCTGCTGCAACGCTATTAACACCACCCTCACGTCTACCTCCGAACACTCCCACCCCTTCTCGGACCACCTATACCTCCATCCTCACATCCCCGGCAACCACTGAGATCGAAACTATATCCTTTACCAACTTCCTCTTCCTTACCAGCAACCGAGCTGATATCAAATCGCCCCAAGTTGTCATTGTTGCATCAATCAAGAGGACCTCACCCAAGCACCACCCCGGCTTAGGGGTGCACACAGTTCGGTCCGGTTTCCAAAGGGATGAGAACTAAAGGTGGCCCCCTTCACATGAATGGCCCATATCAACAGCTGGCAGTGACCAATTCAACAATCTCGTTGACTATTTGGTTCCAGTTTTGAAACCGGAACCGAACCGTGTGCACCCCTACCCCAGCTCTAGCAACACCTCCGAACTCCATATCTCAAGCGGAAGCCCTCTCAGCACAAACCATACATCTAGACCAAAAGATGACCAAACGATCCATCGCTCTAGCGAAGTCACCAGTCCTCTAAACAAGTAGCCGGCGATAAGAAGCTGGTCTAGGTTTTCTCCTGGTTGAAATGAGATCCAATACTCAGTGGTGCTAAGGTGTCTTAGGATCTAGTCTCCCTTACTCATTTCTCCATTCTGCTCCAGCCACTCCTCCAACTCAACCTCCAAGGAGTCAACCCTAACAGTGGCCACCATACTCCATTGGAGGCCATACATGGTCCCGTCCACCACTGATGGATCAACACAGACCACCACTCCATCCCCTCCCTTCTTGTTCCTCACTCTACTCCCTGAACCTTTGCTCATCCCTTCATCCTTCTTGCCCCTTGACTCCTTCCCAAAGAAATCCTCCGAGATCCTCTCCTACTCCTAATCACTCCCTCCTGCTCCACTCTTCTTCTCCCTCAGCTGCTGCAGGCCCTTCTCTCCTCCACTTCCTCCCTCGACTCTCTCCCTTCTTGATATTGAACACCCCACTACTGCATCACTAAACAACATGGGACTGTCCCCTACCTTCCTCCCTTTTGGTGGACCTCGGATCTCTTCCCTGGTTCTATCTTTATCCCGTGACTGTCTTTTCCCCCTCCTCTCTTCCTTCCCCCTCTTGCCAGCATCCATGTTGGCGACCTCCGGACCAAACCTGGCCCTATGCGCAAAGAGCCTCTTCCCTTTGTACCTCCTCTCCTTCAGGTTGGCCACTGCAAGATCCGGCTTTGATGTGTTGGTCATCTGAACAAATACAAAACCTCATTTGTTGTCATTGACCCTTTCTAAGATGGTATGGTGACCTCAACTGAGCCAGAATGTCCAAACACCCTCAGAAATGGTGTTCAGACCACCCCTTTGGAAAGCCTTTCACGAAGATGGTTGGAAACTTTGGCAATGGATGTGGCCGCTTGAGAGATGAGATCCTCTTCATCCTCAACACCTCAAACCAGTCCCCCTCCCCCTCGTCGACCATCACTCCCTTTCTCGATGACAGTCGTCTCCTCCTCTTCTCTTTTCGATAGTCCATCTCCTCCCAGCGGAATGGAAATATTCTCGCAAACTTGAAAGCTTCCCTGAACATTTCGATTTCTCAATTAAGATCTACCTCGCAAACGATCCTTAACCGTCAATTGATTCCTGCCTCGCAATCTTGATGCCATCCCTCTTTCAATCTTAGTCTTCCCATGGTGGAACTGTTGGCTATGGTTCATCTAAAGTGGGGGCCCACTCCAGTTATAAAGTTTTTGCTGATTAATATCATAATGTTTCTTAAAATTCATACAGCATATTTGTTACATTTTCTCCATTTATGTTTATTGAGTTAAGTGGGTTAATGTCCAGGTTTGGGATATCCGGACACGTAAGCTGAAACAAGACCTTCCAGGCCATGCTGATGAGGTATTCACTTTGAAATTTATTCGGGTAAAAGGGAACCCATGTCTTCATACTTGTAGGTAAAAAGATTGGCATTGCTCTGGCTTGGTAGTCCACACTTCCATAGGGGCAGAAATCAAGGGACCACCCCATGAACTGTGTGGATCCTCAATTGCACAAACAATGGGAATGGACCAAAGAGTGCCAAACAGCACCTTAATTTTATGATCTTTACATTTTCTTGTGCATTGGATAGGTTTTTGCTGTGGATTGGAGTCCAGATGGTGAGAAGGTAGCATCTGGTGGCAAAGATAGAATGCTGAAGTTATGGATGAACTAGATAGAATCTGAAGAGAGAATGGGATGAGAACTCAAAGATGCGACACTGTTGGTATTACAAAGTGATCTTTAGTTTAAATCAATAAATCAATATATAGTACATGGACTTTCGCATGCAATAATATGGTATATGTTTAAAGAGGAACCGTCAAGTGCATATCATTGACACTATCATCTGTGTTTTGCGGAATGATCACTGTCAGAGCATGGTCTGTCAGTGATCAGATAGTGTGCTCCATCAAGAAGAACTGTAACTCAAACTGGCTGTTGGCCCACTGCCCAGTCTCCTTTTGATATGCACAGGTGATCCAGTGTGCAATATACCTTGGACCATTCCTATTTCTTTTGGAAAGGGAAGTAGCTGGTTCTCAATGCAAATGTCTGAGTTAGCTATCAAGCACTCAAGTGTTGGTACATGTGCATGCTTGCATGTACACAAGCCTGACCGTCCATCTGTTTAATCCTAAAACAGTTTGGCCTTATGCCCAAAATCACAATGTCCACATGATCCGAACCTCTGATTGCAGCACTTCCACACTCAAATGTTGAGTTTTGGTCGGGTTGAAAAAAAAAAAAAAAAACCCAGCCCAGTCATATCCTCAAAAGTCATCTAGTCAGTGGCTAGGATTGCCTAGACTGATCTGATTTTTGGGACCCAATAAATGAACTCCCTGGATCTACCATGTGTGCTCAACTTAGAGTGCTGGATAACTAGCTTCGGCATTTCAGCATCAACTCTCTTCGAAAGATCTGTGTTGTTTCAAGGTTCTTCCATGTCACTATGCACGTCTGACAATGTCAATGACTCTATTTGTTTCTTTCCTTTTCTCCTTTTTCATTATTTTAAGGTGTCCAGGTGTGAAAGAGGGTGAGAAGCCCTTTTAAGATTGCTTTCTTGTGCTACGGAGTATTGCACAGCAATTTATAGCAAGAGCAGTAACAAAATTTTGGTTTCACAAGAAACCCAACTTGGGTTTCTCACTATGGGAGGGGAAAGAGAAGGTTTCTATAATTTAAGTCTGTCGAGATTCACATTGAAAGCTACGTCGAGTGGCTGGAACATTTCTTTTTCTTCTTGGTTGTTGTATGAAATTGCAGTGTATAAGAAATTGTTTGATTGTTAAGATTTTGTGACCTATTTATTTGTTTATTTATTCATTTCTGAATTGGCAAATATTTGGGTTTTTTATATTTGATTTTTTTGGGGCAGATCCTATATCTAATATTTGTTGGTAGTCTGTGTTTGGATGTTCCATCGAAGTGAGTTGAATAATTTAGGCTGAGTTTGGTTTCAGCAAATATAATGAAATTTCACGATATTTCGTGATTAATCAGTCTAGCTTGGTGAGGGACTTGAACAACAAATTGCAGTTACTATCCTTTGGGGCCAATGGGATTTTTCTTAAAGGTTTGGTTGTCATCATGAATAGCGTCCCCCTCAACTCGGTATTTTACTCTTCAATGAATTGAATGGATTGCAATTCAGTTTGATTATGCTTCCAAACACTATGCAATCTAAAGAGGGGGCATTTTAAGGATCATGTGGTAGGTTTTTTTTATATATATATTTTTATATTTTTTTTAAAAGGTTGTGCTGCAGGGAAGAGATCCATTGCTGAATTTTTGTGCCCATGTGCATTGCGGCCCTTGTTTACATGATCCAAACCATGCATTTGCAATTTGCCATTGATGGGCCACTAGTGTAGAACGTACCTGATTGGTCTATCCTAGCCAACAAATAAATAATCTTTTTCTTATTATAAGTTATCTCTGAGTATCCATTTGGACAGCATTGGTGAGTGATTAAGATTGTCCAAACAGTTTAATTTTTGGTCTATGACAATTCAGTATCATTTCTACCAAATGAACGGTTCTGATCCATCTTTGTATTCCATATGTGCTGCATCTATATACCATGACTATTAAAAATGCATGTGATTCATGGGAGTAGAAGCTGGAGAACAATCTCTTTCCATAACCAAATAAAAATAAGTGATGCATTTTCATGCAGCATTCCCGTGTAATGCACGGAAGTGGATAGAAAATAAATAGGTGTGTTGAAATCAATGGTCAATGTAAGTTCTGCTTGTTATGTGGCAACTGCAATAGTTTTGAATTTACCAAGGGGTGGTAGCTGAATTAGTGGGCCACCACAGATGATCCATGGCTCAAAAATGCTAATTGGGACTATCCTGGTCGTTGCATCAGTGGACCAGTCATCAGCCCATTACTTGGTGAGGAAATATTACCAATCAGACAGCTGGAATAGTCATACAACGCGATTTTTTAAAAGTTGTGGGCCATCCCATGAGATCAATGGCGTGGACTGATTGCTGCCATTCAATAATTGCCAGCGAACTCTGCCGTACGTGCTTAGCAAATTTATATCATACCATATTCGCAAAGATTCTCGATACTCTGGCAGAGCGTCATGGATGATACACTGACACTGAGGAATTCTGTACTTGGCTTACACGTAATTCAAATGTAACGTAATTTAAAAAAATTGCACACTTGATTTTATAACTATGGGATTGGTGGACATTTATTGGACGGCTAAAATTAAAAAAAAATCCAACGGTCCTGTTTCACCAAACAAGTGTCCACGAATCAGATGTTAGAATTGTACCTTAACCGGTCCATTTTGTAATTGTGATTTTTACAGCGCTTTTCACAATTTAGGTAGTTTAATTTGAGTTGATGTTTTCTATGCGTACAATTTCTACGCGCCTGTGTATCAAGCATCATACCTTGCCAGAGTATCAAATAACTCCTCTGTAAACATTACACGTGCTTTCCTATCTAGAACGCTCATTATACAGGACACTTCTTGGGCTATTTATGGCCCTAAAATAAATAAATAAAATGTTTGGATGGTTTCTATGAGGGGTTACAACCACCGGTGAATCGCCAGATACGGTGCTGAGGCACTCCAACAATGAAATGGTCACATACAGCGGTTGTATGTGAACTTCAACACATCATTTTCTTCCCCTGATTTTTCATATGCATCCAGAATATCCTGTCCGTGCAAAAGATGGGCCACACCTTGATTATCACTTGGTTCAACAATCAGGCGAGCAACTTATTAGGTGGGCCCCACCAGTATGCTGTCGTGGTTTTCCAATGGTGTTGGCCACCGATCCCATGGATCAGATAATTCTTCGCATGTGACACGTCAGCGAGAAAGAAACGTTTGCTTTGACAGTTCACATGCAGCCTCAATATGTGAGTTTATACTATTTACGGAAACAATACCGGCTTGAAAGATGATGTTATATTAATAATAGGCGGTGGTTGGGTTGTAACTTGTAACGACTGGAAACACGCCAAAAATCAGGCTCTCAAAATTCAGGTGGACCATCCCACGTGAATTTATAGGTTTTAGTAGGGTAGCAATGGTCTGGGTTTGGGGTGGGCCCGACACTTAAGACCCAAGGGTCGGACCTGGCCTGAACCCGACATGACATTGCCTATGAATTAGAATGGCATATTTCTGGGAAATAACATTTGTATATTACAAGTCAGGTCGGGTGGTCTAATAAGCCTGACCCAAAAATTGACAGGCCATGTATGTAAGGCCAAGCCGAGCCGAGCCGATTTTTTGAGAATGAACAAATTTCAAACCGAGTTCAAGCTTGCCCAAGCTCGACTTGACTCGACTGAGATCGAACCCCAACTCAAATCAAACTCGGATCGAACTAGTTCGGTGACTTAGTTACCCTGATATTGATGTTGCTCACCAAGTGTTTGATGAAATGACTCAATGAAGTGTCGGCTAGTGGCAAGGAAGGTATATATATGAAACAAATACCATTTTTCCTAACTTTGATGTTGCCTATAAGGTGTTTGATGAAATACTTATATATAGCTACCACTGTTTTACATACAATAAGAAATTGAAAGTGCATTGCATGTGTTTGTTAAAATGCCGCAGAGGCCTGATTTTGGTTCGAACTGAGCTGGGCTGCTGATCGAATTGAGCCGAGCTGGCCAGTCAAGCTCAAGGAACGAGCCGAGGCGAGTTCAATCCAGGGTCAACTAGTGGTCGAGCCGAGTAGAGCTGAGGCCAGCTCGACTCGGTGTACACCCCTAGATCCAAGACCAGGTCGGGCAGGCCACCCGGCCCATTGGAACCCTTAGGTTTTGGGCATGATTTTCGTTCTTGCCTATGGTACTTTTTGAGATATAAGGTAGATACGAGGGGGCACACATGATGTACAAAATGGATTTGGAGTACACATCATGTGGACCCTACGTAGGCCCAGCAGGCCCAAGTTGTGGTGGCACCGGCATCATGTGAATGCAGCTCATAAGCATAGACAGGGTTTGGTTAACCTTCACCATGGTGGTGAAGAGTGCACGATTGAGGGTCGGAGAAGGTATTTCCCGTACAGAGCTTTTTTGGCCGCTGCAAGATGTATTATCATAACCAGGGTGTATGGCACGTGCGACGCATGTGCTCATATCTTAAAATGATACCGAAAAATGGATGAATGGCGTCGATAAAAACCATACATCATGGTTGGCTCCACATAGCCCCTGCCTGTACTAACTCCATCCAGGCGGGGCAGGACGCAATCCGCTTCCGTCCATCACCGCCCTATCTTTGGCCTACATCCCAGGAGCCAGGCCGTTTCAACAATCATGTGGCCCACCCCGTAAAATCATACCTAAAACTTCTAAATTCACATGGCATGGCGAACTTGATCTTTTTAAAGTGAGTTAGCCTTAGATAGGCAAATCAGATGAATGGATTAGATGTGTATACACACAATGGTGTACCTGACACAAAACTAATGGTGGCCGTCCCATCTCAATTGTTTCCTATGGTTTGGCCCACCTAAGTCTTCGACCATCATGAATTTTAACTTACACAGTGAACATTAAACAGCCAACCTGATGGACGGGGTGGATCTTACGAAAGTTCTGTCCACGTGGCTCACGATTAGCGAAAGGAATATAGAGAGTAACAAGATCCACTCGCGCGGTTCTTTTTTAATTAATTTTCCACTCTCATGTTTCGGTCTTCCGCGTTATCGATATCTCGTCCCCTGAACCGGAAATATTCTCCGATATATCGGTTTCCCCGAAATATCGGAACTTCGAAGATCGTAACTTTGTCTTTTGCGGACGTAACTATTCAAACCCCGTTTGATTGATACATGGACCCACCTTTTCAAAATCTGATAATTAAAAAGGTATAATTTTGTACTATTACATACCAAAACGCAGCACAAACGTCCAAACCTCCCGATCCATCCGATTCTCAGTAAAATACAGAAACGAAACAACCGAAACCGATAAAAAAATTTTAAAAAATAAATCCCCAAACCAATTTCAATTTCTGTCGCAAATCCCTTTTTTCTGCCCCCAAACCCTCAAACACAAAAAGAAAGAAAAGAAAGAAAAGAAAAAGATTTTTTAATCCCTAACAACACGAATAAATGCAGATTACTCTTCAATAACAACACCTCTCTCTCTCTCTCTCTCTCTCTCTCTCTCTGAAAGAATCAAAATCCAAAGGAAAATGCGTTCTCGTTCTCCGCGGTTGTCTTCTTCTTCTTCTTCTTCTTCTTCGTGTTGCTGTTGGTGGTGTCAAAGCTTCCTCGCATTTCAGTTGAAATTCCTGAATTTCCTTCAAACATTTATAGGAATCTCGATCATAATCTATTCTGTATGGATGCTCGATCAGTGGAACCGACACGGTCAGATCCCTCCCCCGCCAAGTTCCGCTCCCTCGCCCTCGCCCCAGGGTTCCCTCGATTTGCATAATTCGGCGATTCTACGGTCGGATTCCGTCGCGGTCCCGGGACATGTTCTGTCCATGAGATTTGGGGTTGAGATTGCGTCCGGGTTCGAAGATGGGATTGGAATGAATTTCATCAAGCTTCCCGCTCCTTGGTAATTTTCTTCTTCTCCTTTTCTTTGGGTAGAGATTTTGTGCGTATATGCAGTAATTGCATTTTTAGGGTAGATAATTTCATTATCGTCATCTAATTTTTGTTAATTTACTTTCTTTTGATGGTTTTGATTGTGCGCGCTGAGAGTCGGTGCGCACATATCTCCGGCTGTCCATTCATGGATGGCGGGAATCTTAACATGCATTTGAGAATGGCTGTTTGTATTTACTCATTTGAATGCTTTCTGGATTCCCTCTGAAGTCTTTTAATGGCGGGAGATAATGTGGGCACTGACACTCAGTGAAGCCATGATCGTGGTTCTTGCTTGTTCTTGTTTCTCAGTTTCTTATTCTTGGACGGGCTAGACTCTCGTGTCCTGTTGTCGGGCCGTGTTAAATGGTGGGGCCTTGTTTCACCATGCATGTAGGCCAAAATCCTGATCATCTAATTCTCAGTCACCATGGATCATAGCTTGAAAAGCACAGTGATCAGATGATCCCAACTCACCAGTCAGTACAATCAAAGAGATGGTTGAAACTGACAATGGTCGGCATTCTAAAGTCAATAGACGAGCTCGAATGGTTAAGGTAATCCAATCAGTGTGATTGTTGGGCTATTCTCCCTCCACCATAGAGCCCACAGTTTGGATGGTTGGGATTTATGTGCATGTATGCCCCATGTATTTAACAGAGGGACAATCGATGATCAGAGTTTAGTTGATTGTCTGAGTTGTGGCAGGCTGTTATGGTTTAGAGACATGAATTCTTGTTGCTTGGTTTTCTTTTTCTTGTTCAATTATCAATCTCTATTACCAGTCATCATAGTTCAAATTGTTATTTTTGTGTTTTTCACCGTTAAACTTTATTTGCAAGATTGAGATATGAATTTTACTCTGTTCTGGTGATTGACAGGTTCATCTACTCTTTTATGGGGATTGGCATTTTGTTGTGTTTGGTTACTTGCACAGGCCACATTGCTGCGGAAGCAGTCAACGGTTGTTGTCTGTGTTTTGTATCCTACTCTTGTAATTCTTTCTTTCTATCATCTCCACTAAATATCTTCTTAAATTTATTGAGGTCGCTTGCTTAGTTCCACGTGACCTGTTATAAATTGCATTAGGAATGAGATCGTCATGGTTTTGTTTCTATAGAGTAGTGAAACTGTGAAAGCTGCAAACATTGCTCAACTCATGCTAGTAATGGTCCTAACTGAGACGTGGAGAAATTAGGCTGGTTTTGTTTCTGTGGAGTCGTGAAAGTTGCAAACATTGCTCAACTCATACTAGTAATGGACCAATGGTCCTAATGGATATGTGGAGAAAGTAGACAGGATGAATTTTTCTTGCTAGTGCTTTAGAATAATATACAGTGGTTTTAATCCTTAAAAAAAGTATACAATGTTTTTACTTTGTTTGTTGTTAGAAATACTTTTGTGGTACCTCATACACTTTTTCCTTTTTAGTTGTTCCAATGATCTCACAGTTGCATTTGTAATCTGCATCTATTTCCTTGTCTATACTGATTCTGTTGTTGGCTACATGGCATTGGTTAGTTTTCTTTTGCTCAATATCCACTTTCCTTAACCCCATGTAACTACAGTATACACTGCTTATGACTGTATTCATTATCATTGAAGCAGCTTTAGTGAGTGATATGGTATTCAACGATCACTGGGACAAGGTGAGTTTGTGTTCTAACAAAGGCCATGCAAAATTTATTCTAGTTCTTTGATGGTCTTGGATGCATCTTCCTGTTAGATGAATTATGTCCCATTCCTTCACAGGACCTTCCATATGACCCTACTGGAGAACTTGAAAGGCTTCGATCATTTATTAAAGATAATATCGATATATGTAGATGGGTTGGCTTAGCTGTGGTTATTATTCAGGTATGCCATTTCTATTCATATTTAGTTCTGAACTTAAAATTAGCTGGTGCATCATCATGTTATTGCTGTTGTATAATGCTTCCTTTAGACTGTTTGATGGTTAGAGTTCACTCGAACTCCAAACTGATGAACTGTCATTCGGGAGCAAGAACTTGGGGTTGATGCCTCAGAGTAGAAAAATCCAAATGCCTGGGTGACAGTTCATGATTTGGTCTTGATAGATCATGAACCATTACTGACAGATGCATCCATCAGATATTCTAAAATTTTGATGGTTGATTTAACTCTATTTGGTCATCATACATTTGTGCATCTTGTTTATGAAGATGTGCATTCCATCCCAGAATGATTGTTAGTAACTTATAATGAAATATCAAAGTTCATAAAATTAATTTTGTTGTCCAAGGCATGTGATGATGAAATCATGATACTTAATGGTTTTATTGTCTAAGACATACCATCTAAGAATCTGAAATATCAATTTGGTGATCTCAATTCATCGAGTATTGGATTCTATGTCATTGTCTGTCGCTAGATAGTTAATGAACTTTACATTTTAATTGCATGGTAATGTATACCAATGTTTGGAGATTCCGTCATCCTATACAAATTAACTCAGGACCTCCGATCTTGTCAAGTTTGACACATGACTCTCTTAAGGCATTGGCTTGTTGATGCGGACACCAGGCCATTCAAAGTATATTAACGCAGGAAGCGTGCGTTACCCGTGTCAATATGGTTAGATGACGGGTATGAGTCGGGTCTCTAGGAGTTGAAGACCTTACACGTGTTCGTGACATGTGTAAGTTGCCTAAAGGAGATATTTATACCATTGAATCGCGAGGATGGTGTGATCAGACTGTTGGATCGTTACGGCCCACCTTCATTACACCACCTTCACGGCGCTATCATTGGGGCCCATCGGGCATCTTAAATTTGCATTTAGTTTATGAACATTTGATTTATTTAAGTTTTGAGACAGTTTATGCACAATTTTATGTGATTTTTTTTTTTTTTTAATGCAAATCTGAAAATTTCAGATCTAAACTCTATATGCTATGCATGAAACCCTAAATATATATATATATATATATATATATATATATATATATATATATATATAAAATAAAAATTTAGACTCTTGATAACTCGATCTAAGACGACCCAATGCAAGAACCTAAGCTTTGATACCAATAATTGATGTAGGACGGCCTAATCCAACCTTAAATGAGCATGGTATTTGAAAGGGGCAGATTTATGCAATCTTTAAAAACAAATAAAATATCAGCCTTATACATCATAAACGCAAGAAAGAAATAAGGTTAATATAGCATTGATTATAGCCATCCATCACAAACACGAAGTATTGAATCTTAAAATCTGAATTTACTTGGATCCGGCGAAAGATAGAACTTTCGTCTTGCAATACGTTCGTCTAACGATCCAAGTGGATTTTCTAATCCAAAAAATAGGAATTTTCTGGATTGGGAAATCTGGAAAATTCAGAAAAAGAATTGGTGGTTCTTCAAATTTAGGCTTTGGGTGATGGATTTTATGTGAGGATGAAAATCTTTTGAGATCTAATGATTTAGATAAAAAGAAACAAGATCGACTTCTAGATCTAAAGATTTTAGGAGAAAAGGAAGATAATAGAGTTAAAGAAAAGAGTACTTTGAGAAAAGAAAGAAGGAGAAAGAAGTAGAGGATGAGAAATCACTTCCCTGGGCCTCACGCCCTCTTCTAATCACTAGAAGTCGAAGACGAAATCGTCAGAAGCGAAAAGCTCCATTTTTCTTTCATAAACATAACATAACATGCTATAGGTTTAGAGCAACCTTTATAAATTCGTAATTACATAAAATTACCAAAATACCCCTATTAAAAAGTTAAAAAAAAGAAATTCGTGCAAAATTGTGCGCAAACTGTCTCAAAACTTAAATAAATCAAATGTTCATAAACTAAATGCAAATTTAAGATGCCCGATGGGTCCTAATGATAGTGCCGTGAAGGTGGTGTAATGAAGGTGTGCCGTGAAGATCCAACGGTCCGATCACACCATCCTCGCGATCCAATGGTCTAAATATCTCCTTTAGGCAACTTACATATGTCACGAACACGTGTAAGGTCTTCAACTTCTAGAGACCCAACTCGTACCTGTCATCTCCAGGCCATTCAATGTATATCAATGCAGGAAGCGTGCGTTACCCGTGTCAATGTGGTTAGATGACGGGTACGAGTCGGGTCTTTAGAAGTTGAAGACCTTACATATGTGTTCGTGACATGTGTAAGTTGCCTAAAAGAGATATTTAGACCATTGGATCGCGATGATGGTGTGATCGGACTGTTGGATCGTCATGGCCCACCTTCATTATACTACCTTCACGGCACTATCATCGGGTTATCTTAAATTTGCATTTAGTTTATGAACATTTGATTTATTTAAGTTTCGAGACAGTTTGTGCACAATTTTGTACGATTTTTTTTTTTTTGAAACTTTTTTAGTAGTGGTATTTTGGTAATTTCATGTAATTACAAATTTATAAGGGCTGCTCTCAGTGTTCGAAATATCGGTATCGCACCATGTATCGCACCCTTGGGATACAGATATGTATTGGTTATCGCACGGGATATATCGTTTGTATCGCATAATTTATCGCACTTTTTGGGAAACATTGAGAAAATGGTTGAATTTTTTAATGAAACTTTGGGGATTGTTAAAAAAGCCCTTAATACACACTTTTAAATCATAAGATCTCAAAAAAAAAATGCACATAATAAATTTCCTTTGTATAGGGTCTTAAGCTATGTGTTGTTTAACTGAACTAATGCAACTATATTTAAATTGAATGCATGATATTTATAAATATATCAAAGTCATGTATGAAAACACAATCAATACATGAAAGAAGGGAAAACACAAATTTCAGTTTCATCGAAACTTCCGTGGGCCTTAGAAAATTTTAATGGTGGGCGTCACTCTCTCCACATTTTTTTTGTGGTGGGGTTCATTTGAGCTTTAGATCTGACTCATTCTTTGGCTCCTGCCCTAAATTGATATCTCCAAATGAATGGACGGTGCAGATATAACACATATATCATGGCGGGTCCCATTGAAATTGGTCACGTCACTCGACTAGTAGCTAATCGGCGTCCCACGCGGAAACGGATAGGCTACTCCCCTGGCACCAGCTGTGGGCCCCACTATGATGTATGTGTTTCATCTAAGCCGTTCATCTATTTAAACAGATGATTTTATGGTATAATAACAAAAATGAGTTGTATCCCAATCTTAAGTGGACCACATTACAGGAAACAGTGTTGAATTAACGTCGACCATTAAAAAATATTTTTGGGCCATAGAAGTTTTGGATCAAGCTGATTTTTGTTTTTTCCCTTCTTCTGGGGCTGTATGACCTAATCAACCTATTGGATTTCAAATAAACAGTATAGTGGGCCTTAGGAGGGTTTTAATGATGGATGTCCAATTGCTATTGTTTTCAGGTGTGGTCCAACTGAGATTTATATACCTCTCATTTTTGTGACTGAACCATAAAATGATCTGTAAAAATAGATGAACGGAAAGGATGAAACATATACATTATGGTGGGGCCCACAGAGCACCGACCACCAGCGACGGGGCTGGTGTCAGGGGTAGTAGCCGTTCCCGTCCCACACAAGCCAGCTGTGACGTGGATTTCCTGCGAAAGCCTTTCGCAAGAAGTTCCTGCGCAAGGATCTGGGTGGGGCCCACCGACATGTTTTTGATAAATCTAATCCGTCCATCCATTTTTCGAGATCATTTAAGGACTTGAGATAAAAAATTAGGTGTATATAGAACTAAAGTGGGACACACTAGAGGAAACAGTGATCATTCAGTGAGCACCGTTGAAGCATTCTTATGCCCAAAAAATTATTGTATCAGTCTATATTTTGGGTTTTTTCACTTCATCCCATTGACGATGACCTTATCAACGGTTTAGATAACATATAAACATCAAGGTGGAGCTTGGGAAGATTTCAACGGTAGAAATTTCTTTCCCTAATTTTCCCTCTCGTGTGACCCACTTGAGTTTTTTATCCGCCTCATTTTTTGTCGCACGCCATAAAATGAGATCTCAAAACGGATGGACGGAATGGATTTCTCACATACATTGTAGTGGGCCCCACCCAGATCCTTGCGCAGGAACTTCCTGCGAAAGGCTTTCGTAGGAAATCCGTGTTTGCCAGCTGTGGTAGATACGTGTCGTGCGAAGACGAGCGCGTACGCGCCTCAAGCTCCGAGTTGTACGAACGGCTCAAATGAGATCAAAGTTATATGGGCCCCACCATAACGTTAATTTTCCATCTAATCTATTAATAATAGTAAAAATATATAAATGAAGTGGAAAAACAAAATTCATATTGTTACCGTTGAAAAATGGACCACACCACATGAAACAGTGTGAATTGAATGTTATCGTTGAAAAATTCTTGGGGCCCATAAAAGTTTTGGATCAACATTATATTTGTTTTTTCCCTTCATCCATGTTTAACGTGATCTTATGAACCGTTTGGATGACAAATAAACCTGATATATGGGCCTGGTAATGTTTCAACGGTGGAAATAATTATTTCCACGGTTTCATGTGGTGTGGTCCACTTGAGCTCTGGATAAGCTTCAAATTTTTTATCAACCCTTAAACTGATCTGGAAAAACGGATGGACGGTGTGGATAAACCACAAACATTTACAGTGGGCCCAACAGAGTTTACTCAGCACGATAAGAGCGTATTGAGTAACTCAGTACCCAATCCGATTTCTCCTCCATAGTCAAAAGACTCGAAATCTCATCCGCGTCCCTCTCCCTCCCTTTCGAAATGAAAGAGGGCCGCTACGGTTACGGCAGCGAGATTTCGGCGAGGGTTCCAGAAGTGAAGGGTTTCGGAAGGAAGAGGATTCCTCAATCGCATTCAATCCGGCCTGATTTCTCGTCGGAATCTCCGAGATTATTTCGAAGGAAAAAAAAAGAAGAAAATCGGTAAAAGGAGGGAAATCGAACTTACCTCCGTCAATCGATGGAATGGCCCACCTCCGAATCTCCGATCGCTATGGCCACAGGTACTCTACGATTTTTCCTCTATTTCTTGTTTTTTTTTTTTTGATTTTCTGGTAAACATGTAGCCCCTCCGAATATCGATGATATCGCACGAAATCTGCGATATACTGCGTGATATCGGCCGATATACCATGCGATAACTGAAATTGCAGAATTTTTTAGGCTTCCGGTCGAAATATTTTGGGTTTCGTATCGCTGGGCTGCGATACCGATATTATCGGCCGATATTATCGATATTGTGAACACTGGTTGCTCTAAACCTAGAGTATGTTATGTTATGTTTATGAAAGAAAAATAGAGCTTTTTTCTTCTGACGATTTCGTCTTCGACTTCCAGTTATTGGAAGAGGGCGTGAGGCCCAGGGAAGTGATTTCTCATCCTCTACTTCTTTCTCCTTCTTTCTTTTCTCAAGATAATCTTTTCTTTAACCCTATTCTCTTCTTGTTCTCCTAAAATCTTTAGATCTAGAAGCCGATCTTGTTTCTTTTTATCTAAATCATTTGATCTCAAAATATTTTCATACCTACATAAAATCCATCACCCAAAGCCTAAATTTGAAGAACCACCAATTCTTTTTCTGAATTTTCCAGATTTCCCAATCCAGAAAATTCCTATTTTTTGGATTAGAAAATCCACTTAGATCGTTAGACGGACCTATTGCAAGATGAAAGTTCTATCTTTCGCCGGATCCAAGTAAATTCAGATTTTAAGATTCAATACTTCGTGTTTGTGATGGATGGCCATAATCAATGCTATATTAACCTTATTTCTTTCTTGCGTTTATGATGTATAAGGCTAATATTTTATTTGTTTTTAAAGATTGCATAAATCTGTCCCTTTCAAATACCATGCTCATTTAAGGCTGGATTAGGCCGTCCTACATCACTTGTAGTACAAAAGCATGAGGACTTCATTAAACTAGGAAATATAAATAAACGATTAGTGCATATAGAAAGTATGCCATTAGACAGTAGTTATGATATTTGACATGGCGAACTTTGGCTTTTTATTGCACAAGATGGGTGAATTAATGGTTGCCTTAGCTTTTACTTCACAAAATGTGCCAGTAATTATATTATATGGAATCAAGCTCTAACATTCAGAAGCATGTACCACTTTTCATGGGACACTAGCTGTGTTCATAGTCTAATATTTCTGCAAAGCATAAGTTGCGTATCATCGTGGTGCTATTTGCAGGCACTGTCTCTGCTACTGGCAATGATCCTGCGAGCCATGGTCACGACAAGGAGAGAGAACTACGACAGTGATGATGACTATGCTATTGTTAGGGGCGGAAGTAAACAGCCACTGCTAAATTCAATAGGGAACCCAAACTCTGCTTCAACCTCTACGGAGAACAAAGGGATTAATTCTGACACTTGGAGCATGCGGATGAGAGAGAAGGTACTGTTGTTCTTAAGCATAGATGCTGCAGTCAAATTCTTCCATTATTTAAAATTGAGAAATGCTCCTGTGCTCCCAGAGCACTATAAATTGTAGCAATCCTAGTTGCATTGGGACACTTAGACAATCCAATCCATTGATCTAGACCATTGGTTAGGTCCACCACACATTTGAGGGGCCATGCAAAAATTACACTAATTTGACAAATATTAACCATTTGATCAATGGCCTTTAATATGGACAGTCAAGACTGTTTACAAAAAAATATGTACAATCAACACATTGATCCATCTCTTTTTGTTAGGGGTCATCATGGATTGCTTATGAATCTAAAGAATCACTTTTGTTAGGCAGTGGTAACAATCCCTTCCATGACTTGCAAAAAGGATGGCTATTAGAAAATAAGTCCAAATCGAGGATGGTTGGATCATCCGACAAGAGTGATTTTTGTATGGTAACCTATGAAATGTGGTCTGGACTTAATGGACACTTCAAATTGATTGATTGGACTGTCTTAGGGTTCCAATGCAACTAGAAACATTCTTAATGCTCTGAGAGCACTGGAGCATGTCTATGCATGTCTCGTTAAAATTACTTTGTTTGCTTCTTATGTTGATAGTGCTCCTCAAGTCACATTTCAAGCGCAACAGTTTTTGCTACTGTATCTCTTTATACTATCTGTTTAAGTCACTGTCCTCATAATGTTTACTTTTGATGCCTAAATCCCATCTCTTCAATTGCTTTTGGAAGATGCATCTGGTCCTGTGATTGAGCAGCTTACGTCTGTTGAGAATTAGAGACTGATTGAGGTTGGGATAAAGCTTGCATGATGATGATGAAGTTTGATCAGATGACCACAACCGTCCCATCCAAGGCTTGGCAAAACATACACTTAGAAAAGTAGATACCAATGTTTGGAAAGTTTGCATCCTCGACTTTTATGAGTTTTCTTGGTGGCCCATGGAGGGTTGGTCAGTCCTAAGGGACAGTCCAGATCAATTATTAGACCATCCATATCTGTAAGAGCACTGGGGTGCAGTAAGAACTTCAATATGCTTTGGGACCATGTGAGCTGTTCCCTTTATTGTTTTCTTCACAAATGACCTTTCAGTCCTAGTCTAGTTTGTTTGAAAATAGTGGCAGGTATCTTCTCCAAGATTACTCTTAACTCCCTTTTTTGAACCTTTCGCTCCCTCGAACTACATCCTCTTCCATCTAGATCACCTTTAGCCTAAGCAGTTTTGAACTTACATGTACCTTTGCCCTAATTTAATTTAGGAGGGAGTTGAATTGAAGGCTCTAAAATGGGACCCAAAAGGATGTGGTTGGAAGCAGTAAGAAAAGATTTCACGACCTATAATTTAACTGAGGTTATGATCCTTGATAGAGTTGAATGGCAGAGCATGATTTGTGTGGCCGACCCCAATTAAGTTGGGATAAAGCTTGCATGATGATGATGAAATTTTATATACACATTGTTATATGTAGTTGACATTTTCAAGTTTCTAATATTTTTATATACACACAACGATGATGAAGTTTTTATAATTACGTTTTATTAAATGTAGTCTGCATTTTTGGGTTTCTAATATTATCCTGAATAGATGTTGTAATGGCCACTTACTGTCCTAACTCCTGTGTCCCACACACACACACACACACTCCCTCCCTCTCTCCGATATAAGTTTCTGGGACAACCTTTTCAGAGGGTGCATTTTGCTTTCCTTGAAACTTGTTGCTGCTGTTGTCACATATGTTTATTGGGCCTTGATTAAGGGTAGTGGAACAAACATTGATGTCTGCTGTTAAGCTGGGTCCTTACTCTTGCTCGGGTGGTAGACTCTCAGGAGTTTCAACTCCCGGTCAAGGGTTCAAGTACCCATAGGTGGTGAAATTCCACTAGCGTGAGTGTGTGGGGTGTTTGTGCATGTGTAAAAAAAAAAGTCTGCTGTTAAGCTACAACCTTGTACTTTTGATCTTTTATTGCTTTCTAAGGCATGATATGTTTTATGCAGTATGGACTGAACCTGGGGAATTTCACATATAATCATTAGATGAAGTCAAAAGCATCACCGTCAGTGAATACCTGCAGCAAAACCCAAAGGCCATAGTTATCATGTGAGAGAAAAGTGTTTGGGAGCTTTTGTTTGTGCATAGAACTGTATGGTTGCTTGCAATTCTTTATTCTTGAATTTCCTGTTTGGAAGAAAAAGCTGTCTGTGTATTTATCATGAAGGCATAGCTCTAAAACCCCGCGACTCCACTCGAAAACTCGGCTCAGTCATGAGATTTCCTGTCCAGTCACAAGGAAACTCGCTCGGAAGGGTGACTCTGTCAGGTAATAACGAGACTTGTTGAATTGGCTTCCAGACTAGTCAACTCGAAAGGATTTGAGGTGGATGGGAAAATCATTAGGTGGGAATCCACGTTAGGAGGATGGTCCCCTATTTCCTATGGTGTGGTCAGCTAATGATTGGATTAGCCTGATTTTTAGACTGTCCCATTTTCCTGGTGGGAAGACCCTGCCAAATGGGTTGGACACCATATGCACACCATGGTGGGCCCACACCCAACTAGTTGGATGATCTTCTCATACACAACTAGTTGCATGTAAGTGCTCTGGCATTTATTACTATAAATATTTTAAGGCCTGATCATTAAAGGAAAGGTCTCACATGCAACTAGCTCTAGATGTAAAAACTTGCAACTGGCTGTGCCTGTGTGTGGGGCTCACTGTGGTGTATGTATGCCATCCAATCCATCCAACTGGGTTGTCTTGTCATGAAAATAGGATGGCCCAAAAATCATGCCAATCCAATTATCCTGTGACCCACATGATAGAAAACAATGGACCACCCCCCAAAAACAAATGTAATTCACGCTGCAGGCCACTTGATGGTTGGATCGGAATGATTTTTGGGGCATTCCATTTTCACCGTGGGCAATCATGTTGGATGGGTTGGATGCCATACATACACCATGGTGGGCCCCGCACACCCAACTAATTATAGGCGAGACCACTTTTAAATACTGAGTCGAGAGTCCTCGAGTGACTTTTTAGGTTTTTAAACTAGTCTTAAGCGCTTCAAAATGCAGTTTTTAGTATAAATGTATAAAGCCGTCGTGGGTGACATCATCTCTGTGGAATTGGACTGTGAACATGGTTGGGCCTCGTTTTCATTTATAGGAACTAAATCATAGCTGTCTGGTCTGTGGCTGAAAATGGTAGAGGCTAATAAATGGATTATTAATATTATTATTTTAAAAAAGGGTCTGCAGCCTACATTTCAGCGGGAAAGTTATATTAATTGGACGGTAAGATTCTCAACTGGTCTGCTTTTTGTGAAGTGGGTCATCCATGGTTGGGCGTACTAGATGGACGGCGCAGATTTAATAGCGGTCGAACCATGGGAGTGGCAAGACACTAAAGGCCAATGTGTTCTGTGGCGAACCTGAAAGCTTCTTTACCCTGTATTCAGGACGCGGATTGCGTCCAACCCCGCCCGTCTCTAGCCACGAACGGGCAGTTCTGTGGGCGGGCCCACTGTGATGTATCTGTTTATCCATACCGTCCATCCCTTCTCTCAGATCATTTCAAGGTATGTGCACAAAAATGAGGTAGATCCAACGCCCAAGTGGACCACACCAAATAATAAGCTTGGGTTGTATTAATGCAAGAGTCATCTTTGGTGTGGTTTACTTGAGCGTTGGACCACATCATTTTTTTTTTCTTTTTGTGCATACCTTAAAATGATCTGAGAGAAGGGATGGACGGCGTGGATAAACAGATACACAACGGTGGGCCCGCCCACAGAACTGCCCGTTCTTGGCTAGAGACGGGCGGGGGTAGGACGCAATCTGCGTCCCTGTCTTCATTGCTTGCATTATAGCTCATTTTATACAAAGAGAGTTGCCAGCGTGAAGGGTCCGCGTACATTTAGTTTTTTTTTTAAAATTTTTAATTGCTAAAACCGTCCATTATTAGAGGACATGGTGAGGGCTTTAAACTAGAGCAATGGGCATTTTAGGTAAGGGATTTTTTTTTAAATTTTATTATTATTATTTTACATCATACTGCCTCATTAATATGGTATTTACATCTCATATTTAAATTTAAGAGAAGTTTGGATGGCAAGTAACTTTAGCTAAAGCTATTTATGCCTCGGTAGCCTATCTTGGTTTCTACTGATTCAAGAGAGGTAAGCAACATGCTTATCAACAAAAAAGAAAAAAAAAGAAAAAAAAGAAAAAAAAGTTTGTTTGGTTTCCAACAGTACATAACTATTTATACCTCAAGTTTGTTCAGTCCATCCTAGTCTACCTTTAATATCCATCGTCCGTTGTGTGGGCCCCAACCTTTGATGTGGACTGTTCATTATGTTGAGCCACCTTGAATGCAGGCCGTCTATCATGCAGCCCCCCTTTAATGTCGACTGTCCATCATACGAGGCCCAACTTCTAAGTGGGCCATCCATCAAGCGAGCCTATCTTGGATGTGGGTCATGGGTCATTCATCACTAGGGGCCAACCTTTGATGTAAACTGTCCTCATGTGAGCACATCTTGATATGGGTCATGTATCATGTGCAACCCACCATGATGCGTGTCGAACATCTACCCCATCAATCAGATGCACCATTCCATGGTGGGCCTGGGGCTTAAAAATTAAGTCAATCCGTGACTTGTGTGGGCCACACCACATACAAAAGTTGAGAGGGGTTACCCTCCATTAAAATATTCATAATCATTTGTTGGGCCCATCTAGATGTGGTTCACAAATTTAGCCCATCCATTATGTGTGTCCCACTTGGATGAGGAGTCAGACCAAGTTTCAGATGCATTCAAATTTTAGGTGGGCCCCACCAAGTGTTTTTATGTGTTTTAGGCATGTCTTCACATGATTTTAGATGGTATGGCCCACTTGAGTTCCATATATGGCTGGTTTTTGGGATATCCCATAATTTGAAGGGGACCCATCAAATGCACGGTGTTGATGGTCGACACGCATCACAGCGGGGCCCACATAGCTCGACCTCATGGAAAGTTCCCACATATATATATATATATATATATATATATATATATATATATATATATATATATATATATATATATATATATGGGAAAAGGTACTATACGCTCGACCGTACCTTACCTTCCATAAGGTCGAGTGGTGGCATCATGCTATTCGTCGGATGATGAAGAAATTTTACAGGGACTGAATAAACAAAATCGCAATAAATTTTACGTGCAAAGCCTTTCGTTGTTGGAAGATTATGTGCTAAAATTCTGTATGGAGCCCACTATATGATGTTTGTGATAAATCAAACCCGTCCATCCATTTTTCAAAATCATCTTAGGATATGCGACCAAAAATGAGGAGGATCCAGAAATTAAATGGGACACATGAGAGGAAACAATAGGGATTTAGTGACCACCGTTGAAACATTCATATGGCTACAAAAAATTTGTATTGGTTTATGTTCGCGGTGTTTTCATTTCATATCAATGAAAATGACCTTATAAACGGTTTGGATGGAATATAAACACTAAGGTGGAGCTTAGGAAGGTTTCAACAGTAAGCATTCCTTTCTGCCGTGTTTATCTCGTATGGCGTACTTGAATTTTGGATCCTCCTCATTTTCGGAATAATGTCCTAAAATGATATCTAAAAATGAATGGACGGGTTAGATTTCACACAAAGATCACAATGGCCCCAGAATAAAATACTTTCGCGAATCTTTAGGGAAAGACTTTATTAGGAAATCCGCTTCCCTGGGTGGCGTCCTGGCTACTCCCCTGCCAACACCAATGGCGGGTGGTCAGTCCTATATGGGCCCCGCTATGCTGTATGTGTTTCATCTATGTTGTTTATATGTTTTTCTAAATTATTTTATGGTAATGAGACCAAAAATGGTGTATATCCCAATCTCAAGTGGACCACCTTACAGAAACAGTGTTGAATGGGTGTCGACCATTAAATATTTTTGGGTGACCATAGAAGTTTTGGATCACGTTGATCTTTGTTTTTTTCCTTCACATGGGTCCGCATGACTTAAAAATAGTTTGGATCTCAAATAAATAGTACAGTGGGCCTTAGGATTATTTTAAGCATGAGCATCACTCTCCACACTTTTTTCTGTGGTGGGGTCCACTAGAGCTTTTGATCTGCCTCATTTTTTGGATAATGCCATAATATGATCTCTCAAAGTGGATGAATGGTGTGGATATAATACATACATCATGCTGGGACCCACAGAACTTGTGATGTGACTTCAGCTACTCAACCTCCCATGGTGGACCAGTTATTGTATCAAGCATACTTTTGGTCTCAAGTCCTAGAATGAGCTCAAAAAAAGGATGAATGGGGTAGATTTTTCATAAACATTATGGTGGGGCCCACCTTAGTTTCCAATGCGCTAACTTCCTACAAAAACTCACCGCGGATTGTGTCTCGAGCGTGTTACAGCGGGTTTTTCGTGGACGCGAATTAGCCGCTGACGGGTTGAGTAGCCAAACTCGCCATAGTAGTCACGTCACCGAATTTTGTAGGCCCACCACAATATATGTGTTGTATCCACACCGTCCATCCATTTGGAGAGATCATTTTAGGGCATGATCCAAAGAATGAGGAAGATCCAAAGCTCGAGTGGACCCACCATAGAAAACCGTGGGGATAGTGACGACCATCGTTGAAACCTTCCTAAGGTCCATCATGATGTTTATTTGAGATCCAATCTGTTCATGTGTTAACGCAGAAATGAAATATAGAAAGTTCAAATATTAGCATGATCTAAAACTTTTGTAACACTTAGAAGTTTTTAACGGTGGGCGTCACTCTCTCCACTATTATCTGTGGTGGTCCACTTAAGCTTTTGATCTGACTCATTCTCTAGATCATATCATAATATGATCTCTCCAAATGGATGGACGACGTGGATACATAATATACATCATGATGATGCCCACAAAACTTAGTTACATAACTTCAGTAGCAAGTCCCGTGATAGTAGCTAATCCGTGTCAGTTTCCTACCAAATTTCTCACGGCATTGTTTATTTAGTTTTCTTGTAAAATCTCCTCACCATTCAACGAATAGCATGATGCCACCACTCGACCTTACAGAAGGTAAGGTACGGTCGAGCGTATAGTACCTTTTCCCATATATATATATATATATATATATATATATATATATATATATATATATATATATATATTCACTTGTTGTAGCCCACATAAATTATATATATGCCTAATTTTTTATAACCATGCATGAATATTCATCAGACAAGTAATGGTTGGAGTGCATCACGGTAGGGCCCTTTAAAATTTCAACGGTAAGTATTTCCTTCTCCTACTTTTTCCTTTATTGTGGCCCACCTAAATCATGAGTCTAACTGAGTTTTGAATTATGTGGCTAAATTGTCATCATAGACCTTGTGGTCATAGTGGATTTCACAAAATTATTGTGTTAGGCCCACCCCTAGCCTACAAGCTAGTAAGCTGGCCTGGATGTGCATGAAGTCTCTTACGGCTGATGTGAATGCCTTAGTGCACACGAAATTTCGTGTGGTACTGTTCGTAGGAGACCACTGCTCTATATATATATATATATATATATATATATATATATATATATATATATATATATATATATATATATATATATATATATATATATATATATATCAATCAACAAATCTCTCTTTTCTCAAGAGCATTGTAGAGAGGAACACCGGCCTTTATTTTTTAGGGCCCACATGATGTGTATGGGAATCCACTCTGACCGTTTCTACCGTTGATTTTTACAAGGCCTATCATGATGGTTATATGAAATCTACTCCAACCACTAGATGCCAAATCAAATTGAGGCATGGAGCTAACAATTAGGGCCATTTTTGAATCAGGTGGGCCAAAACAGGGGAAATAGTTTGGAAGGTGAGTGTTTTCCTTACACTGATTTCAATTGTCTAGTCTACTTGAATCATAGATGGATCTAAAATTTGAATCTCAGGCCTAACATGGGGCGACGGATCCGATGGTTGAGATGTATTTCACGTAAGCATTATGGTGGGGGCTCACTTGAGCGGACCACCCTTTTCAAAAGGTAGAGAATGTAATTTCTATAATAAGTAGGTAGTATTTTGTAAAATTTGCTTCTCCTTTTTTAAAACCGCCCTTCCACCCTCCCTGGGGCTATGACAGAGGGGTGCGGCCTATGCCAGAGCCTAGCAAAAATCAGAATTTTGAATTGGCGCGGCCTGCGGGCCAATTGTTCATAATGCAAGTCAGAAACGACCCCAGAACTGGGCCCTTTGATATCCCTACGTCTCCCATGGAAGCGGATTGCCTATGTTACGACGTGGCCCAAACTCTATGGGGTCCACCGTGATGTATGTGTTTTATCTACACTGTTCATCCATTTGGTCAGCTCATTTTAAGGCATAAGCCCAAAAATGATACAGATCCAAAGCTCAAGTGGACCACACCACAGAAAACAGTGGAGATTAAATGGCCACCGTTGAAATTTTCCTAGGGCCCACCGTGGTGGTTAATTTTCCGTCTAACCGGTTGATAAAGGCCACACAAACCTGGATGAAGAGAAAACACAAATGTAAGCTCGATCCAGAACTTGTGTGGCCCGAAGAAGTTTTCAACGGTGGGCAATCCCAATGTTTTCTATGGTGTGGTCCACGTGAACTTTGGATCTGCGTCATAAATGAGCTGGCAAAACGGACGGACAGCATGGGTAAAACACATACATCACATTGGCCCCACAGAGCTTAGACCACGTCATGCCACAGGGATATCCCTGTAGATTGCTAGGTGGGTTGGATCGCTGTAGATTGCATAAGACCAAAAACAACCATGGGTTTATAATCACAGCCATCCAATCAAGTGAAGTCCATATCACCCAAAAGGGTTCCATCTTTGGGCCACCTGGGTCCTACACGAATGAGGCTAAGAACAGTTGATACTCTGATGTGTAGAACGAGAAATATGAGAACAGTTAGAAACTGTCTTGGGCTGGCCTGCACAAGCCAACGTAGAGCTGCTGACGCCCATGGGTCGGACCCGGACTGAGCCTACAATCATCTCTCTGAAGAGAAACAGAGGCCTAGCTCAGTAATCTGTGGAAACTGTAGCCCACGACACCATGTGGCTCTCGTTAGCTTCTGTAATTGGGACCCCACTAGAGCTGGGCATTGAGTCTGAGTCGGACTGAGTTAGGGCTGACCTGACTTGATTGAGTTTTGAAATAGACCTGACCCAAACTCGACCCGACTCAGTACCTAGTCCAGCGTGCCTGACCTGATCCGAGTCCAGGTCTGGCCTGGACTAATCCGGACCGAGTCCGACCCAGTCACAAGTACCAAGTAGGGGTGGGTGCAGCAGGTATCCATGGGCTGAAATCACAATTCAAAACCTAGGTGCACTTGCCAAAATTGCAGCCTCTCCATCAGCTACACTGTTGGAATTTGGGTCGAGTCGGGTGACCTGAACTCAACTCGGTTTGAGTTCGGATTGGATGAAGTCTACTCAGTTCGGATCGACTCACCCACTAAGTTCGGATCAAGTCAGGTCTAAACAAGTAGGACGAGTCGAGTTTGCCAAGTTAAAGCAGAAAGGGCAATGTGCTCAATGTTCAGCTGCCTAGACAAGCATTCATTTTGTGATGTGTCTTAGGGGTGAGATCCTGGCCAATCATTATGCGGAGCTGATCCCGAACATGTCTGGGCCATAAATCGAGCTGATTTGCTTGTCAGGCGGCAAAACTCGCATGGAAAACGAGCAGTTAGACTGAAATCACTAAGGTCCTACCCTTCCCAACCATTGGATCTGGTTTTGCTTGTATCTGTGTCAGCAATCAGCAACCATTGCACCAATGTTCAATAACCAGCAATTTCTTAAGGTTGCTAATTTCACACATGGACAAAACCAGATCCAATGGCTACCAAGGATTCTGCTCTCTCTCTCTCTCTCTCTCTCTCTCTCTCATACGTTGCAAGATTCTAGTCTACCCAAAACTGCGGCGGAAATTTCGTATTAGTTAAAGCAAAAGTTCAATTTCTTTACACTTTTAACTCCAACAAAGAGTAGGTAGGAAAGAAGGAAACAAGAACAAACAAAAGGAGTTGGTATACATGACAAAAGCTACAATGCAACTTCCCCAGCAAAAGAAGATTTGTATGATAAGGCATATCAAAAAAGCACAACCTTCTTTTTGAAATCCTTAGGCACATCTCCATCAAAAGCTACAATAATCACTTCCAATAACCTAACTTCCTCAAAAGTAGAACAATCATCACGGAAGAAGACTTACATGAATTCCCAGGAGAAAAAAAAAAGGATTGAGTTTCTTTTTGAAAAAACAAAACTGTACATAAGGCGGGAGAGATCTTAAACAACAGCAGACAGCATCTATAACAATAATTGGCAAAAATTCAAATGTCAAACGATACAGTTAGAACTACTGCTGAAACCAACCATCATCATATAATAATATAATAATAGTAAATAAAAGATTAAAAAGAAAAAGAGAGAAAATGCCTCATTACAACTTACAAGTTAGCTCAGCCAAAGCTTCATCCACCAACTCCTTCAGCATCTTTCCCTCAATCTCCTCCCCTATCCTATCTACCTCCAACCCCATCAGCTCTTCCCAACCCCTCCCTCCCACCTCCTTCCTCACCACCCTCTCCACCATCATACCCGAATCGCTTTCACCAGAAAACCACCCCACCTCTCCAGAAAACCACTTCCTCACCTGGCTCCACACTTCCTCCCTCAGTGGAGTTCCTTTTGGGACCCTTCCAGAGCATGACATGGCCCAGGGGTTCCCGTTCAACCTGTACCCTACCATGTCAGCAAGGGTTGCATTGACAGAATCGAATATAAGCCTCCACTCTGATCTCTGTTGCCTGCGTTTCGCCTCATTCTTCTGCTGCTCGTCTTCTTTCCGACCCATGAACTTGTCTAGCAGTGTTGGGTCCAATAGGCTCTCTGGTGAATGCCATCTGGCAAAGACTGCAATGGATTTCTCACGATCCAATCCAGCAGACGCTAGTAATGTCTGGACAAACCAAAACCGTTCTTGTTCTTCTTCACCTGCTTTGCAGGAAACTGTTGAGGGTTCTAGTGGATTTGGTGTGGGGCATTCTGAGCAATCATCATCCCATGGCAACGAATGGGTGACGGATTCTATAGGAGAATTAGCAGCTGACTCGTATTTGAAGTGTATGTGCACATGTGATTCTGTTATAAAAACGAAGTAGGATTAGAAACCTGAGCTATGACATGGACAAGTAGAATTTCTAATGCCAGTACACTTACCCTGATCATCTGTGCTCACATTTTCCGACTGTGGGGTATTAACATCATCTTCAAATGGGGCTTCAAAGATTGAAACTGGACTGGGACGGTCCTGTTTCTCGCTCGAGTTGTCAAGTGTCCCAGTTTTTTCCCAAGTCAAAACTTCCTACAGATGTAAAAATCCCTCCAATAAGCAAATTCTCAAAACATCACCATAACTCAACATGAGAAGTAGCATATAATCAATCACTGCTATAACTCATATGAGATGTAGTATGCATCAAAGCACTGCCTTGTGGTTCTGTAGACATGAACCTCTGGCCACAGAAAGCTAAATACATATATAGTTCATGACAATCTTAATCGCTGCAAAATTTGCATGAGAGAGAGATTTGTGTTATGAGTGGAAAAATTCTGTTGTATGCTTGCCCACCAAAAGAAAGACAAGGGATTTCTAATATGAAGATACAGCAAACCACATATAAAAAAGTAGGATGAAATTCAATATATAGCTACCATTTACATAGCTTACAGCCTAAATAGAAAAACAAAGAAAAAGAAGACCAGCATACCTCAGAAGAGAGAGTGCCCTGTTCAGCTTTTATGCATGTGGAAGTCTCGTGCAAGGATCCACCTTGATCGAGTGGAAGCTTTTCTTCAAGGCCATGGTTTGTAACACATTGAGAAATATCATCACTTCTATTCTCAGCAGATAGCTGCTTTATTTCGGGAAGAACCTCTGGCATTTTAGCAATGACAGACTGAGGTCCACCATTGTAGCCAATGGAGGGATGCAGACTGGATTTTTCTTTACTGGGTTTCTTATTCCTAGAGAAGAATAAGCTTGAGACTTTCCCCTTGAAGAACTTCCCACTCTTTGGCTTTGCTGCCTCCTTTGGAACAATGGGTTTGCATTCTGTGGGGTCAGGAGCTTCAACACTCAATCCGACCTTCTCATAGACTCTTGAAGATACCGGGACCGATTTCGACCTTAACAGATTCCTAGGAGAACTCTTCCCATCTTCATCCTCATTCCGACTAGTCAACAAGCAGGCAATCGGTTCCCTCAGCTCTTGTTCTCCACCACATGACCTGCTACTGGAGATGCTGGGCTCTCCATTAGAATCTGCTTCAATGGATTTTATGGTCTTCTTCATTTGAGGAAGAGCAAGCATTTCACGCAATGTGCTCGAGCTTCTCCGGAGCTGTCTTTGCTCTTGACCACTTCCAGCTGACATTATCATTGCCAATCTTTCGGAAAGCCGCTTCTTAGCTTCTCTAGTAACTGCCGACTCTGGTGAATAGGATGCTCGGCTGAGAGAAGAGGATGAGCAGGGACTGTCGTATCTGTTTATATAGTCCCAAGAATGCCCTGAAGTCGGTGTCATAATTTCTGAATCACTGAAAGTTCCCTCTCCTATATACTCATTTTCTGACACATTTAATGACCTTTCATCCCCAACATATCTATTTGATAATGCAGAAGATAGCAAAGCTTCACCCCTCTTGTTACTGCTCAAACTTTCCCGTATCTGCCGTGTAATATCCTTAGCTGTTTCCCTAGAATATCTTGCTGCATCAGTCCTTGATTCTCCATAAAAATCTCTACTTCGCAGCGATCTCGGTGGTGAGGCTGGGGAAGGAACCACAGCCTTGACTTCATGGGTCTTCCCAGGGCTAGGCTTTAAAACCACTATCCTAGTTGGCTGAGGGGAGTTGTCAGCATTGTCATGAGCAAAAGCAGAGCACCAGTCGGGCTTCTTTTTGTCCCGTTTAGTTGCTTCAAGCAACTGTTTGACTCGTTTCTCCCTTTTTGTCTCTTGTCTAGCACATCTGCTTGCTTCCACTGTCATCGATGGCTTCAGTACTGTGATGCGCTTAGTCTGAGGAGGCGGAGGAATAGACTGAAGGTCAGAGAGATGTTTTGTGAACAATGAATTTGGTTCTTGAAGAAACTGGAGGAATAAATCCCTGTTAGAACTAAGTATCTCCAGAGCATCTTGAAACTCCCTGGACTGGTGAAGCTTATCATCAGTGGCTAGGCGTTTTGCTTCGATGAACTTCCGCCGAACAAGGGTCATCTTCTCATCTGAACTCTCTTTATATCTTCCCTTCTGTTGCAATCGATCTTTGACATTGTTAATTTTCGGTGATTGTTGCCAACCTTCATGCACATCTTCGCATTCTGGCTGTTCCTGGGCATAGGCCTTGGAAGGATGCATGTCTCCGAGGATTTGCTTGTCCATGAAGCCATTTTCTTGCTGATAATGCTTGGGCATTGACCCCAATCTAGCAGAAGAATTTTGTAAATAACCTTCGGGGGAGCTTCTTTGAGCTGTTGAAACTGGTTGTTGAGTTGGCAAGTCATCAAGTCCCATCAGTTTAGCAACAACATTGGGCTGTTTCCGTCTTGACTCTGTTTCCTTCGACATTTCTTTAGCTATAAGTAACTTTGTTGGTGTTTCATCCGGTTTCTTGTTTGAAGAACTCTTCAACTCATATGCTACCTGCTTGTCACACAAGATGCATCCTAATCAGGAATATAAATAACTTTTCTTGGTATGGTGTTCACCGAACGCCTGTGATAAGACTCAATCCCAGACCATGCCACATCAGTAGAGTGATACAGTACTACAATACAAACAAACAAAGGCTCACAATGGGCTGGGCCCAAAATCAATTTTTTAAACAGGCCCGACCAGTTCAAAATCCAAGCCTAAAACTGATTAATGATACAGAGAACCTGACGTATTCTTGGTAGAACTAGTTTTTTTGCCAATGAACACTTGGTATGATTTTGACAACAGTGAAATCCAAGATTATCAGTTTAAGGAACTTACTGGTTTGTCTTCTATCTGATCTCCGAAGGGATCCTGCACTTTCTTTGTCACATCTGGCTGACCTCCACAGAGAGAACCACCTGCTACTCAACCCATTTCACATTAATGATTGTTGAACATTAAGAAGAACTAAAACACAACTGGAAGACTGATGTCAGTAGAGAACAGAATCTGCAGAGTTGGATTGAATTTGAAAGCACATGGATGTCGAGTAACATAAAATGTAAACAAGGAAACTATAATGCCACTACTCCATCCCTTTTGATGTGCATTATTTTATCCCTATCAGACTCTGGTTCTGATCAATTGATGGTTTCACAATTATTCTCAAATTAATAGATGCCCGTGTAGCAGAAAAAGAGGATTAAGATAAAAAATTTTTTAAAAAAAACACCATTGCGTTCTCCAGCCAATGAGGGTTTTGCATAATGGATTCCAATTCCACGCAAAAGCCGAACTAAGTAACCCCGTAGCGTTCACAGCTTTATAATGCAGATTAATATATGTAATGCTATAGATTGGAATTCTCGGAGGATATCAGATTTGTATCTTCACGCATTCAATTAGGAGGAGAGAAATGCAATATATATTTTTGTAAAAAAAAAAAAAAACCTTGAATGTTTCATCCATCAGAAACAGAAAGGCCTAAAGCATGTAATTGATCAACAAGAATCTATATTGCCTGCAATATTACGCAAGGCTTGCCAGCCCCACAAGCGCCCTAAATGCAGACACACATGACAAACTGTCATGTGTGTAGGAAATCCATGCTGTGTATCAGGTGGGACAATGTAGATGATCTAGACAAACCTCAGGGCATTCAACTTTCATATAGGCCACATATAAACACAAACAGTGGAAAGTAGTTATCTAGTTTCTTTAGATTGCCCTTTGTTTCTGTACTTGTGCTGGCTACCTAATAGTTTACCAGACAGTTCTCGGCTAAATGACCTAAATGGTGCAAGGTATTCCATAATGGTAATGGGAGCCATAACAGCCACTGCCAGTATGGGTTTGTATTTGTGTCCTCATGGCAAGGAGCTAGCTAATGTCATACTATGCAGATCCGTGTATATTGTCTACAATGAATGGCATCAAATTATTGAACGATGTACAACTTGAGTTCACAATAACGTGACTATCAATTTGCGGAGCATGTAGGACATTGGGAGATGAAAACAATTTATGTCATGCAAGAAAAAAGAAGTTTACTCATTGCTTGACGGAAATGCTAGACATGGTTGCTCGCATATCTCTGGCATCTCCCTGGTAGTACCAATTGCAAAAGGGTGATTGGAATTTTGATCCGGTGGGCCACCAGCACCAGATTCACAGCCATTCCCCAAAAATATTTGTGATTGAAACAGCTAGTATTCTACAATCACCTTAATTTTGTGGGCCATACATGTTGTCTCCCAAGATCAGTCATTACAATCTACAAATCCAACACATACAGAGATGGGCAAGCAAAACCATCCCTAAAGAAAAAGTGAATTAACCCAAGAAAACTGCAGGAAGTGAATTACTCTGTACGTATTCACAAAACAGTTAAACGTAATTTTGAATTAATTTGTACATATTTACAAAACAGTTAAACAAAAGTCTAAATAGCTGAAACAATTAAAACAAAAGGAAAATCATCAATCCTTGGGAGGTTCCAGAGAGGGAAACCCTTCATGAACCAGGTAATTTTCCCTCAGATGGAAGACCTCCACTAGACTATAAACATGATTACGTTTATCATATTCCCCGCAGCCTCTCCATAAGCCATGGCAATAGAATCCAACAAAAAGAAGAAACAGAAGAAGAAGAAGAAGAAGAAAAATTGAGAAAAGAAAGGCAAAGAAAATCACCATCTCCATGTGCTTTCTCCATAAGCAGCCTGTTACCAGCCATGTTTGGGCTCATATCGAAAAGGTTAACCATTCTTCCCATACATCCTGGGAATCGCTTCTCAAAACCGCATACTGTTTTGTTCTGAGACTCATTCATCTCACCTGAAAACCTGTCACAGAATCCTCTTTTTTTCCTTCGTATTTCCTCTTCAGAATTAGGAAACAAGCCATCGCAAATAACCATCCAAGTCACAAAAATCACCCAACCAAGGAAAAATCTTCATCCGTGGCACTGTCATCAACACATAATTCTACAAAACAAAAGAAAAATAGAAAGTAACTAAGAAACGAGATGACTTAGCCAGATTAAAGTTCCTGTAACAGATACAACAAATTGTAAAACAGACTAGACTTCACATGGTAAACTTGTTAAATCTAAATGCAAGGAAGGCAAAAACAACTGCACATTCACAAAATAAAAGTACTAAAAACCTAATTTCAGCTTGACCAAATAATAATAATACTAAAAAATCAACCAGAATCTACCTAAGTAAAACTCCATTATAAAACCCTTGGCCTGTTTGGGTGTCACTTATAAATAATTTTATTTCATTTTAGTTAATAGAAATAATGTATTAGAGAACAAAAAGGAAATTTTTTTAAAATTTTTTTACTAACAAGAACTAAAAGAAACCAGTCTATAAAGAGAAAAAAGGAAGCTACCTAGTCATGCCCTAGATTCAAGCAGAAAAGGAATCTACATCGAAGTTTTACTTGCAAAGAACTGAAATTTCCCATGAAAGGCCATGAAAAGAACAAGATCTGATACAATGAAAATTCGAGTATCCACCAAAATCATAAATCAATTCAGTCAAAGATCAACATTCAAAACCGGAAAATCCCAGGAATGGAAAAGATCAACCTCATCAAAAAAGATCTAATTCCATCAAAACACCCTATAAGTCACTTACATTTTAGAGAACTTACAGGCATCCAAACGCCCCCCTAAAAGGAATCAGTCAATCAACATGAATAAACTAGATTCGAAAGCAATGGACTAAAGGAAATAACGCAATCGATCGTCAAATCCTCTACCAAAAAAAAAAAAAAAACATTCAAGCGAAAACAGAACCTAGCGCAGAAAAATCGGAAAATGCAATTTCACCAAAACAATGCGAGAAAATAAAAAATAAAAAAAAAAACAGAAAAAGAAGGTTTTTATTTATTTATTTATTTATTTTTATAAATGCAGATGATATCTGATAAAAATGCAGAATCAATCAATCAGCATGAAAACCCTAATTTCCAGGCAATAAAACGGAATGTAGGTAAGAGAATTCCCAAAAGAGCTGCAATTTCACCACAGAAAATCGAAAAAAAAACCAGAAAAAAAATGATTTCCGTAAAATGCAGATGAAAAATCTGGTAAAAAGGCGTAAAAAAAATCGATTCAAGCAGGGGAAAAAGAAGAACTTTTTGAGTTTGAAATCACCAAAAAGACGCAATTTCTAAAGAAAAAAGAAAGATCTGGAGACAGAAAGCTGTAGAAAGAAAGGTACTTAGAAAGTAATCGCCGGGGATTGGAATCTGACACACGCAAAAGGGCGAAATGAATGAAGTGGAGTATTTTTTCCGTTCTCGAACTACTGTCATTGATGGTGGGCGATTCCATTCCGGAATCTGACATTCCCGCGTATTTGTACGCGTCGGTGGCCAGGAATGGAGAGAAAATCGCCGGGATTTTAGGCACGAGCGGGCGTTGTGGTGGATCGGCTGTGGCTGCTGCTGCGTTTTTTTAATTGCAGGGAAGGGAGCATGGCACTTTTGTGCGCACCGACTTTTGGTGCACGTGAGAGATTTTTATTTATTTATGAGAAGTACTTTGATACTCTGGTTGAGTGTGATGTACGATACACACGAGGTTAGAAATTAATCAGAAGTTTCTTAATTGGAAGAAAAATAATTTAAAATAAACCGCCTAAATTATGGGGACTAGTTTAGATGTATCATTAACTAAAGTTTACTCTTATTTGGACACTGAAAAATTAGATATCCAGTGGACGGTTAGAAATGAAAAATATCCAACGGTCTTATTTTAGAAAACAAGTGTATGCAAATCAGAGGTTAGGATTGTTCGAAGAGACCTTTTTTTTTTGACATTAACTTAATGACAGTGGGTTCCACAATTTGATCCTGTTTTAATCTGGGTATGTAAGCCACGTGTATCATTCCCTAGCGCCTGCGTATCAAGCGTCACAGCAGCCGGAGTATCTAATAACTCCGTTCTATAAATTCGTTTCAACTGCGGCACGTCTCACTCGGCAACTAGTTGCAGTTGAGAAATCCGTTCAACCAGTTGCTTGTGGGGCCCCAACGTGGTGTATGTATAGAATCCAACCCGTCCAAAAGGTTCATCAAAGAATCAAAACAGACCTACCAAAAATTAAGCTGATCCAACCATCAGCTGAGCCTAATAGTAAAAAAAAAAAGAAAAGATAACCGCTCAAAAACCTACAGACTCATTTAGTGGACCACCTGATTATTAAATCAGCCTGATTTTTATATATTCCCATTATTATCGTGGTAAAATTCTAATGGACGGGTTCGATGTCCTAAATACACCATGGCGGTCCCCACAAGTAGCTATTTGCACGATTTTCTTGTATGCAGCTTGGTTGCGAGGCTGATGTCACCTTTTCGGTTACGGAAGCGGATTGGCTGGTGTACCTCACACCAGCTATAGCTGCTGTATTCACGTCAGCAAGTTCTGTGGGTCTGATCACTAGGTATGTGCCATATCCAAATCGTCCATCCATTAGGCGAGCTCTTCTCAAAGCTTGAGACTAAAAATAAAATAGATCTAATAATCAACTGGACCACACTGCAAAAAGAGAACATCTACCATTGAAACCTTTTTTAGGGTCACCGAAGTTTTGGATTAGTATGAAATTTGTTTTTCCTCATCATTCAGGTCTTTGTGACCTTATGAACAGATTGGATGGAAAATAAACATTATGGTGGGCCTACAAATTTTTTAATGGTGAAAATCATTATCTCCGCTGCTATTTATGGTGTGGTCCAGATGATATTTGGATATGATTCGTTTTTTTGTATAATACTCTAAAATGATCTCTACAAATAAATAAACGGTGTAGATATAATAAATAAAACTTTGATCTCCTTTGAACCGTTCGTACAACTAGGACTTTGAGGAGCGCCAGTGCTCGTCTTCGCACGTGTGGTACACCAGCTAATCCGCTTCCTTCGGTGACAGGGTTCGTCTCGTGCACTCCCACGTTGCACCGAAAAGGGTCCGTGAAGCCGTTATCGCCCTTATCCTGTGGACCGTACATTTGTTGTTGCAGACACCACTTGCCAGTGACACTAAGCCCTGTAGGACCCACCATATTGTTTGTGCTATATCCAGCCGTTCATCCGTTTCAAATCATCTCACGTTCCAAAGGCTCTGCAGGCGGCTGTAGGTGATCAGTTCTCTTTCTTTTATGGGCAGTTTGCAAAATGGAGAACTGTATTGAACTTGAATACTGTTGTATAGTGTGATGGTTTATATGCAAGAATGACGAATTTGGACATATGACTCAAATTGAACCATGTAAGTTGCAGATGGGACAAGTAAACCAAAATTTACACTAAATAGATATATCAAACTGTCGGCTTGTTTAACATTTAAGGGACTATTAAAGGAGAATATCAACGGTGTAGATTCAATTAACAAATTTTCATCAATCAGATATAAGGATCAGTCGTCGACCTCACTGTAGGTCTGGCATCTATCTAATATGACTTTGCCAAACTGAAAACCAGATCCTTTGCTTGTCATAAATAAAAAATTTCTATTTTCTTGTATCATGATTGGTCCATGTCATCATTGGCATGGTTGGTATTGCTGTACTAAATGTCGTGTGTGATATTGTGGCCCAATCGAATAGCAACAAACATGAATTTTCCTGTTTGTGTTAACTAGAGGACCTAAATTCGTGAAACCGATGGACATTGCAGTGGACCTTGTAGATTGTGCATGGATTGTTCCTTCTTAGACCCTTTATTTCCAAAATCAACACGAGTCACTCATTAGCCACAACCTTAGAGAGTTCAGGGGCGAGAGAGGATATATTTATGTTCATCCAAACTAACACCGTCAAATTAAACAGCTAAAAAGTCGATACGTGGCAGTATTATCTTATCAAGAAATAAGGACAAAATTCTTACAACTAATACAATTGACAAAAGGAGATGATGAGAAGTTAGGTAAAAACACAGTTAGGTTGATTGTGTCATTGGCGCATGTCATATGATCGAAACGATAACAGAGAACAACCACCATGTATATACATGGCGAGATACAAAAGGCCACAACTATAGAATGGCCTAAGGAAGTGCGCACAACCGAGTGGCTAGTTGGCATTTACCATTCGTTTCAACTTGGAGAATGTAATTAGTCATTGTTTCTCAACGAACATGGGAGAGTGATTATGAAGATAACTCTTCAACAACCGTTCTAGATATTTATAAATAAGTTCAAGAGTTTAAGGCCCTTACCAACATAACCAGACCTGCACAATGCTGCTTATCTTCCATCCTTTATGGACATGTATCATTTTAGTTTAGTATAACTTCCCATCACTTTCACACACCACGCTGCATCATAGCATGGATCACAGTTTTTAATCTCTCCAACCTATATACACGGCATCTTGCCTGATTGCTAGGAAGATCACTCACCTTCAAATAGAAGGCTATGGTGCTTCTTTGTAACGTCCTAAAAATCGGGGGCCGTGCATACACTCGGCTCCCGAGTTCTCGGGGTTACTTATAACCGATTTTTATTAGTATGTGTTTAATTCGATCTAATTGCTTAGCATGAAATTTCTTAGAACATGAAACACAATCACACAAGTCTACTGAAATGAAAAGATCATATATATATATATATATGTCCAAAAGAATGTAAATGGGTCGCACAATGCGCCACCCAACAAAATCACAAAAGAATGATATGTCCAAAAGAATAGGGCTGAGCCCACAACTTAGCGATCCAAATCCTGTAAATCAGGCCGATGGAGAACCGTCCATCAACTGGAAATAGGACAGCTCGTCCTCCTTATCCAGGCTTGCGTTGAAAGACTCCTCATACTCGGCGTCATCTGCAACTACTGAAGAGTCTGGTTGATGTTTTAAAACACCGTCCCAGAGTGGGAGTGAGTGATCAACTCAGTGGGTGCTATTAGTCTTAAGTTATAATAGGCATCAATTATATTACGAACTTAATGAAAGCAATCATTCACAAACATCTAACTAATCTTATTAATGCATATGCGTGATAGATGATATAATGCATGCCCTCGCCACAACACTCCCTTAAGCGACACCATCTCACGCTCGCATATGACAACACCCCCTCATTACGACATCGACTGCCGAGTCGCCAACTTAACTAGTGCGATGTGATGATTGTGTTAGCCGAGTTCTTAGTTAAGTCCATTCATCCAGTAGATTTGGAAATATGATACACCCCACGTATCAATGCTCTAATCTGGTTGCGAGGCCAAAGCCCCCCAACGTGTGAAGCCGAAACCTCGTGATCCTTGATTCCGTCGGGTTCCCTATTTTTGACTCTAAGCACATGAGGAGTGCCGAGAGGAAGGGATCGCTCGCGGTTACTACGGGGAGGCGCGTCACCCCAGCGTAGGCCGATAGCTCGGACACAGTGTCCCATTCCACCATGCCCGACTCACGAGGCAGTGGATCAACTTCAAGTAGTTATCGGTGGGCGGTAATGGTGGTAGTGAGTTTCAAGTTCCATACATATATGAGCAAACAAGGTTAACAAATAGGGCTGGTCGGTAAGTAGGCTAGATCGCACAAGTCAAGCGAATATGCGACGAACGACATCGGGTACAAGGGGCCCATGTAGTCGAACTACTGCCGCTTGTACACACTCGCCCAAACCCACGGGTTTAGCCCTAGCATAGTCTTACCGATGGGATTACCGTCTCTCCTCCGGTTCCCGACTAACCCAAGGGTATGAATAGTGATTCATAGCATGTCAACTACCAATGCATCATCCAGCATAAACAACATCATGTTTTCATATTCCTCAACATACAATTTAGATTCTCGTAGCAAGCAAGGCTAACAGTATCATGAAATAAAGTTCATGTGAGTTATGTGTGTGGGTGAGGAAGTTAAGCACTTCCTTCATCTTAAGAAATCATAAGCACAAGAGCAAGGAATCATGGATACTAAGAAGCAACACTATAAGGAAAAATCCAACAAGGCATGAGCATGAGATCATTCATACACAAAATCATGTGAACGGCAAGAACATCATTGTATGAAAAACAAACACACAATTCCATGCAAATCCAATAAACATGCAATTCCTAGGATTCTTTTAGATTCTCTAAATATAGCATCCAAATAATCAAAATCATTAGATTCATAATAAAATTGGTGCTAAGCCACTTAAGGATAATAATCTGCACCCATGGATTGTTGGAGAGTTGGAAAATGACTTAGGAAAGAGGGCTTTTGGGGTCGGACGACCGGAATCCCAAAAACAACCATTTACATGTTAGAACTTCATGCAAAATCCTCACACATATAAGGGTTTCAAGAAAAAGGAATGAGAGATTCACCTATACAATCAACGGAAGCGAATGGGTGGTCGTGGTGGAGGATTCGTCGAGGAAGAGATGAGGAGTTGAAAGCGTCGGACTCCCTTGGCCCCATTTTGATCTATGGCCCACCTTCACTCTCCCTTCCTCTTTTCTTTCTTCCTTCTTTCTCCCTTTTCTCTCTTCTTTCTTTCTCTTCTCTAGGGCAAAATTCGTATGGGGAGAGGGAGTGCCCAAATAGGGCTTTTATATAATGCCAGGTTTGGTGCAAATGGTCTTAAGAGATGGGTTTTTACTATACTAGCCCTAGGGGGTATTTTTATACCATTTTGGGGCTACTACGGGGTGTAGGAGATGACACCCACCGTTGGATAATTGGCCCTAGTGATGATCAACGTATGGGTATGATCAGCCCGCCATTTGGATGCGCCGATCGACAGATATGATTAGAAGTCTATTCAACGGTTACCGATAGTCGATTGGGGCCGCGGCTATATGGATATGAGTAGGGAAATATCCTCACTCCACATGTGAAGTTTGGTCGTAAACCGACGGTCTGAAATCCTCAACTTTGCATAAGAGTGGATGACCCAATTTACTTAAGTTCTAGCTCCTTTCTTTAAGGTATTTCCACATCTCATGCACTCGTCCTTTGGCTCAAGTTGAACGGTTCTTAATAGTACGCAGGACCGACTCCCGCGATGGACGTCAAGCCCAGGAAGACGGACATTACTCTATAATTTTGGAACTAGTGGCTCACCAATGAGTAGTCTAAGGCTTGTTTGAAGAATCAGGACATTTATGGAATGAATTAGGTATTGAGATTTCTCGTGGACAATGGTTAGGGTTTGGATTAATTATATTCACAGTGTGACCTATTTATAACTAGTAAAAGTGGAGATTTGGTCAAGATTACTCTAAACCGTCAGTTTTAGGTTAAAAGAGTAATGGGGTTGATTTGGTCTATTATTTAAGATCCGGGCCTTATCTGATTCGACCCCAGCTAGATCTTTAATTTAGTCATGATTGTCTTGATTAGTTAGCGATGAGTCAGTTAGATTTGGGCCCTATGTGAGTAAATCATGGGGCTAAACTTGATGTCCAAGTGATTAGGCGGATTCGTTGGCCTCCTCCGGTTGATTAATTTAACTTGTATGGTTCTTTACTGGTTTCATCCCCAGTATATACTAACATTGAGTGCTAATGGTCATTAAGTGATATTATAAGTTAATAACACAAAAAAAATTTCAAGGATTTTTGAAAATTCAAAATAGTGAAAATCCGGGATGTTACATTCTTTCTCTATGTCGTTGACTGCCTCACCATGTGCTTAGCAAATACAGAGTATTCAAATATGCAATTGAATCATTGACTATCTCATTATGAGTCTAACTCTCATTAGGACCCCAAATAAACCATCACTCCCATCATCTCGCTACGTCTTCGAATAGATAGTTGAAGATTCATCCACCATCAACCCTCTCGCCATCAGCTAGCTCAACCCTTATTGAGTTTTCAAATAGATGATTGCCCTTCTTGCTTCTTGTGAGCATTGTGATACGAAGCTTAGCTTATGTTAAGCGATGAACAAATTGTCATATCTATCCTTAGCTGATTTTTAGTGTATGTATTGTTTATTGTAAATTTTTTGATAAAATACTTTCTAACTTTTGTTTGGCCACATTTTTTCCTATTTCATTCTTGGACGGTAATTGTTGTCATGTGCTTAATTAAAAGTTCTTTAAATTAAATGATAATAAAAATTCATATGAAAGACAAACTCTTCCTTTCACAAATCATTTGATCTCTCTTTATTGGTGGCAAGATAAATGGTTGATTTCTGTTGAAGGACATGGGTTAGCTACCGATAGGTTGAGTTGCCAGACATCACCAAGTTCTGTGGGTCTCACCGTGATGTATGTGTTGTATTCACACCATCCATTCATTTGGAGAGATCATTTTAGGGCATGATCCAAAGAATAAGGCAGATCCAAAGCTTTAGTGTACCCCATCACAGAAAACAGTGGAGAGACTGATGCCCACTATTGAAAGCTTAAAAGGGCCACAAAAGTTTTCTATGAAGCTGATATTTGTGTTTTCACTTATTTAATGTATGTGTTAACTTATGAACATGTTGGATCTCAAATAAGCATCATGGTGGATCTTAGGACGGTTTCAATGGTGGGCCTCAGTCTCTCCACTGTTTTATGTAGTGGAGTCCACTAAAGCTTTGGAATTGACTCATTCGTTGGATTATGTCCTAAAATGCTCTCTCCAGGTAAATGGACTGCAGATAAAACACATATCATGTTGGATTATGTCCTAAAATGCTCTCTCCAGGTAAATGGACTGCAGATAAAACACATATCATGGTGGGACCCGCAAAACTTGGTCATGTAACTTTAGTAGGAGTCTCACTACTCAACCTGTCAGTAGCTGATCCTCGTCCCAAGTATAACTCGTTTTCTGATGCGGATTTCCTGCACGAGCCTTTCCCACGGAGCCTCTGCGCTGAAAACTTAGGTAGTGCCTACCTTAATGTTTTTCATGAATCCACTCCGCCCATCCGTTTTTTTAATTCATTTCAGAGAGCATACCAAAATAGAGAAGGATCAAAGACTTAAGTGGGCCGTACTAAACGACAAGATGGTTAGGAAAATTTCTACCGTTGAAACCTCTCTGGATTCTAAAATGATGCTTACATGCAATCCATACCGTTAATAACGTATTCCTACTGGGATCAACTGAAAACACAAATATTAACATGATTCAAAACTTCCGTGGCCCCACGAATATTTCAACTGTAGACGTTTAATTACAACGTTTGCGGCCCACTTGAGCATTGGATACGGTTCATTTTTGGCCGCATACCCTAGAAGTAACTCACAAAACGGATGGACGTGGAGGATTTCTCACAAACATCACAGTGGGTCCCACCTGGGTTCGCAGCTCAGGATATCGGCGTCCTTTTCTCAACCTATTTAGGTGCACGAAGAATTAAACCATGCCAGAAGTGGTCTTCGATAGAGCCATATGGCAGCATTCCACGTGGCATAGTATGGTTGCGCCTACTCTGGATGGTAGATGGTATGCACTCCTACGACGTATAATCCTAGCCGTCAATCAGTAGCCTACAAGCTAACGGTGGACAAATTCACCCTCGTGATTAGGTTGTTGAAGGTAAGAAAAGTGGTGAACATTCCTGTCACGGACGCAATTTTGAACCGAAAGCCCCCATCACGGGGCTTTTTCGCTAGACGGTGGCGATTATAATTTACTCTGCCACGTGTACCATAAGATATTGCTGTACAGATTCCGGTATTCCACTTATGCCTCAGTAACTCTCGTGCCCCGAGGACGCGGATTTTGCGGCAAAGCCTTTCGCAGGTTTACGGCCCCACCTTGATGTTTGTTAGAAATCTACCCCGTCTATCATTTCGTGAGATCGTTTTAGGATTTGGAAGAAAAATGACAAGGATCCAAGACTCAAATGTGCCGCACTAAAAGAAAAGGTCGGTAGGGAACGTCATACCGTTGAAACCTCGTGGGTCGACATTGACGTTTACATGCCATTCATATTGTTAATAACTTCATTCCTACTATGATGAACTGAAAGCCAAAATATTATCCTGATTCAAAACTTCTGTGAACCCATGTATATTTCAACTGTCAACATTTAATTCTTACGTTTTCAGTCCACTTGAATATTGGATTTACTTATTTTTGGACCCATGTCTTAAAATGATTTAAAAAAACGTATAGACGGAGTGGATTTCTTACAAACATTACGGTCGCCCCACCTAAGTTTCCAGCGCATGAACTTCCGTAGAAAGGCTTTAGCAGAAAATCCGCGTCCGTGCCCCCGAAGGCCCTCTTGGTTGTCGTGTACAGCCACAATTCTCTCTGGAGAACTACTTGATACTCTTGCTGCCGATGACGCTTGATACGCAGGCACAATCGTAACCTCTGATTAGTGGTCACTTGTTTGTCCAAACAGGACCATTGGATAATTTCATTTTTAACCGTCCAATATGTTCCCTCTAATACGACAGCCGGATAAATAATCTAAATTTTTTATGCTCTTGAATAATTAGAATGCCATGTATGAATTTCTAATTAATCTCTTAGCGCCTGCCTATCATACACCACTCTTCCAGAGTATCAATTGTTACCCTTTCTCGGATTGAAAACAATAGTCAATAGGTAACTCGAAAGAGAGTAGACGCACGCGCGTGTGGAACAAATCATAAGATCGAGTTCGTCAATATTGTGTGGACCACTGGAAATTTTTTAGAAAAAAAGGTAAAATCATCATACGGCGTACAAGAGTATGAGAAAATCAAACGTTTAAAACGGATATGACCATCCATCCATGCTCAAGAAAAATGTGTGACTATATCATTGCATCAAGTAACTTTCGTAAATCAGGTGAATAAATAACGGATAGGATCTATCACCCGTACGACACACTAAGTCTTGTTCTGCGAGTCTATTTTTCAATTTATGCTCGCGCGAATCTCCTACTTTTGAACTGAAGTTTCCCGCGAAATGCATGCCGACAGCTGACGTCAGTTTCCACCCAAGCCTAACGGGCCCACGTGAGCTGGTTCAATCGGAAGCGGATTAGTTATTACATGGGAAACACATCAGTGGGTGTTAACCTTACTATGGGGGCCCATATTGATAACTTTTTTGTATATCCACGCCGTCCATCAGTTTTCCCAGCCTATTTTGGTTTTTTTTGAAAAATATTAGGAAGATCCAAATGTCAGGTGGACCACACTACAGGAAACAGTAGTAATCGAACAATCCACCATTAAAAAAATTATAGGGCCCATAATAAGATTTTCGTAATTTTTATTTTCAATTAAAAATGTTGATAAGGTCAAATAGATCTTGTTGGTAAAAAAATACATATATCAGCTTGATCCAAATATTTTGTTGCCCATAAAAAGTTTATAATCGTAATTTTCCATTCTTTCCAGTAGTGTGGTCCAAATGAGATATTTACTTTCTTGAATATTGGGATTTCGTCCAAAAATAATATGGAACAAAAGATGTTAGGAATGGATATACAAAATACTAATCAAGGTGGGCCCCACACTGTAAGAGTAACATCCACTAAGGTGTTGCCCGGATAACACCTAATACAGGCGGGAGACAAGTGACAGGGTAAGATGTTGACAGCTGTCATGTCCGGTTTTCTTGAGATAGAGAATCACGTTATAATTCGGTGCTAGGTACCCACGGATGGAGACGGATTGGCTACTCCACCTGACACCATCCCCGTGGCTGGTGATCGGTTCTCTGTGGGCCCCACCATGATGTATGTGTTTCATCCATTCCGTTCATCCATTTTTACAGGTAATTTTAGGGATTGATACAAAAAATTATAGGAATATAAATCTTAGGTAGACCACACGATAGGAAAACAATAATGATTGGATATCCACGATTAAAATCCTCCTATGGCCCACTGTACTGTTTATTTGACATCCAATCTGTTGATTAGGCCATAAACACCCAGGTGAAGGGAGAAAATAAATATCAGCTTAATCCAAATCTTTTATTGCCCTCAAAACGTTTTTAATGGTCACCATTCATTCAACACTTTTTCCTGTAATGTGGCCCACTTGAGATTGTGATACACCTAATTTTTTCTTTTATATCATAAAATGATCTATAAAAATAGATGGACGGCATGGATGAAACACATACATCATGGTGGTGGGGCCCACAGAGCACCGACCACCAGCCAATGGCCAGTGGCAGGGGAGTAGCCAATCCGTTTACCCCACGGATGTTACTTTCTCCCCTGAAATCCACACCGTCCATCAGATACAAAATCCTATTATTGGCCTTGATCCCAAAAATGCGCTCATTCATCACTCAGGTGCGCCACCCCATAAATTTATAGTTAAAACCTCTAAATTCACTTGTATGGCCCACTATAGTCTAGAAATACTGTTATTTTTGGGCAGTTCTTTCATCCTGATGAGAAACATTCCTCGGATTGGATGGAATAACAAAACCATAGTGTACTCAACACAAAACAAATGGTGGGCGTTCCATCACAACTCGTTCCCAAATTGTGACTTAACTCAGTTTCCTATTATTATAAATTTTTATTTCAACGGTTAAAATGAAGTAAATTATCCGATGGACGGAATAGATCTTATAAAATGTTCACCCACATGGCTCTCAGTTAGCGAAAGTAACCCTCGTTTTTACGAACGTGAGGTACGCTAGTGCGGCGCTAATCATTCGGGCATCGTTGATACGAGATCTTCGGCCGATTCGTCGGGTACTCGTTTTGTCGCTTGTACACCTGGGGATGTGGCCCATGTACGTTTCTGTCATCCATTTCCTTGAGATGATCCATTCTACTACTAGCCGTTCTTCACCGACCGATGTGTTGCATGTGTTGAATCCTATCCGTTAAAAATGTGGGCCACACGGTGAAGATCAAATGGTATGATAATAAGGCTGATTGTAGCTAAAGCGGAATCAAACATTTAATATTAGTGGAAACTGGAAAGTCGACGGTATCAGTACGTGTAAGGGTTCGTACGTGTACTTCTAGGACGCGGATCAGTTACTATCCAACTGAGAACAGGGGCCCACCGTGATTTATATGCTTATCAACACCGTCTATCCATTTTTACTTGTTATGTTAAAATAAAAGCCCAAAAATGAGGCAGATCAAAGGGTTAAATGCGTCACACTATTAGAAGCAGTGGTGATAATGACTCCATTCATTGAAACCTTGATAAGGCCCACCATGATGTTTATTCTCCATCCAACCTGTTCACAAGGTCACATAGACGTGAATGAAGGGAAAACACAAATATCAGCTTGATCCAACACTTATGTAGCTTCCGAGAAGTTTTTAATGGTGGGTGTTTAATCCCCAATGTGTGGTCCATTTGAGCCTTGGATCTACTTCATTTTTAAAATTATATCTTAAAATGAGAAGGAAAAATGGATGGACATAACGATGGGGCCGTCGGAGCTCCAGCCTGTTCCTAGTCTGGACAGGTGGAGGTAGTACGTAGGACGCTGATTGGGTATTACCCAGCCGGAAGCGGATTGGCTGGTGTACCTCACACCAGCTATATAGCTGCTGTATTTACGTCAGCAAGTCTTATGATCTGTTCACCAGGTTTGTTTTATATCCAAACTGTTCATCCATTTGGCAAGCTCGTCTTAAGCCCTGAGACTAAAAATAAGACAAATATAATTATCAAGTGGACTACACTGCAAAAAACAGTGGGGGATTCAATGTCTACCATTGAAACCCTTTTTAAGGTCATAGAAGTTTTCGATCAATATAAAATTTGTTTTCCCTCTTCATTTAGGTATTTTTGACCTTATGAACAGATTGGATGGAAAATAAACGTTATGGTGGGCCCTATAAAGTTTTTAACGGTGAAAATCATTATCTCCGTAGCTATTTATGGTGTGGTCCAGATGATCTTTGAATATGATTCTTTTTTTTGCATCACTCTCTAAAATCATCTCTAAAATGGATGAACAATGTAGATATAATAAATACATCACAGTGGAGCCCATAAAACTTTGATCTCCTTTGATCCGTTCGTACAACTCGGAGCTCGAGGAGCGGGAAGCGGATTGGCTACTCCCCCTGCCACGAGCCATTGGATAGTGGTCGGTTCTCTGTGAGCCCCACCAGGATGTATATGTTTCATCCATGCCGTCCATCTATTTTTATAGATCATTTTATTTAATGAAAGAAAAAAATTAGGTATATCTCAATCTCAAGTGGACCACATTACAGGAAACAGTGTTGAATTAACGTTGACCATTAAAACGTTTTGGGGCCATCAAAGTTTTGGATCAAGCTGATATTTATTTTTTCCTTCATCTGGTTCTTTATGACCTAATCAACAGATTGGATGTCAAATAAACAATACACTGGGCCTTAGGAGGATTTTAATTGTGAATATCTAATCATTATTTTTTCTTGTGGTGTGGTCCATCTAAGATTTATATCCTTATAATATTTTGTATCAATTACTAAAATGATCTGTAAAAATGGATGAACGGAATGGATGAAACACATACATCATGGTGGGTCCTACAGCGCACCGACCACCAGCCGCGGGCTCGTGTCAGGGGGAGTAGCCAATCCGTCTCCCGAGGAGCGTCAGTGGTCGCACGACACGTACCTACAGCAGCTATATAGCTGGTGTGTGGTACCCCAGCCAATCTGATTCCTACCCAGCTAGGGTCTGAGGGGCCACTGTGTTGTGTTAGTTTTATCCACTCCGTTCATCCATTTTTCCATGTCATTTCAGGGTACAGGATCAAAAATGTCGCACATCCAAGGTTAATTAGGCCATTTGATAGGAAAAAGTTGAAATCGGTTTGCGTACTGAGTAACTCAGTACGCTAGATCGTACTGTGTAAACTCAGTTGGGCAAATGTATGTGGTCTATCCATGCGGTCCATCTATTTTTCCAGCAAATGTAAGGGTTAAACCTAAAATTGAAGCATATTCAAAGATTAAGTGGATGATACCACATAAAACAGTGGGTATAATGATTTCCATAGTTGAAACCTTGCTATGCTACTAATGTTTATTTGTCATTCAACCTGTTCATAAGATCAAACACACTGGGATGAACGGAAAATACAAGTATAAAATTGATCCAAAACTTATGTGGTTTCTGAGAAATTTTCAAAAGTAAAAGTTCAATTCAACTGTTTCTTGGGGTGTGGTCCATGTTAACATTATATATGCTTCATCTTTGGGTTCAACTCCTAAAATTAATTATCTAAGAAAATGGATTGACGTAGCGGATAAAATACATAAATCTCACATAGTTTACTCAGTACTCTAAGGCTAGTGAAAGTTGGGATGCATGTGGCCCACCATTAGTTTGTGTAGAGAGGAAAGTAGTTTTTATATGCCATCTAATCCATTCATCCAATGTGCCTCATCAGGATGAAAAAATTACATAAAATTACATTTTTCCAAATCACAAATGGGCCATATCAAATGAATTTAGAGGTTTTTAAGTATAATTTCATGGGGTGGCCCACCTGAGTTTTGAATCAGCCCAATTTTTTAGTTGAAGGCTAAACGAGGGGTCATACACCTGATGGACGGGGTAGATTGCATGAAAGGTATGTATTTTCGACTACGTTGGAGAAAGTGACCCCGGCAGGTGCCTGCGCGAGGTAAGCAAGCACCTTCGAAGTATCCAAGCTACCAAAAAATGTCATTGAAACGGAAATACCAGTGCTAATCAAGGAAATCCACTAATCAGTTGGGCCACGATTCTACACAGAACACACGTACCACTTGTCATCTTATTCCTAACCATCCTTGGCGCGTTGGTCATGACTCTCTACAGATACTCCACCGTCTCGGCAACCCATATTAATCCCATGTTTATGTGTAAGTTGGACGAACCCAAGTTTCTTTTACACTGACGTGGTTCACACGAGCCTCACATGGATAATAATGATCTATATCCATCCACAACCCATATGAAGATAATGGCTCACATTAACCTAATTTTTTAAACTAAACTTGAGGCTCGTGATAGTAGAGTATGTCTCTCTAAATACCTATGTATAATGAGGTTTTTGCATTTGCAGTGAGGGGTGGGGAGTCTGACCAGGTGGAGAATATATAGAGAGAGAGAGAGAGAGAGTCGGGTCTGAGTGCAGTTCTAAGGCAAAGACTGATACTCTAGCTCTTTGTTATCGGTCTTTTTTTTTTTTCAATATCTTATGATGTATATATTTCAACTTCAAAATCAATGTCATATTTTTTATTAATCATTTTTTAATATGTACATTTCAATCCCTTTACTTTGAACATCTGAAATTGTATACCCTGCTTTGACAATACGTAAAGTATGGTTTATTGTTACCTCTCTTGGATATTTTCTGTATCAAAAACATGTGATTTAAAGGAATAACTAAAAATTCTGTATTCTTTTTCTTTTTTGTATTTCTATCGAAAAATCTTTTTCTTACCATTTTTGTTTCGTTTTCAATTGTTTTATATATTTTAATTTTAGTATTTTACTAAAAGTTTACAGCCTGGTAAAGTAGAGAACATGTTCTACACTGGTGAAAATTGATACCTAACATTTTCTTTTCCATGACGCATACCTATCCAAGAGTCATCTAAGTTAGAAATTCTTCAATTTTCCACTCTCAAAGCTAATCCATGGATTTTAGCCAATTGTGATTCTGATTTTTTTTTTTTTTTTGCTAGTGGCGACTCTAAAATAAAGCTTAGTCAAGTTAGTCCATCAACCTTGTAAAATGTAGTGCGCAATCAAACTAACTTCACAAATTAGACATATCTCCTTGGGATTCAAAATTCGAAGATACAGATAAGTTGCATGAGGTATTACTAACAGTACAAATATAATTATTAACTTATTTTCTAAATCCCTTTAAAAGGTTTAGATACAGAGGTCTTAATTATGTGTTTTATTGGGTATTGACCTTCAAATGCTATTGCCCATATCAACCCAATGCTTAAAATTATTAACCTTTTTTTTTTCAACCCTCCCTGAGGCTTAAATATGAAAGTCTTAAGTATGGGTTTAACGAGATCTAGATAGACTTTCAATCTGGGCCTAAGTTTATAAAAGATGTATGCCCCGTAAATCTTATATATATATATATATATATATGTTATGGGAAGATCTGAGTCACCTATCATTCCGAGGCCTGGCGGCGTGTTGATCAGAACGGATGGATAACAAACAGCTCGGCTCATACCATCAAAACAGGCGATAGTTGAAGGCCTAGTCAGTGATAGAAATCTCACCTACTGAAAGGTCCGAGCTGGGAGGTCCAAGCTGATTACATACTCCGAGGCAGAGGCGGACGGTCCTCAAACCAAATTTAGAAGCTACCATAAGTGATCGTGGCCGATTTCTCCGCCCGCAAATACGCACGATGTGCATGACGCGTCCCTTAGATTGCGATAATCTCTCCACGATCTGAAAATCTCCCTGATTGAGAGAATCGTGCCGTGATTAGCGGACCCTATGGTACTCTCCCGCTACGATTCAACTTAGAACCCGATTCCCATGACCTGACTTAGGCATCGCAGGGTCCCCCGGCTAAGCCAGGGTCTCCTTTGCTCACTCTTTTTTGCAAGGCCAGGGTTCATTGGAGGAGCAGCGCACGGAGTAGAGAGTGGTCCTGATTTTGTCATCAACATTTTTTGGCGCCGTCTGTGAGAATCTGATACAAAAAGTCAAGTTCCTATTCTTGAGTATAATGACTAGAGGAAAGAAGAAAGCAGTAACTACGGAACTAGAGTCGAACGAACAAACCTGTTCCTCCTCATTACTCCATGCAGAGTTAGCCCCGGGGCCTTCCCAGCGTTCTCACAATCGGGTGAGTAAGTATCACGCCATGCAAGGCGAGATACAAGCCTTACGCGATGAAGTAAATAGGATGAAACAATAACAGGAGCCGAGACAACATTCGGATCAGGAAAATCTTGTCCCCGAACCAGTCGGCCCTATTGTGGAAGCTCGCTCTGTGTCAAGAAGTGTGAGGTCTGAGGCACCCCAACATCCCCAAGTGCCTGTTTCGAGTCAGCATCCTCCCCCGACCCAAATCCGGCCCTCGGCTCGGAACACTACAACGCGAGTTCCGACCAATGCCTCGGTTACTTCGGCCCTGGCACCGATGGATCTTCGCCATCGGCTGAAACGGAGGAGAGGAAGGAGAACCTCGAAAATAGGGAACACCCAAGAAATCGTAGCAGAAAACAGAGATCCATGGGAGAAGCGGTTCGAGGAGCTCAACAACAAGTTTTTAACCTTGGAAAAGAAACAACAATCAACGACGGTTCCCGACGCCATTCAAGCAATGATAGAAGAGACCAAACCTCCCTTCGTCTCTGAAATCATGACCGAGGTGATGCCTTAGAGGTTCCGGGTACCTCCTGTCATCCAGTACTCTGGATCCGGCGACCCGTCTGAGCACGTGGAAGCCTACCACTCCTGGATGTAGATTCAGACGGCGACGGATGCTATGATGTGTTGGGGGTTCTCGATCACGCTCATAGGGTCCGCTCGGAGTTGGTACCGACAACTCAAGCCAAACTCCATCGGCTCTTTCGCAGAGTTGAGCCGGCTATTCCTTACCAAGTTCATCAGTGGTAAGAGAAGTCAGAAGCCCAACACTCACTTGCTTACTATCAAGCAAGGGCCAAAAGAGTTGTTGAAGGACTACATTGCTCGCTTCAACGAGGAAGCATTACTGGTAGAAGACTATGATGACAAAATGGCGCTCGCCGCTATGTTCGGAGGCCTAAAAGAGGGAAAGTTCACCTTTTCAATAGGGAAGAACCCGCCTAAGACACTGGCTGAACTTGTAGCCAGAGCTCAAAAGTATACCAACGCAGAGGAATTCACCAATGCGCAAAAAAGTGTCCAGGTGACTGAGCCGAATGGCAAAGGGAAGAGGCCCAGGAACGAGGAATCTCAGACGCCTAACAAAGAGACCGACGATCTCACTCCTCCCGATCGTCGTCCGAACAAAAGGCCAGAGGGAAGGTTCCGTTCGTATACCCCCCTTAACATATCCGCCGAACAGAACCTACTAGACATCCGAGGAGAAAAATTACTAAACTGGCCTGTTTGCATGAGAGCCGATCCAGACCATCGAGACAAGCGCAAGTACTGCTGCTTCCATCGAGACCACGACCACAATACAGATGACTGTGTTGACCTTAAAGATGAGATCAAAGCCCTCATTCGAAAAGGACACCTGCGTCAATACACAAAGGAAGGAAAAATCGCTCAGAGGGAAGAAAGGGAGCGGAAGCAGCCAAATGAAGTCGTTGAGGAGCCCACCGAAATCCGTACCATCTTCGGAGGCTCATCCGGTGGAGGAGATTCGAATAGAGCGCGAAAGGCTCACTCCAGGAAGTTTGAACCGGAGCATTATGTTTACTTAACTGAACGGCCCAGTAAAGAACTTCGGGTCAGTCCATGCACTCTAACGTTCACGGAAGAAGATGAGCGCTGGATTCAGCACCCCCATGATGACGCCCTAGTAGTCACCATGACTATAACAAATCGCAAAGTATACCGCATTTTAGTCGACACTGGGAGCTCAGCCGATGTACTCTATTCTGAAGCTTTTGAAAGAATAGAGATTCCACAGTCTCATCTCAGACCTGTGAAGACCCCTCTGCATGGCTTTGCCGGGGAAAGAGTGATTTTCGAAGGAGCTATTTCCCTCCCCGTGACTGCGGGAGAAGGGCAACATCAAGTTACATTTATGGTAGACTTCTTAGTTATCAATGTGCCATCTGTACATAATGTTATCCTGGGTAAACCGTCTCTAAACCATGAGAGTAGTCGTCTCTACCTATCACTTGATGATGAAGTAGGCTACCTCTGAGGCGATCAACGAGAGGCTCGGAGATGTTATGCAGCGGCAGTAAGGAAGGGGTCGGTTAAGCAGGCGCTCACTATCAATGTTCTAGACCCCCGAGGGCCTGTAGAAGGCTCATCCATGGAGGACCTGGAGAAAGTGTCACTCGATGAAACCGATCCGAGCAGAATAGTTTAGCTCGGGACGTCACTAAATCCCGAGCAACGGCTCGAATTTCTAACATTTCTGTAACAACATAAGAATGTCTTTGCATGGTCCCACCATGATATGCCCAAAATTTCTCTGGAAGTCATGGTCCACAGGCTGAATGTGGATCCAGACCATAAACCTGTCAAGCAGAAGAGAAGGCCATTTGATGCCGAGCGGTATGAAGCAATAGCCGATGAGGTCTCTATCCTGCTTGATGCAGGATTTATAGAAGAGGTGCATTATCTCGATTGGATCGCAAACGTGGTCCTCGTAAAGAAAGCCAATGGAAAGTGGCAGGTCTGCATAAACTACTCAGATTTAAACAAAGTTTGCCCGAAAGACAGTTTCCCACTGCCTCGGATCGATCAATTGGTGGACAGCACAGCAGGACATGAGTTGCTCTCTTTCTTGGACGCATATTCTGTATATAATCAGATCATGATGCACCTCCTAGATAGGCAGAAGACTACCTTTGTCACAAACAAAGGACTCTACTGTTACCGGGCCATGTCATTTGGCCTGAAAAACGTTAGGGCCACGTATCAGAGACTAGTGAATCAGATATTCTCCAAACAGATCGGACGTACCATGGAAGTATATGTCAATGACATGTTACTGAAAAGTATCAAAGCATCCGACCACTTGACAGATCTCGGAGAAACGTTCGCTATCCTCCGAGAATACCAGATGAAACTGAACTCGACGAAGTGCGCCTTCGCAGTCGAATAAGAAAAATTCCTAGGTTTTTAAGTCAGTCAGAGAGGTATCAAAGGGAATCCTGACAAGATCAAAACACTCTTTGACATGAGTTTACCTCGGACTATTAAGGAAATAAAATGCCTTACGGGGCGAGTAGCGGCACTCAGACGTTTCATATTCAGAGCAACGGATAAGTGCCTCCCCTCCTTCCAACAGTTAAAGGGTCATAAAAAGGCAGAGTGGACGTTGGAGTGCGAACAAGCCTTCCAGCAACTACAACAGTACCTGGGTTCCCCCCCTCTACTTCCAAACTGGAAGAAAGTGAGCACTTATTCCTCTACTTCGCGGTCTCAGCTTCTGCCGTCAGCTCGGCTCTGATCAGGGAGGTCGGGAAGAAATAAAATTCGGTTTATTATGTATGTAAGGCCATGGTACCAGTAGAAACGAGATATTCGCCCCTGGAGAAGCTAGCACTCAGCCTCTTCGTTTCAGCTCGGAGGTTGCGCCCATATTTCCAAGCTCATTCAATAATCGTGTTGACAGACTCCCCTCTTAGGCAAGTTCTTCAGAGACCCGATGTGTTGGGTCGGATAACCAAGTGGGCCATCGAATTGGGTGAGTTCGACATTCAGTTTCGTCCGAAAATAGCGATCAAAGGCCAAGTCGTGGCCGATTTCATCGCCGAATTCACTGCTCCAAGGACCGAGGAAATTAGCACCGGTGTTGAAACGAACCCACCTGTCTTTCCAGATGACCAAAAAGCGACACCAGACCTGGGATGGGTCCTTTATGTGGACGGATCATCCAATGTCAATGGAGCTGGGATCGTCTTGATTGTGTCAGATTCCACAATAGTTCAATATGCAATCAGATTGGGGTTTAAAGCCTCAAATAATGAGGCGGAATATGAAGCTTTGTTAGCCGGACTCAGATTGGCAGCGAGTATGGGCGTCCAGTCTCTTCAAGTCTGATGCGATTCTTAGCTGGTGGTGAATCACATCTCTACTGAATACGAGGCCAAGGAAACGAGGATGATCGCTTATCTGGACGAAGCAAAGAAATTGATCGAAAAATTCTAGAATTACATATCCATCAAATCCCGAGAGCGGAGAATTCTTGGGCTGATGCTCTAGCATGGCTCGCCTCAGCCGTAGAAGGGAAGATTCCGCGAGTCATCCCCGTCGAATTCATTGAGCATCCTAGTATCGACAAGCTAGAGAAAAAGGAAGTCAATCCGATTCATGCTAGTCTGAGCTGGTTGGACTCGATCTTTAACTATCTCATGACAGGCGAGATCCCAGCGGACAGGCTGGAGGCTAGGAGACTCAGAGTCCAGACAGCTCGATATATTGTCCTAGATGGTATCTTATACAAGAAGGGACATTCCCAACCATATCTCAGGTGTCTCCGGCCCGAAGAGGCAGAATATATCATCCGAGAGATCCATGAAGGAATATGTGGAAACCATTCAGACAGTCGCGCCTTGGCCCTAAAGATACTCCGACAAGGGTATTTCTGGTCGACTATCAAGGAAGACTCCAAGAACTACATTCAGAAATACGATAAATGTCAGCGCTTCACGGCCGTGCCGAGGTAGCCCGCCAAAGAGATGACCCCTATGAGCGACCCCTGGCCATTTGTTCAGTGGGGAATCGACATTATCGGCCCTCTACCCATAGGTAAGAGGCAAGTCAAATTCGCCATTGTTGCTGTCGACTACTTCACCAAATGGGCCGAAGCCGAGCCCGTCGCTAAAATCACAGAGTAGAAGGTGATCGACTTCGTCTGAAAAAATATTGTCTGTCGGTTCGGGATTCCACGCACCATCGTGTCAGACAATGACCGATAGTTTGACAACGACAAATTCTGAAACATGTGTCAAGGGCTCGGCATCACAAACGCCTATTCTTCTCCTCGACATCCTCAATCCAACAGACAAGTGGAAGCAGTAAACAAGGTCATCAAACACCATCTCAAGACAAAGTTGAAAAAAGCAAAAGGCACCTGGGCTGAAGAACTTCCATTCGTTCTCTGGGCCTATAGGACCACAGTCTAATCTTCAACAGGAGAGACTCCTTTCTCCCTCTCCTACGGCTCGGAGGCAATGGTGCCAGTGGAGATTGGTCTCCCTACAGCTCGAGTTGAGAACTATTAAGAAAGGCATAATTTCGAGCAGATCGCAGCTAACCTGGATTTGCTTGAAGAAGTCAGGGATACCTCGAAGCTCCGAGTCGCTGCTCGGCATCAACAAGTGGCGCGGTTCTATAATTCGAAGGTTAAGACTAGGCGATTCCGACCAGAGGACTTAGTCCTTCGCAAGGTGTTCCAGAATACCATCGAGCCGGGGGTTGGTACACTCGAACCGAATTGGAAAGGGCCTTATCGGGTCGTCTGATCAACCAAACCAGACTCCTACCACCTGGAAGACCTCGAGGGCCGTCAGCTCCCCCACCCTTGAAATGTCGAGCATCTGAAATTTTACTACCCATGACGGACCTGCCTTTAAGGCTCTCAATAAATGTACATCTCTGGGCGACAAGCCTTTAAGGCCCCAAATAAAATTCACCTCTTCTCATTCACCTCTAGGAACTATCTACTAAGGAAAAATCGCCTCTCATATGCAGGGGTGGACTCATTGGATTAATCCCTTAAAGAAGGGGTTAATACATTATCCCACAAAGTTCTACACGGTATCCCCAAGTTAGGGGAAAAGCCTAAACGCTGACCTGATTCTCCTAACACAGGAGTCGGCTCGGGAACTAAATGGATAGAATGGAGGGTTCTCGCCAATTGTGGAACGAGCCGACCCCATAGGGGTCCGGACTTAATGAACGAGCCGTAAAAGTTCCAAAAACTCTACGAAATGGCATTGAAAAACACTGACCTGTCAAAGGGTCGGCCCATTCATGTCGTAAAGGAGATTAATCAACCATCAATTCGACAATCAAATAGTTTACAGTTAGCAAAAAAATAATAATTTCAACTACAGATTAATATAAAAAATCATCATCCACAAACTTCCATCAAAGGGTCGAACAGTAACCAAAAAGAAGGATTTTAATCAGTTCAAAAGAAAAATGAAGAGGTAAATCTGGGCTAAGCAGGTGGCATGGGAGCTTGGCGTCTGGGTCTTGTTCCGAGCGGACTCCATCTACAGGTAACTCAACTTCCTCGAAGAGTAAAGAGTCGAGGTTAAGGTCCGGATATAAACCCAGGACCGCCTCGATATAATCGTCATAGCTACGGTCATAGAACTTGGCAGCCTCAGCATCCCTCTCTTTGTACGTTTTGAAAGCTTCTACCGCAGTGGTTACTGCCTCGGCCAGAGAAGCTTTGTCCTCAGCCTGCTGAGCTTCCCTCGCCTGAGCGACGGCTTGGTTCTGCTCTTCCGTAGCCTCGACTTTGGCTCGTTCAAAAGCCTCGCCTAGTCGGACGTTCTCCTGAGCTAGCGAGTCTGCCTGAGCCCTAGCGCAGGTTAGTTCGGCGTTCGCTGCATCACACCGAGCCTTGAAGTCATCTGCTTCCCCTTTCAGCCATAGCTCTCTAGTTTCAAGGTTGGCCACAACCCCCTGCAAACGTAGTTCCACAGTCTTCGCATCCTCAAGCTGACGATGCAGCTCGTCCTTTTCAAGAGGGAGGGAGGTGCTCTCATCCCGCAAGGCTCCCATTTGGGCTTTGAGGGCCTCCAGCTTAGCTTCTCTTTTTTTTCAACTCCCGTGATCTTTCCCGAGCCGATAAAAGCTTCGGGATAGACTGCACAAAAAAAGATGATTGAACACTTGGAAACCGCAAGTATAAGAAAAATGACGAGAGTCGGCGAAGGTACCGTGTAAAAAACGGAAGCCAAGTCATTTAGAAAGGAGCTGTCCGACTTGTCGAGGAGGTTAGCTATACTCTCCTCAGGGGCGTGCTTCGTGGCACAGGGTGTTAGGCAGGAAAGATGGTAGCCTGGTGCGAACTTCCCTCCAGTCATCTCCACGTGAGCGGAATCTGCTGCCTCTGCAAAACCTGTTCTGCTACTGGCTGAGGCCTGAGCCTCGGCTCCAAGGTCACCTCCGACCTCGGCTAGAGTAATCATGGCATCTGCCATCCTAACGGCCTCCTCCCACTCGAATGATGAAGGGTTGGCCATGCAGGGAGCCGACGGATGGGCCACCCTTATGGAAGGAATGATTGCGGGCGGAACGGAAGGGGCTATGGTTGCGGAATTTGGAATAATAGTTACTGAGACTTGACCCTCAATAAACGCCATCGCCAGATCCGAGGGGACAGGAGATGGGGCCGTAGTGACTACGGCCGTAGGCATAGTCGCAACCACAACCGAAATTGGAGTCGTAGCTGCAGCGCCCGGACCTGAGGGACCTTCTCTGCGAGAAGTCGCTTGCCTCCTCCGAGCAGTAGTCTTCGTCCGGGGCACTGGCCTTAGCAACTCCTCCGCAGTCGGGGCCACCCTCCTCTTCTGAGAACCGGAAGCCTTAGCCATGCCTGCATAAAGAACAACAAATCAGCGACTAAGTAAACAGGCTTAACTTCGAAGGAACAGAAGGAGGACTTACTAAAAGATGTCAGGAGAAGCTGGGACCTATACTGCCCAGACCAATGAAGATTGGTGAAGTGATGAGATCCAACTAGGAACGAAGCTCCCCTGACCTCGCCTTCGCCTTGGAAACTCGGTTCTTCTGATCCGAATCAAGGACGGGCGGACCTCTAGGGAAATCTGCTAAAAGGTAGAACAAAAAGTTTACTCCGACCAGTGCAATAGAAGAATGTATGAAGATAAAAGAAGTTAACTGGTTTGACCTGGTTTTAAAAATCGAGTGGGAACGCGAGCCGTCAGAGTCCCAACTTCGGTTACAGGTGCCTCCCATTCCCCCGCTGCCCAAAACATTTGTTCTTCCATTCTTTGTTAGAAGAGGGAAGATTCATAACCAGTCCCGACCCCTTACTGCCTCGGGTCGCAAAATAATACCATGGCTCATTGTTGTCATGCTTGACCAAGTATAAACTCATCAACTCCCATGGAGTTAGCTTCGGGTTCCCTACTTGCCGCCAGATGATGAAGGCAGAAATGAGCACCCTCCAAGCGTTGGGGGTCAATTGCCCGGGAGCTAAGCCTTAGTGGGCCATCATAGTTTGGACGAAAGGGTGCAGGGGAAGTCGGACCCCACATTGTAGTGCGCAAAGAAAAATGATGACTTCTCCCTCAGCAGGCGCGCCAGCGGCTTCGAGGGGCTCAGGGGCCCTTATCTGGACGGAGGCTGGAATTTAAAATTTCATGCGGATCCACTCTATTTGAGATTCCGATAGCACGGAACCTCCGGGGACTACCTCCGAGGCTCTCCCGCTTGCTGGCATCACAGTGGCCTCGGTGGTTGCGGTCCGGGGGGCTTGAGCAGATTTTTTTCTGCCAGCTCTGTGAGCCCGAGCCCTAGTTTCCTTTTGCCTTTGGAGCGCAGGGTATAAGGGCACGACTTCAAAGGGGCCTTCAGAGGCCCCTCTCCTATTGCCGGAACTCTCTGACTCGGAGTCATCACCGTAGCCCCGCACGGTCTCCAGGTCGGACGACATCTTAAGTAAGAAAAAGAAGTACAAAGAGGTGAAAGGAGACTCACCGGATGGTCACCGGGAATCGCTTTTGCCAGAAATGCTTGATCGGTCGGAATCGCCCAACAAAAACCCCTGGATGGCTGGAATCGCCTTCGCCGAAAATCGCCTCTTCCGATGTCAGCTCGAACACAACACATAAGAGTGAAGCGAAATCTCCGAAGGAAGGTTTATATAGACGACAACAAATCTCTGCATAATGACCAATAATGATGGCTGCAGCCGAATCGCCTTGAGTCGACCTCAGAGCTGACGTGGCCCCATGCCATTGGGGTAGGCACTGTCGGGCAGTACGTCTCTGACACGAAGCAACGTGCTCCGGATAAGCGAAACGACGCTCAAAAAAGGAAAGTTTCCATCCGAGGCATTACTTCAGGTGTACGTTGCGACAAGTCATAGGCAGGCGGTGATTCGAAATCTAAACCGTCGTCATGCATCCACTACACATGGACTCATGGACAGGAAACCCTGTGAGTGTAATGGCTTCAAGTGCGAGGGTTACGACGCGCTCGGAGGAATCAGTAGGCGAGGCGATTGATCTTCTATATGATTACTCTCCGAGTTTTTAGTAAACCTCGAAGAGTAGGGGGCTTCTGTTATGGGAAGATCTGAGTCACCTATCATTCCGAGGCCTAGCGACGTGTTGATCAGAACGGATGGATAACAAAGAGCTCAGCTCAGACTAGGGGTGTACACGGGTCGGGCCGAGTCGAACTGGCCTCAGCCCGTCCAGGCCCGTTTAACAGCCGCACCAGGTCCGAGCCGGACCGGGCCTGGTCACCGGGCCAACATCTCCAGTTCGAACCGGGCCCGAGGCGAGTTCGGGCCGAGTTCGGGCCAGTTTCGAACCTTCAAGTTCGGGCCAGTTTCGAACCTGAGTTCGGGCCAGTTTCGAACCTTACTTTTGAGTGATCTACACAAATTTCTAAGGTGTGTGCCATATAATTGGATAGACCTCACTTTTGAGTCGTCTAATCATGGTTGTAGGATGCACCTGTTGGATAGTTCGGATGTCATACATGTTCCACGATAATAAACTCCTTGCCAAAGCTAGTTGAAGAGAAAGGTTGGTTAGGTTTAAGAATTTTGCTTTCAACCTAGGACTATCACAACTATTTTTTATGAAGTTGTAAACTATTCAAAATAAATGACACTTGCATGTGCTCAAGAATTTCATTGTCATTAACTACTAAAATCCTTGGCCTAAGTAATTCTCTATTATTTCCTTAGAGGTTTTATAACCTTCAAAGATCTTAATGAAATCTTCTTATATAAAGGTCAACATAGATGTGCTTGCAATCAAGTCTTCTTCCTTGAATTTTTCTAAAGTCTTTTTTACTTCTTCATTGAAATTTTAATTAAGCTTAGATGGATCTATTTCCAAAAGATATGCATGAATATCCTAAATGAGGAAGTATTCAAAAAAAAAATTCATATGGTAATTTTAGTGCCCATCTAGCTTGTCCACTTTTTTTTAAATTTAGTTATGACTATACAGTTCGCATTTTTAAGAACTTCTAAAGTCAAGTTTGTATGTGTGGAAACTTGACTACTCAATGCATGCAATAATGCAAATTTTTTTTCGGTAGGGTCGGGTCGGGTCGAGCCGAATGGGTCGGGTGAAGTCGGGCTTCGGGCCGAGTCGGGCTGAACTGGGTCAGATCCGAACTCGGCCTGAACTCAGAACGGGCTTAGAAAATTGACCCGTCCTGACCCGGAACTCAGTTCCGGGTCAGGCCGAGTCGAGCTTTTTCGGGCCGGGTCGAGCGGGCTAATCGGGCTGGCCTAGTTTGTGTACACCCCTAGCTCAGACCATCAAAACAGGCGATAGTTGAAGGCCTAGTCATTGACAGAAATCTCACCTACTGAAAGGTCCGAGCTGGGAGGTCCGAGCTGATTACATACTCCGAGGCGGAGGTGGACGGTCCTCAAACCAAATTTAGAAGCTACCATAGTGATCGTGGCAGATTTCTCCACCTGCAAATACACACGATGTGCATGACGCGTCCCTTGGATTATGATAATCTCTCCACGATCTGAAAATCTCCCTGATTGAGAGAATCATGTTGTGATTAACGGACCCTAATCATCCTGCAGTCAGGTATAAATATACGAAGACTCCATCGTTACAGGTACGCAACATCTGGTACTCTCCCGCTACGATTCAACTTAGACCCCGATTCCCCTAACCTGACTTGGGCATCGGAGGGTCCCCCAGCTAAGCCAGGGTCTCCTTTGCTCACCCTTTTTTGCAAGGCCAAGGTTCATTGGAGGAGCAGCGCACGGAGTGGAGAGTGGTCCTGATTTTGTCATCAATATATATATAACCGTTAGACGGTCCGACCTGGATTCGCAGTAGCAGCCCGGAGGAAATTTTCGGCCATCCACACTCTCACATTATAGGTGGATACAATCTCACACACGTGTGCCGCACTGGCACGTGCCTCACCTCTTCACTCTGCCGTGCAAGTTCGTAATGAACATTCAACAAATGCCATTTCGGCGTATTCGCCAATTAATTATTCTGAATTTGTTAACACAGAAAATGTGAAGTTAGCCCGAGAAATGAAAGGAGGAAGATTAGGTGGTAGTGGCATTAATGTGTTGGGCGCTGTTGGGCCTAACGTGATGTATGTGATTTATATCCACGCCGTCCATCTAAATTTTCAGATTATTTTATGGCATTAACCAAAAAATGAAACAGATCCGAAGCTCAAAGTAGTCCATACCGCAGGAAACAGTGGGGATAATGACATCAACCGTTGAAACATTTCCAGGGTCCACCATAATGTTTATTTACCATCGAAACTATTGATAAGGTCACTCAGACATGGATGAAGGGAAAACACCAATATAAACCTGATCAAAAGCTTTTATGACCCCAAGAATCTTTCTTTTAATGGTGACCGTTCAATCATCATTGTTTCCTGTTATGTGGTCTACTTGAGTTTCGGATCCGTTTTAGTTATGGATTCATGTCTTAAAATGATGGGGAAAACGAATGAATGGAGTGGATAAAAGAAATATACATCAAGTTGGGCCCCACAGCGCCCAACACATCGTCTCACGACGGCTTCGGATGGTGTTGGCAACATCCGCGTCCGAAATAAAACGAAAACGCCTACGGGACTACGCGTGGTCACGTGGAGGGCGTGACATTTCGTAGACGTGGATGAATGACTCATGTGGAGTAGATCCACTCCGTCCATCAGGTGGGCCACTATTTTTTTGGCGCTGACCCCAAAAACTAGGCTGATTCAAGGCTCATCTTGGCTATAGAAAGGGGAACAACTGAGATGGGAAGTCCCACCATTAAAATCTTTAGGAGGCGTTTGGCGCATGGGTTTAAATGGGATTAGATGGGAGTGGGTTTTAAGATTTCATGGATCATTACAAGGTCCTGGTTGGGACTCACATAAGGTATGGGTTGTGAAGCACCTTATTGGAATCAGCGTTGGGAAAAGGATTTCTGCAATCCTACTTTGGGTTTTGTGTGGCTAGTGGTCGGTGCTATGTAGACCCCAACATGATGTATGTGTTTTATCCATGCCATCCATCCATTTTGAAATATAATTTTACGGCTTGATCCCAAAAACGAGGTAGATATAAATCTCGAGTGGACCACATGATGGGAAAACAGTAGTTATTGAAATACACCATTAAAAACCTCCTAGGGCCAACTGTGTGGTCCACTTAAGATTTGGATCAAACTCATTTTTAGGCTCATATCATAAAATGACATGGAAGAATGGGTGGATGACATGGACGAAACACATACATTATAGTGGGGCCCACAGATCGCCAATCCGTTTCCCAAACATTAAGGGCTTGTTTGGATGCCGGGCCCATAATGTAAAGTATTGTATATTTTAATAAAATATACAATTCAATGCTAGTCTATCCAAATGTCGCCACATGGTACGCTGGCGGGCCTAGTACGTCGCCAGCCCACTTTCTCGAAACCACACGTCTCGTAAATCATGCTACAATGTAGGCGTAAGTGCAGTGCTTTCATTGCACTACACCACCATAGCAGACGACAATTTTTTTTTTTAATCTCCTTTTAACAGGTGGTTCAGCGGACCATCATGCCTCATCTACTCTCTCTTCTCATCGGTCTGGTTTTCTCAGGCATCTCCCACCCTCCTCTCCTCTATCGTTTTGCCGTTCACCTCTCCGGAGACCTCCACCACTGATTTTGGTTGAACAGATTGGATAGGATTCGTTGGCCATCCTTATTGCTGCCGTTCCTCACTCCTCCTTCTTTTCAGACATTACAGGTGGGTGATTTGGCGAATACAGGTAATATACAACCTACTTCCTCGATTCTAGTAAAGAGTTTTCCCGTTTGATGTAGTATGATGTTATCAAGAGATCGTATTCCTCCGTCTCTTGGTTTACTCCCCAAATGCCCAAACGGACATATCATTTGGATATGCATGTGTGGGTGGAGTAACGAATCTAGTGGGGAATCACTCCACGACGATGGTTCCTGTGTGAAGGATATCATCGAAAAGATATTCCTAGCAAATGAATCTTTCAGATTTTCTGCATATCTGTAGTGTATCCGGTTGATGGATTCACTATACCGTGATATGAGACATGACCTGTGCATGTCAAAGAACAGGGCGTATTGATTTCAATGCGCCTCATAACCATTTGCGGAAAGTCTATATAAACTATCCTTCTCTTCCTTCTTCTTACATTCGATTCTAAGTTAAATAGTTCGTTGCTGCACAGAGAGCAGGTCTTCTGCATTAGGCCAGGTATTACCTCCATGACTTTGTTAACAATCTTTTTACTGTATCGATCATGCTTCTTATCATTTGATGCTTTCCATAGACTAGTTGATCGCCTTCTTTGAAAGCGCATATTGTATTTTAGTTTTAACAAAATTTCTCCATTTTTTGGGCATGATGAAATCTGTGAATATATTGTCAGGCTATCTTAATTGATGTGGTAGCCATTACTCATATGTATTTCCGACTGTATTTGAAGACATGCTTGTTGGTTGCTTAAACTCTGTCCGTATCCTGTGTTACGTCTGATGAATGAAAATGGTTTTCATCTTTTAGAGGAAATAGATATATGATATATTCGCAATCATGTTAATAATCGATGTAGTGTTTAACAGAAATACTCTGTATGTGATATCATAATCTTGCTGTACATTTGAGATTTTCATAATATTTGCATCTGTATATGCAAAGCAACTTGGACCTAGTAACAGGTCAGGCACAAATTGTCTCATGGGGTCTGGTAGTGGTGACTCTAGTTGCGAGGATTCATCCAATAGTGACTGGAATTAAAATGAGATAGCAGCTGCAATGACTGTAATTGCAGCCTTTGCATGTGTGATGAGAGCTGCTGAATATTATCGTCGTTATTGTCTGAAGTCATCCTCTCAAGATTGTCATGTAGCTAGAAATAGATTTATGAATGGAATCATAAGGAAAAGTAATGTTGATTCTCTTCCACAGCTATGTATGGGTTGCGATAAATTTTTTGAGTTATGTTCTTTGTTAAGAGATAGGAATTTATTGTGTAATATTAAAAGGTGCAGTTTAGAGGAACATGTCGTCATGTTCCTGCATATAATTGGCCACAATGTGCGAAACCGTGTCATTAGTAACCGGTTTTCAAGATCTGGAGAGACAGTGAGTCGACACTTCAATAGGGTTCTTGATGTTGTAATTGGTCTTTATCCGGAATATGTCAAGTTCCTGGACTTACATACTTCAAAAGAAATATCCGATAATCCATTGTGGAGCCCTTATTTTCAGGTAATCTGATCCCATAATGTTGACATGTTCGTATAGTTACATTGATGTTTGCGTAATAATGACCTAAATGTAAGATGAATATTGCTTGTAGGATTGCATTGGGGCACTCAATGGCACCCACATTTTTGCCTATTTGCTGAAAACTGAAAGTGTAACTTTTTGTAACCGAAAAGGTTTTCTTCACAAAACGTAATGACAGCCTGTATATTTGATATGAAATTTGTATATATGCTAGCGGGTTGGGATGGTTCAGCCTTCGATGCTCGTGTATTGCAAAATGTATTAACTCGTCGCCCTGATTGTTTTCTTGTCCCTCATGGTAAACAATAACTATTGTTGATTCATGTACGTATGTAGCATGCGATTGTTCACATGCTTAATTCTCATATATTGCTTTGTGTAAGAAAATATTATGCTGTGGATGCGGGATATGCCTACTCTCCTAGATTTATGGTACCTTATCGAGGTGTCCGATATCATTTGAATGAATTTCATACAGGAAAGAAGCCTGCAAATAAGAAAGAACTATTCAATTATCATCATGCCCAGTTGAGAAATGTTATCGAACGGTGTTTCAATCTTCTAAAGGGCCGATTCCCTATACTGTGGATAACACCACAGTTCAAGTTCATAACACAAGTCAAAATTGTTATAACTTGCTGTGTTGTGCAAAATTTCATCCGTGTTTCTGGTGAAGACAATTTTTATGAAGCAGCTAAAGATAATGGAGACAGTTCGGAAGAAATCTCGCTATCCTCTATTGAGGTCAATAATGCTGATGAAGATCGTGTCATGTCATGTTTAACAGAACGGGTGAGAGAGGAGTGGATCAAAAAAAGGGATGATATTGCGAAGAGGATGTGGAACGACAATCTTCCTCGTACCCGACATCAGCGTTAATTTCTCCTTTTATATTTCATGTATTAAACTGCTGTTTTTTGTAACAACAAATTTTTACTGTTTGATAACTCTTTTGGTGTGCTTATGGGATGTTAGGACGAATCTTGTTTTCATTTTCTTTTGAAAGGACTTCATGATGAGAGACAGTTAATTGTTTATTATGGTTCAGTTTGCATTGTATAATCTTAGTATGCATCATCCTCCTATTCATTGTCTTACAGTTGTTTGTGTCAGACTACTTTCCATTGATTGTTACTGCTGTATAGGTAAAATGAACTTCCTACGGAGTTCCAACAAGATAACCCGAGACAAGAAGGTGACTGCATCTCCTTCAAAATGTAAGGGCTCCCCCAACAAGGCCCTCACATCACCCAGCAAGATATTTGGAACAACAGCTACAGCCAGCTCAACAACATTACTAACAGCACTATCGCCTGTGTCTCTGACAACACATAATCGAAGATCTGCACGCCGTAAGAAAACTGTTCGCATTCAATAGATTGATACGATGGATAATGCATTGGTAGATGCACTGGTCGAGTAGGTAAATCTTGGTCGGAAGAGCGACGTCGGTTTCAAGCCTGAAGCTTACAAATCAACTATAACTGAAATCATTGACAGATGTGGAATCGAACTAGAGAACAAACATATATCCAACCGTCTGCGCACTTTGAAAATTTTTTATTGGGCTATGAAGGATATGTTAAATGCGAGTGGTTTTGGTTGGGATCCCAATTTGAAAATGGTCATCGCTACCGATGATGTATGGGAGGCCTATATTACGGTAAGATATATGCATTCTCTATATAATGCTGATTTTTTAATATATGCATATCTGATGAAAGCAACAGAAGTTGCTGCTGATTATATCAATCGTATGCATATCTGTATGCATTGTTGATGCATTACCCACTTTTAGCAATGCATATCTGAAATGAAAATGGTTGAACGTACTGATATTTTTCAGCTATGCATATCTGAAAAGGAAATAGAGTTGAAATGGTTGTTTCTACTAATTTTATCCGTTATAGACTATACATATTAAAATATGTACATTTGATTTTCATAAATGGTTGATTCAGATTGAATGTTTTAGCAATGCATATCTGAGAGTAAAAAATGGTTGTTGTTAATGGTTTTGTAGACCCCATCTCTGAATTTAAAATGATTGTAGACACTGGGGTTAGCAGATACACATCCCTGAAATTTTAAAATTTGTTCAGCCTCATTTTTTTGGGTGGACATATCTGATTATATAGTTGCTATCATGCTAATTTATACTTTTCTGTTCTTGTAGTCAGTCTCACTCATATGCGGAAAGGGTATGAGGAAAACATATAGACAGGTACAATGACTTGAGTTTTATGTTTAGTAATAATTATGCCCATGGATCATATGCCAGTACCGCATACTCTTCCCCCATTTCTGGATGCCGCCGCCAAAGAGATGAAGTTGATTCTTCCGACGAGTTTGAAGAGGATGACAATGAAATAGTACGTCTTTCTTCAGACGAAGACGATGAAAATGGCAGTGGTTTAACCCGTTATCCTAATGAGGGGTCACAGAAACAATCAAAGATGGTTCATACATGCCCTATAGAGACCTCGTTTGGGTCTAGAAATAGTCAGAGCACTGCTACTGGCATGACCCATCAACAAAGTGATAAACCGAGTGACCACATTGGAGATAAGATGGGTGAAATGACTGAGGCTATCAGGTCCCTAACAATTATAATGGTAACGGGGAAAACCATGACTCGACTCTAAAAAATACTGGGCATTTTAGAGGAAGTCGATGGTCTCAGCCATGAGGAGCAGGTCCGGGTTGCTCGGCTGCTACAGGATGATATTGTTAGTGCCGGTTGCTTCATCAAGATGGGGCATGAAAAGAGGAAGGAGTGGGTACAGAAGCTCCTCGACCGCAATATAGATGTTTGAAACATCTCTGCCTTGGCTGAACTAAAACTCTTAAACTACTAAAATAGCTTTTCTTTTGGGTTTTTGTAATTTAAATAGGTGGTTTTCTGGATTGATGTTTTTGGTGGGTTGGATTATTAGCGTACTACATGGGTACCAGCACCCAACTTCTGGGATCTTCTTGATAATGCTTTACTAACGTTGACTCTGCATTTTTTCTGTTTGATACTTGGTGGTAGGATTAGCTCTGATATGTATGATCTATGAGAGTGAAATGCATGAGTGTAGGTATAACTGATTATCTGCGTCAGGACGTAGCAACAGTTGAGTGATTCGGATTGATATGTTTTTTTTTTTTTTTTTTGTTTGGAAAGTTTGGACCTAGTGATGTTGACATGTTCGTTACTATTTACATGTTGTATATGTTGAGTATCTGTTCTGTTTCCTGGTAGATGAAAATGACATCTCTTGACATCGTTTATGTTAATTATCTGTTCTATTAACTGATGCTAGAAACAGTCAGCACTTAATCATTATTGCAGGGAATGATTAAATTCCATGATTTTATGGGATTGAATATCACTTTAACACTTCAATAATACTTATTGATAAAGTAACACCAGGGATTGATTGTGGATGGAATCATTTCTACTTATGTTATCTGACTTATTCTATTAACAGTTTACATGATGAGAACTGCTGCCACATGCTATATTCACTCGATTTAATTAATGACTGATATTTGATAATAATTTCAGCAACATATGGGGAAATACTACGTAGTCTTTGTTGGCAGACATCCTGGATTATGTTATAAGTGGGAGGATGCACGAGCACAGGTGGATCGCTACAGCGAACGTCGGCACCAATCCTACAAGTCATACGAGGAGGTTGCGAGAGCTTAGCAGAATTTTCAGGTGCGGATAATAAACCTATGTACAGATGGTCACATGGAATCTTCATCCCTAATGGTTGAGATGCGATTTGTATACCATCTCCCTCATATTCTTCCCGAATATTTTATTTTTACCTGTTTGCAGACCACATGCCAGATTCATGAAAGACCCACGACATGCCAGAATTATGATGGGCCCACTAGGAGATTTCAGACTGACGCTTCTCCTCCCCATGGTTCGACTCATTAGCAAGAGGATTTTGTTGGGATGCAATCTCCACGCGAATCGCACACAGACATGAGAGGGGAACATGATCTTTCTGGGATGATGAATACGCTCTTCAAAGTTGTGATTGGGTAATCACTGATATATGTAGCAGTTGCCTGGATTGTTTCTTCTATCGTATCTTAAACCGTAGTTGCTGGGTTATGTCGATATCATTTGCAAACATTTCTAACGTTAAACTATGTCTACTTTTTTTATAGTGTGTTTGTATTTTTTTTTCATCCATCATCTGTGTCGGGAACATTTCAGATGTAGTATTGTATATTACGAAGTGTGATATTATTTTTCTCTTTTTGAAACTGTAGACGCTGATTTTTATTTATTTGCAAGAATCATGCTATAGATGTTTGTGTCTTTATATTCTGTGGGCCCCACCGCGAGGTATGTTTCACATCCAATCCATCTGCAAAATATTTTTACATGTTCTTTTATGAGGGATATAAGTCAGGAATGGACCACTCCAAGTGACGGCATCTAAGAAATGACTTATTAATGATAATCTATAACGGTTGTGGCCTGGAAGTGTAACTGAAATCTCGATCGTCGAACAGCCACAAATCTTATAATGTGTTCAATCATGTTGTATGGATATACTTCTGATTGAACTGGTTTTAACCATAATCTATTAAAGATAATTGTACGGAACTAGTTTTATTTAGATTATCATGGTGGGGCGCACTTTGAGATTTGGCAGTAAATACATCATCCGAGGGCCGGATGTCTATATACAATTTCCTTTTCACGGGCGTGTCAACATTAATTCCATACCTGTTTGATGCTTGGGAAGCAGTGCAGCTGATGAACACTCCATTCCCAAACATTGATTTCGGAAACGATAGTTTCCTCTAATTATAAGTGCACTCTTATCCAAATATTATGAGTGGTTTGCAATTTACAGACGTATTACCGCTGCAAGACTACTAATACCTTGATGGGACAATTTTACTTCCTAGTGCAAGGCTATACGCAAATCCAAACATGCAGTAAGTAGGACGGCATCCAAGCCATGGGATTACCCGACAATCCCTGACACATTGTAATCATTTAATTTTGATAATTCCATCCCATTTAAACACATCAAATCCATGCTCCAAACACTGCCTTACTGCCTTAGAATTATGTGTCCGTCCACAGGCGTGTGTATATGCAATCAAATCCACTCATCTGATCTGCCACACTAGTATGAATAGATTCCCCCAAAATTAGTACATTCCAACAGTCATGTCCACTGTAAAACGTGAATTTAGATTTTTAGCCATGATTTTACACCGTTCCCTATGGCATGGCCCACCTAAATCGTGGAATGGACGGGGTGGATCCGGTCGAAATTCTCTCCCACGAGGTTCTCAGTTAGTTGAAAGCATGCCACCTGTACGACTACGCATGATCAAGCTAGCAGTCCAAAACAAATAGGGTCGTGATTCAATCAGTGGCCGCCATGTAATGGGGCGGAACACGTGTAAGAGATCTGTGCGGATGTGATCTATATTAGAGATCCTGGCCATTCATCAGGTAGGTTGCACTGCGAGCATGCAGTGCCAAAATCAGGTAGAACACTCATCAAAGTTAGCCACGTATGTTAAACTTTGGCTATTACATTTTTTAACTAACGGTCCATTTTTCTCACATAATTTTGACCGTTGATCAGAGTGTGCCCTAACCAGATGAATGGCTCAGATCTATGACAACGGTGACGCTAACACCTGTTCTGCCACTCACATGAATCTTGACAAAAACGGTCTCTTGCTTGTTATAGGCATCACGTGTTTTGTACCTTCCTAATTAATAACTGGGGACCTCAACATACCCCACCTAAAGCAGCCACTCATTCGTTGTGGATTCCTTTGCGCCACGTGTGGATATAGCCTAGTGGGCCATCCCATCGTAATCATCAACCACATAGATGATCCTGCCGACACCTCCTGGACCCAACAATATTTGACAGGTGGCAGGATGAGGGAACATACAATCATATCACACTTTATTCATTGTGGTCACAAGGCTTGGACCACACGTGTAGGACATCACGTCCATTCATCAGGTGGGACTCACCATAAGCAAGCCACGGCCTAAAAGGAAAGGCTGCTAGTAATAACCAGGTGTGGCACATCTTCATAATTGGATCTTTCGTTTGGGCGTTTTTCTTAATGTTAATTAGCCGTACAATTGGAGGTGTACACGAGTCAAACCAACTTTTTTTTTTTTTTAAAACACAGGCACACACCACAACTTGGGATTTCACCAAGTATGGTGCTCGAACCCTTAACCGGGTGTTGAAACTCCAGAGCCTATCACTGGTGACTTAGCTTGGCCACTAGCTGACACAGCTGGAACTTGAGCCTGACTGGCATGAACTAATTTGATCCGAGTTCTACCCTGTGTATCATTTTCAGTGAAAACTTGTAGAGTGTACTTTTAATTTCTTACTGTATGTAAAACACCAGCAAGTGTTTACATGTATTTCATCAAACACCTTGTATGTATCATTAAAAAAAAAAAATTTGTTTTATATACATTCCTTGCCACCAACAGATATGTCGTTGAGTCATTTTATCAAACACTTGGTAAGCAACATTAATATCAAAGAAACCGAGTCACATAACTGATAGTCTGATTCGATCCGAGTTTGATTTGAGTTAGAGTTTGAGTTGAGTAGAGCTTGGGAAAAGAGCTTGGGGAATCTCAAACTCAATTCAAAATTTTTTTTTCAAACTAAAAAAAAACAGCTCGACTCGAACTCGGTTCAAACCAAGTCAAATCAAGCTGCAGCCCTGGCCATGCTCGGACGCAGACTGATAGTTACCCCCGCCTAACCATAGTTCGTAGGGCCTCTGAGGGGCCATCTTGATCCACACCGTTCATCCATTTTTCCATATCATTTTAAGATATAAGACAAAAAACGAGACAGATCAAAGGTTAAAGTGGACCTCACAAAGGAAACTGATTTCCTACCGTTGAAAACTTTTTGAGGTCAGAAGAAATTTTGGATCAAGCAGATATTCGCGTTTTCCCTTAGTCTAGGTCTGTATAACCTTATAAACAGGTTGTATGACAAATAAAGGTCACGGTGGGCCATAGGAAGGTTTCAACGGTCAGCCAGCGTCTTTATTATTGTTGCTTCCAGTGGTGTGGTCCACTTGAGCCTTGGATCTACCTCATTTTCATTCTTATGAAGAGGTTGGATGGCAAATAAATATCATGGTGAGCTTAAAAAGGTTTTAAAGGTCAGTGTTATTGTCCCGCCCCTTGAAAGGGAGGTGCTCCTTATGATGCTACGGACGGCTGTCCGAAGAGCAATGACGGGGTAAACTCGGACTCGGATAGGATAGGATTGTGCGTGCCGGGCCCTTCGTGTGTCCATATTTTGGCCGAGTTCCCCATACCGTAGGCCCCTATGGTGTGGTCCCTTTAAACTCTGGATCTGCCTCACTTATGGGCACATGCCCTTAAATGATCTCCAAGAGTTGATGGACGGTGTGGATATAATACATACATCATGGCGGGGCCCACAGAACTTGGTGGCATCAACTCACCGGTCAAGTCGGTGGTGTGTGGCACACAATCACAATCAGCTGCCGGAGAGACCTTGAAACCAGAGCAATAAACAAATGGAAAATGGTCTAACATCAAGAAGGATCACCTGCAAATTCGTCTCTCTGTTGTTTTTTTTTTTTTTTTTTTTTTTTTTTTTTTTTTGTTGAATTTAAGCTCTGCTAAATTTAATAAATATAGTCAACCATGGCTCTTTTATTTTTGTATTGCTATTACTTTGTAAAATCATTAACACATGCGCCACATTTTTTAGTGCTTGTATGATTTTATAATTAAGTTTTCCATTACATGAGATCCACATTGTAGCGTATTTGTTGACGTATGGCCCCATTGAATAATAATTTGCAATGCAATGTATGGTTATGATGTGGGGTACAAAAGTCTCTAGGTACTATTCCCATGGCTCCCGCCTCATCCTCTATGATGGACGCCTCAGCTGTCGATCTATCTTCATTCCGAATTGCAGATGATTTTCAACTTGGTTACGTACCCTCTAATAGGCTTGAAGTTCAGCCATGCATAAAATGCAATGAGAAATGGGTTCGAGTACCTCGGTGGAAGAGTTTCAGGAGTTTAACACAGGTTTACGGTTCAATGCCCATAGGTGGTGAAATTCCACTAGGGCGTGACTGTAGGGGTGTGTGTAAAAATTAAAATTTGACAATGAGAAGGTAGATTGGCAACAATACCTACTTGCAGTAGATCCCTGCTGCATTTAAGATATGTTGGGGCCAACATGATATGTGTATTATATTCTTGTTGTCCATCCATTTTGCCAGCTTATTTTTAGGACATGAACTCAAAAAATAATCTGATCCAAAATTCAATTGGACAATATGTTCACTCCCCAAGTGTAGGGTTGTGATGTAGTAATAAAACTCAGTGAGACTGAGGTCGAATCCTAAGCGACTGATACCTGTACACTCTCTGAAATTAAGTAGAACTAGAATTAGACTAAAATGTAATTTAAATCGAATAGAATTTAGGGAATAATGGTGGAATAATTATCTAAAACGTAGAGAAATCAGAGGTAGGAAACTAGGGATTCAGAGGATCCACTTGTAGAGATCAGGAATATTTTATGCCTGCATCAAGAAATCAACTGGAGTTAGAGTCCAATCTTCATCTAGTTTGAAGAATGTAACCATGGAGATCAAAACTAAACCTCATTTGATATAGTTTTCAAGAGATGAAAGGTATATGAATTAGAATGGATTCCATCACCAGACCATGCCCAGGAGACAAAGCAAACAACAGAATTAAACTAATTACTAACCAATCAACAGTGTATGAAGGTTAGGAAGGGTACCATCATCCGACCATGCCCAGGAGATGATAGTGAACAATAGGGCTTCCTGACGTCATAAACATAAAAGAAAAGGGACATGCTCAAAGCTATCGCAGACCCATTGTAATTTTAGTCACAACATACCATTAAAGACTAAAAACATTCCTTTTAATTAACTTAAATCAACATCAGTTCAGTTTAAGCAAAAGGCACAAACAAATAGTTCTCCCATCATGCTACAAGCTTCACCTCTTAGCCCTATCTAAGAGGTTTAGCAAATCATGACCATAATTAAACTAAATCTCTATGAAAAAAACCTAGATCAACAAGAAAAACAGAGGAGAGAGCAAAGAAAACTCAGTTAAAACAGCTGCTACACCTGATTCCTCCCTGCTCTCGCTCTCTTCCCTTCTTCTCTGCTCCACATCCCTGGCCTTCACGGCTGCCCCGGATAGCCCCCTCGCCTCCTTCTCTCTCTCCCCTTTAATAGCTAGCGAAGAAATAACTAAGTCGGTCACCGACCTTCCTTCCGTAGAGCAAGAAAGACAACTTGCGTTTAGAGGTTGTTTTGGCCGGCTGATCGTGATACCTTCCCTTCTAACTTCATAGCCAGGGTCATCCCTGACCTGAGCATCCTCTAGACGGTTTGGATTGGCCAACCAATCAAAGATGGTGGGCCACAATTTCCCCGGAATCCTGGATTTCACGGGCACGCGAAATCCTGCTGCGTAACTGTTTTACGCTGTTGATGTCGGTGGGCCCCTGATGAGCGTCATATGAAAAATCCAGTCCGTCCACTGGATTCCTTTCGGAATTTCGGTCAGGAAAGGGTGAGTTTGGCTTGCTTCTGACACGGTCCACTTGATTTTACATTTTACCGTCCATCCTACGTTTTGAAGGTCGAAATCTAATAGCTGCTTCTTCTTGGAAAATTTCCACCTATTTCATGGTTAGCAAGCATGTAGGACTCTGATGGACGTTTCGGATCATCCATTTGGATGAGGAGTGGGCCCCACTGAGAGAACCCGGCGTTGGCAGCGAAGATGCTGTTGCAATTTGAATCCTGTAAGGAAACTGGTCGGTCAGCGCACGCTGACCGACCTTGAGCGTACTAGTGCATGGGCGGTGTATGTGCACACTGTGCACACACAATACATGTGGGGTCCATTGTAAGGTATATGCAAAATCCGCTCCATCCATCTGTTTCTTCGCTTCATTTAACACGTTGAGACAAAAATCAAAGCATATCCAGATATCAGGCGGGCTCCAATTTATAGATCTATGGACTGATCTGTCCTTTGGGCCACTACCAGAGAGATCCAATGGCTAAAATTTGTCGTGTACGGTTAACTTATAGTCCTTAGGCCATATATGAAGTTTCGAACCGAACGGATGGTGGAAACCATGTGGTCTTGCATTCTGGCTGATTTTTAGGCAACTTGAGCTTCAGTTTCTCAGTTTTCTTGGATCTCTGGCGTGTAGATCAAGTGATCTTGGTCCCCTGGGGTCCCGTCCATTGCTTTGGTGAATTATGAGCGTAAATCCATGCTTTTAGCGTCCTATTTCAATCCAAGCTCATAAATACACCCTGCATCACAAACACAATTAAATTGGGTTATTAAACGGTACCAGGTTCATAAATCCAGGCAATAACTGGGTCTGATATGCAATATTCGACCCTCAACACTACATTGCAGGTAGGTGGGGATTGGATGCCCACCATTGCATATTTCTTGGGGTCTATAGAAGTTTCAAATTAAGCTAATATAATTTGTGTTTTCCATTCATCTAGGTCACCATGACAACATTATAAATAGGTTGAATGGGAAATAAGCATTACCATGGGCTCTTAGAAGGTTTTAATGGTGGGCATCAATATCCCCACTATTTCTCATGGTGTGGTCCACTTGAGAAGAATTTGATTAGGCCACGTGTTGCTGTTGGAGATGGGGCCCAATCAAGTATGTATGGTTGGATTTGTGCTCTGAAAAACTAATGTACACCTTAATCCACTAATCATATAAATAGGATTAGGTTGATCTCAATTGTTGATATTGATGACCGGTTATCTTTTGGATAACGTGATATACCTTTATTGACATCCAATGTTGCCTTAAAACTTATATGATATGGGTTATGTGATGATTCATTTTTTTGATCCTTGGGAACTTGAGATTGGACACATAGTCACTTACTAATGAGAGTTATGGTCCATGGATCTCGGTACCTAATAAACTATAATTAGCACAAATGTTTACGACACTTGTGAACATTATGCTTTAAGATGTAAGGTCATTATGTGTGAAATGACTGATATAAGTCATAAGGGAATTGACCTGATGTTGGTTCTGCATTTACCATTACTCACACAAGAGTGTAAGTGTGCCATGGATAAAGGATCCTAATATTGGACTTTTGGATGCTTGTATTGTGGATCGGAGTTCAAGTTGATAGTCAAAGAGTCTATTAGCTTCGACTACAATCATATAATAACAGACTTAATTGTGCATGAGAGTTGGTTAATCCTTAAACTTGAGGACGCATATGGTCTTGATCTCGACTGGGTAGCTTTGGTTCATTTCATGGGGATTCTTAAAAGTCATTGAGAGTGAGTGATGCTTAGTATGTCCATTTAGATTTATTGATTCTTATACATGCTAGCATGGGATCTAACAGGTTCATTGATTCTTACACAGGCAAACATGAAATCCACTAAGCGATGTTGGGTACGTTCATCTAAACTCATTAAGTCTTGCATGTGCTAACATGGGATCTACTGATTTTACCTAAAGACTTATTTATGATTTAGATTTTATTAGATCAGGATTCATCATATGATTTTTCTATCGGACTTGGTGCTTAAAAGGTTTTAATCAGCTTAATAAAGTTTTTATTTAATCATTAAAACTGCTTTGATCATAATTGATGATATTCTAAAGGGCCTTTTTTTTTTTTTTTTTTTTTACTTGTTAGTACACACCCCACTATTAGCCACCCCCACTAGGGAATTGATGCCATGACCGATAATTTGATGGCTTAGATTTAATAGTCTACTAGTTAATCAACATGGAATCTAGATCAAATAGGATGATCAAGTAGGTTGCATATATGAAGTATTTTATGGGCTTTAGGGGTGTCAATGAGCCGGGTTAGCTTGTCGGGCTTCTATGTCGGGCTTGTACTTGAAAATCTGGCCGGAGGGCCAGGCTCAGGCTTAAATTTCAGGCCCAATTCTTAATCAGGTTAGGCTTGGACTAAGATAGCCAAAAGGAATTTCAACCGTTTCGATATATTATAGTGGAGGGAAAAGTTATTTCGCGTTGGGAAGAGGCCCTGAAGGGTTCCTAGTAGAGCTGGGCGTCGGACCGAGTCGGATTGGATTGGGTCCAACTCAATTCTGTCCGAAATCTACATGGGCTGACCTGAACTCGATCCAATCCGGGACCGAGTCCAGGACATCTGCTTGAACTGATTCGATGCATGATTGACATGATCCGAACTGAGTCTGACTCGGTCAGAGAAACCGAGTCTGATCGGGTTGGGTCTATGGATCAAACTATGAGGTATGTGTTATATCCAAACCGTCCATCCATTTGGAGAGTTCATCTTAAGGCTTGAGCTGAAAAATAAGACAGATCTAAAGATCAGTTGGACCACACTGCAAAAAACAGTGGGGGATTGCATTTACCATTGAAACCCGTTTGGAGATCACGAAAGTTTCGGATTAATATGAAATTTGTTTTTTCCTCTTCATCCATGTATTTTTAACCTTATTAACAGATTAGATGGAAAATAAATGTTTGGTGGGCCCTACGAATTTTTTAAAGGTGAAAATCATTATCCTCGTTGCTATTTTTGGTGTGGTCCATTTGAGCTTTAGATATGATTCGTTTTTTTTTTTTTTTTTTTTCAAATGCTCTAAAATGATCATGAAAAATGGATAAACAGTATGGATATAATAAATACATCATTGTGGGGCCCATGTAACTTTGATCTCATTTGAGCCGTTCATACAACTCGAAGCTCGAGGCGCGTCTGCGCTCGTCTTCGCACGACACGTATCTGTGTACAGCTGGTGTGTTTAAGTGTTTCACTTTCACACAAAATCGGGTACACTCTTATCGGACGCGGACTACACACTGACAAGTTGAGTAGTGAGTCCTCTGTCGAAGTGACGTCACCAAGTTCTGTAGGCCCCACTATGATGTATGTGTTATATCCACACCATCCATCCATTTTGAGATATCATTCTAATGCATGAACCAAAGAATGAGGTAGATAAAAATCTGTAGTGGACCTCACTATAGAAAACAGTGGGGAGAGTGATTCCCACAGTTGAAACTATCCTAAGGCCCACCATAATGTTTATTTGAAATCCAACCTGTTCAAAAGTTAAAAAAGACATGAAAGAAGGGAAAACACAAATATCAGCTTGATCTAAAACTTTTGTGGCATTTAGAAGTTTTTAATGGTGGGTGTCACGGTCCCACTGTTTTTTGTGCTGGGGTCCACTGGAACTTTGGATTTAACTCGTTCTTTGGATATTGCCTTACAATGATCTCTCCAAGTGGATGGAAGGCGTGGATACAAAACACACATCATAGTGGGGCCCACGGAACTTGGTGACGTCACTTCAGTAGCGAGTCTCGCTACTCAACGTGTCGGTATCTAATCTGCGTCCGCTCTTATCTATTGAGTAAACTCTGTTGGGGCCCACCGTGAATGTATGTGGTTTATCTATGCTGTCCATTTGTTTTTCCAGATCATCTTAGTGGTTGAACCCAAAATTGATGCATATCCAAAGCTCAAGTGGACCATACCATAGGAAAAAGTAGAAGTATTGATTTCCACCATTGAAAAATTTATATGGCCCTACTGATGTTTATTTGTCATCCAACCTGTTCATCAGATAAATATATGTGATAAATATTCATAGGAATCACTCGGATCGGATCGGTCTGGATCGGATCCATTCGGTTCGGATTTCGATTTGGATTGACCACGATCCGAACTTGATCCAATGAACGATCAAATTTGACTGATCCAACTCGAACCGTATTGATCCAGACCTTCGGATCGGGTCGGATCCCCAAGATCAAGTCGGTTTGTGCCTAGCGCCAGTTCCTATCAAAGGTTAGCCCTATCATAGCGTTTATGTGAAATCCACCCTACCACCATATGTGTCACCCCACGTTAGGCCCAAGGCCCAAAACTCAATCTTGTTCGTGTTTCAAGTGGGCTAGACTATTAGAAACGATGTACAGGGCAACGCTCACCCCCAAACTGTTTCCCTTCATGTGACCCAGATGGATAATAAATTGGCCTGATATTAAGGCCTTAGGCCTAAATTCTAGTTTGGTATTTAATGGGTGGAGTGGATTTTATATAATGATCATGGTGAGCCCTACAAATATCAAGGGTGGACCTCACTCTACCAACTATTTTCCTTGTTGTGGACGCCTGAATCACAGGATATCCTAATCTTTTGGCCATAGGAATAACATAGGATTATACATCTAACGGTCGTAGTGGATCTCGCATACATGTCTAGGTGGGTCCCCTGAAAAATAAACAATGAGGGCATGGGGTGAGTTATTTTGTACATATATGATATAACACAACACAAGGTGTGCGTCTTGACGACATTTTTATATGATTTTTTGGAAAAATGGGTTGCTGCTTGGGTTAGCTCCACCTTGAAATCCACCCAAAAAATCAAGCGGAGCCGTGATACAAGTGGGCCACACTAAGGAAAACACTTAGGAAAGAGATGTCCACCTTTGATATTTAGAGGGCCCACCATGATGATTATATAAAATCCACTCCATCCATTACATACCACACTAAAACTTAGGCCTGGTTCCCAAACATCAGGCTCATCAATTATTCAGGTGATTCATAAGAAGGATAACAATTTGAAGGCTGACTGTTGCCCTGTACACATTTTCCAATCTCATGATCCTTTTAAAACATAAAACATAGACAGGGCTGATTTTTGGGTCCTTGACCTAAACATTGGCTGACACACCTGGTCATTGGGGTGGATTTCACATAGATACGATGGTGGGCCCACTTGAGCAGCAACCCCAACCGAATGAGCTTTGTTAAAAGAAATACCTAAAAATATGTGCTTTCTTCCACGATCCCACCTCTCTCTCTCTCTCTCTCTCTCTCTCTCTCTCTCTCTCTAACCTCCGAGCCACCATTCACATGTCTTTGTATCTCTCACGTACAACCCACCCCTCCCATCTCTCTGTTTGGGCTTCAACTAACCACGCCCTTATTGTCATTACAACAGCTAACATGTTGGCTTTTCTCTCTCTCTTGATCGAGGGCCCCCCCCAAATATCATAAGCCGGAGGTATGCATGGGCTCACCAAAATATCTATGTATTTCCCAAATTTCACTTGGGCTTGGGTTCGAGTCAGACCCTATATAAGCCTTTCTGGCCAGGCTTGGGCTGGACTATTTTGACCTGTCATGGGACCAGATAGGGTTAATTTGGACTTAAGTTAAACAATACAGGTCGAGCTTGGACACAACTTGGCCTGACCCTATCCCAACCCATTATCCTTAATGGGCTTTTTTCATAATAAAGTACATCAAAATTCGTAGTGTGAAGGAGCACTATATCTAATGTATTCCCGGAAATCCCTAATCCTCATTATCTATAGATCATATCTCAGAGGAGAGGAGAAACCATAGAGCAGAGAGAACCCTAGATATCACCTCTCCTTGAGGTCACTTGTATAGGGTTATCACTCTCCTCTATTACCTTCCCTCCATCTTTACCATATCACGTGTGAGTTTTGGTCACCTTTAGTAGATAATGAGCATCTTTTTTTCACTTCTACCAAAGCATGGATGGTGTTTTTCTACCTTTCTTATTTGAAATAGATTGTGGAGAGATTTTTGTTTTTTTAGAAAATTAGTACAAACTTTTTTATCATGGAAAACCACTTCACCGTCTAGACCACAGTAAGGTAAGATCTAAACATTTTTTTTTTTTTTTTAAATTGTTAATCATAAAAATCCCATGTTATTGGCACTGATTTTTAAGCATTAGATTGATGCAAAAGATTTTTGAAAAATTATCATTCTCACTACCTTTATATCAAATCAATCCAAGATGTACCGAGACCAACTAAACTTTTAAACATGATTTGTGTGGCTCATTTCTAACAATGGCATGTGGTCCAATAAAATCATAATGTGGGTCACCATGCACCTCCGTAGAGCAATATTGGTAGGTGTGTCCCAATACCACTAGAGCATAGGAGCATCTTTTCTTGAAGTTTTTCTAAATTAAATGATGCATAGTGTTTATTCGATGGGACCCTTCATGTATGCATGTTTTCTCACCCACATGTAACCAAAGGAGGCCATTTGGACCACTTAAAAGTAAAACTTAAGTTTATCTAAAAAAAAATCAGTACAATGAAGTTACTACGTTAGCTAAAATGAACTTACCATTAACCATCACTTCTTTTCGTAAGTATAGCGAGCCTAATGAGTGGACCTGCCTGATATTTTACATATCTTGATGGTGGGGCCCACCTTTTGAATTGCTCAGGTGTCCTAAAATACATCGATAAAATAAAAAATAAAAAATTAAATAGTGCAATACAAAATATAATTAAACAATAAATAGAGCATTTGGTATGGACAGCCATCACGCACACGTGTTTTTCCAACCATGTTTGAACAGTGCAGGACTGCACACCAGCCAGGTCGGTGGTGTGTGATACACCAACCAATCCGATGGTTTGATTTGACCTGCACTTTTGGCCAATCTAATGTGTTGATCGTTGTAATTTTAAGGTAAGATGACTTTCACGATGGGCCACAGATGACGCATGCATGATGGATCCCCACTCACCAAACGCTTTACGTACTATTTCATATTTATCTCCTCGTACGGTTTGACTGTTCTTTCGTCGCATCTTTGACATCCAAGACATTCGGACAGCGGGCCCCTTCTAAAAGTTGGCCTGTGTAAAATAAGCAGGTCAGTCCACTCATCAGGTGGGCCCTACTCCTCGGAAGAAGTACTGGCTGACAGTTAGATTCGTTCGTAATTGACGTCACCAAGTCCTGTGAGTCCCATCACGAGGTATGTGTTATATCCAAACTGTCCGATCCATTTGGTGAGATTATTGTAAGGCTTAGCCGAAAAATAAGACAAATGTAAAGATCAAATGGACCATACTGCAAAAAGCAGTGGGTGATTGAACATCTACCATTGAAACCTTTTTGGGAGTCAAAGTAGTTTTAGATCAATATGATATTTGTTTTTTACTCTTCATTCAGTTCTCAGTGACCTTATGAATAGATTGGATGAAAAATAAATGTAATAGTGGGCCCCGCATATGTTTTAACAATGAGAATCATTATCTCCACTGCTATTTGTCGTGTGGTTAACTTCAGCTTTTTATATAACTCATTTTTGAGCTCATTCTCTAGATGATATAAAAAAAAATGGATGAATAATGTGGATATAATAAATACATTATTGTGGGGCCACGTAACTTTGATCTCCTTTAAACCATTTGTGCAATTTGGAGCTCGAGCTCGGGCTCGTCTTGGCTTCACACAAGGGCACACCAGTCAGGTCAGTGGCATGTGGTACACTATCCACTCCACTTCCATGTAAAACAGGTCAAGTCATTAGGTGAGTCACTGAAGGAGATTAGCTGGTGTACCGCATGCGACCGACCTGGCTGGTGTGGGTACATGTCACGTGAAGACAGAGCGCTGATGCTCCTCAGTTGTATAAACGGTTTAAAGGAGATCAAAGTTACATAGGCCTCATAATGATGTATTTATTACATCCACATATTGTTAATTTGTTTTTCAAGATCATTTTAGAAAATCAGCTCAAAAATGAGTTATATACAAAGCTTAAGTTGACCACATCACCAATGACAACAGTGGGGGTAATGATTCTTATTGTAATTAAAACATACGTAAGGTCTACTATAACATTTATTTTTCATCCAATCTATGAAGGTCACGAAAAGCTGGATGAAGAGAAAAAACAAATATCATATTGATCTAACACTTCTTTGACTCCCAGAAAGGTTTCATTGTAGATGTTCAATCCCCTTAGGGCCTGTTTGGCCAGGCGGATTAAGAGGGATTAGGAGGGATGGGATCGTCATATCCCATCCGTCCATCCCGTGCATTTGTTTGGGCTGGCATATATCCCATGGGATTTGAGATTTTTTGGTCATTTGGTCTTGCCGCTGAGGAATAGCGAAATCCCTCTTGGATTCGCTGTCATCCCTCGCTGCGTCCTTGAGCCCATCCCATGGGGTTTTCTCCCATCCTGTCATATGAAACGACAGGATGGAAGATTTCAGGCGGATGTGAAGGTGCTGGAGATGGCAGGAGCGAAAATTTCTGGCGCGAATAGGTATGTCTACAAATACCCAAGCCATGGTGGTCGTCTTCCTCCCTATGAGTTTGAACTGACCCATTTCGGCTGAGGTACGCCTCCCTCTCCATCTGAATTGAAGCTTCCTTGTATACTTATTTACTAATCTTAGTTGTATTTCGTTTGTTGATTTTACTATTGATGCTTTCTTGATGGGTTGATTGCTTCCTACATGTTGGTCCAACTACCAATTTTTGCTAGAAATTGGGGGTTTTGCTTCTTGCATGTTGTGATCCCCTGTTATGGAAATTAAAATGTTATCTGGACTTTTATTTTGAAGGATTTCATTGTTGATGCTTTCCTAATGGGGGTTTTGCTCCCTGCATGTTCGTCCGACTACGGATTGATGCTAGAAATTGGGGGTTTTGCTTCCCGCATGTTGTGATCCCTTGTTTTGAAAATTACAACGGAATTTGGAGTTTTTATTTGAGGGATTTCATTGTTGATGCTATCCTCATGGTGGTTTTGCTTTCTACATGTTGGTCCGACTAGAGATTTATGCTATAATTTGGGGGTTGTGCTATCTGCATGTTGTGATTATCATGTTCCGTTTAATATAATGTCTACTGGAGGTTTTTTTTTTTTTTTTTTTTTTTGAGGTATTATTGGGGGTCCGACTACGGATTGATGCCACAAATTAGGGGATTTTAATTCTGAGATGGGGCCCTGCTTGTTATGATTCTTGGGCCTTTTGATTTATTTTTGAAATGATTTTTAAGCTTCTAATGTGTGAGCAATCTGCTAGGCCATTAAACGCTTATAGCTTGTTACATTTCATTAGCTATAGAAATTAGTTACTATTTATCAATCAATTTACTTGTTCATGTATATATGACAGTTATTATCTCTCTTGTTTTTTCCTACAACATACCTCACTTAAGGTAAGCTAGCCTGGCTTTGTCTTTAGTTGGCCCTCTATGATGTTTCCGTGGTTAATTGTATTGATGTAAAGATCTCCACCATGTGATGCTGCCAATTGACTTGAATGTATAGGTCGGTGTAAACAAAGAGCCCCACCTGGATGAAGGGAATAGAAAATAACCCAAGTTGTTGAAAAATCAAGTGGCTCTAATCACTTAAATATTAAGTTATTTGATGGCGGTACATTGCTCCCTTTTGTGCTTCCCACCTTAGTTATGGATTATGGTTTTTCCAACAATCTCTCTCTCTATTTTATTATTTGCATGTAAATGTGGTTCCTCTGTGTAACGCCCTGAAAATTGGAGGTCGTGCATACACTCGACTCTCAAGTTCCCGGGCATCACTTATAACCAATTTTTCACTGTTTTGCGTCTAATCAGGTTTAAATGCGCAGTATGGAATTACTTGAAGCATGAATCACAATCACAACAAGTCTACTGAATTGAAAGAGGTTAAATATATACAAATCCAAAAGGATATAAACGGGTCGCTCAAGGCGTTGCCCAACAATTCACAAAAAAAATGATATATCCAGAAAATAAAGCTGAGTCCACGACTCAGCGATCCAGAATCCCGTCTACTAAGCCAATGAAGACCCGCTCACCAACTGAAAGTAGGAGAACTCGTCCTCCTCTTCGAGACTCGTGTCGCCAGGCTCCTCTAAATCTGTATTACCTGCATCACAGGAGAGTCTGGTTTGTGTTTTAAAACACCGTCCCAGAGTGGGAGTGAGTGATCAACTCAGTGGGTGCTATTAGTCTCAAGTTATAACAGGCATCAATTATATTAAGAATTTAATGAAAAACAGTCAATTATAAACGCCTAACTAATATTATTAATGCGCATGCATGATGGGTGATATGATGCATGCCCTCACCATAACGCTCCCTCAAGCGACTCCATCTAATGATCGCGTATGACCACACTCCCTCAGAGTGACCTCGACTGCCGAGTCACCACCCTAGTTAGTGCGATGCAATGTGATGGTATTAACCGAGTTCTTAGTTAAGTCCGTTCATCCAGCTAGTTGGAGAATTTGATACACCCCACGTATCAAATGCCTTGAACTAGTTGCGAGGCCAAGACCCCACAATCCTTGATCCCGTCAGGTTCTCCATCCCCAACTTCGAGCACATGGGGAGTGCTGAGTAAAGGGATCGCTCGCGGTCACTATGGGGAGGCACGTCACCCCAGCATAGGCCGACAGCTCGGACACAGTATCCCATTCCACCATGCTCGGCTCACGAGACTGTGGATCGATATTCAATTCGTTAACAATGGACTACAACGGTGGTAGGGTGCTCCAGATTTCATACATATGTTAGCAAATATGGTTAACAATCACGATTGGCCAGTGAGTAGGCTAGACCGCACGAGTTAGGAGAGTACGCGACGGACGACATTGAGCGCAGGAGGCCCATGTAGTCAAACTACTGCCGCCCATGTGCATTCGCCCAAGTCCATGGGTTTAGCCTTAGGGTAGCCCTACCAATGGGGCTACCGTCTCTCCTAATATTTCCTAACCAACTCAAGGGTTTGAGAATGGTTCATAACATGCCAACATCAAGGTCACCAACAAGCATAACAGTATCATGTTCACATATATCTCAACATATGATTCAAATACTCCTAACGAGCAAGCTATAACATCATGATTAAGGTGCAAGTGAGTGGTGTGGATTAGGGAGGAAGTTAAGCACTTCCTACACCTCAAGGGATCAAATACACATGAGTAATGAATCTTACACACTAGGAAGTAAACACATATGAGAGTGTAGACACTGAAAATCGGATCGACGCCCACGTTGGTTAAAAGTGTTGTGGTGATGATGGTGGGGGTGATTAAGCTGATTTATGATTGTTGGAGTCGCCACTAGCCAATATTACTCAGAATTCCGCGGTCGACTAGAACTCACGGAATACGTAAGGTTGAAGAAATCCAAAGATTCTCCTACCTCAGATTGACTCCTGGTCTGCGATCTGGGATTTCAGGTAAGGGACCTCGGTTACAAAGAGGGAAGGTGTTAGGCACCCTCTCTGCCCGTATAAATGTACGGTCTCTACTTAGTGTGGTAAAATAATCTCAAGGGATGATGATGATGATGCTGTGGTCATGATGGGACTAGTCACACATGAATTTCTGATGTAGCAAGATCCGAGATTTCGGCAGGCCACAGAGCATACGTCCGACATTGTGTCTAGAGGGCGGATGTGATGATGCTTATGCAAAGAGATAAGAAAAGTGGACTAGATCACTAGGAATTTCTGATGTGACAGGATGCGATGCACGGCAAGTCATAGAGCATACGTCCACTAGAGATCTAGAGAAACAAGGGGGTTGAGAAGGGAGTAGATGTCATGATGAATGCTTGTATGTAAATGAATCTTTGGCTTGATTCTTGAGTAGGCTAAGATGTGTGTTGAACCATGATCAACTAGGCTAGGTTTATGGGTTGGATGGGTTGAGTTGAGGGTTAGGGGGGTGGCTGGAAAAAATCTGGATTTGGAGGGTTTGGGAGCTCCTTCCCTTTCCCTCACTCTCTCCTCTCCCTTTCTTTCTCTCTCACTCTCTCCCTCCCTTGGTGGCTCTCTCTTTGGTGTCTTAAAAATGAAAGGGGAGAGGGCTATTTATAGCCCTTTTCAATGGTTTTTTGGTAAATAGAGGACAAGAGGGGGGTAAATACTGATGTGGCACATGGTGATTGGTGGAGAGGAGAGAGGCGCCACGTGGCATGCTCTTATTGGCTAAAGGGGCTGGTAAAATAGTAAATAGTGAGATTGGGAGGGGTAAATCCGAAGGAAAGTTAACTTTTGGACGCTGGGACAGCTGTCCACACGCGGGTCGCATGTGGCAGTACTCGGAGTGCCGCTGGAGGTAGTTCGACTACCGCTGGCGGTAGTCAGACTACCGCTGGAGGTAGTTAGACTACCGCCCGGTGTTCGTTAGAGCCAGTTTTGTGCGTGCGGGCTTTGCCTAGCATGCGGGTTCGCACGGTGACTTCCTTTTGGGGCCTTCTGGTTCGGACGGATGAGTTTTGACTTAGGTAAAGAGGTTCTGGTCAAGGTATAAGGTACAGGCAGGGGTCATGCGCGGGCTGAACGGCTTGGATTAAGGTTTCGGGTCTTGGTCTGGAGGTTTTTAAGGTTCTTGGGTGAGGGTTAGGTTTAAGGTGGGATTTGGGTTTGATTCAAGGTGTGATCATGGTTCTTAGCCTTCTTGAGAGGTCAGCCTGGATGGGGTGTCTACAAATGCCCCTCTTTGACGGAGGTTGCGAGCAACCGAAGGTCAAAGCAAGTGGACACCCCACCCTTCTGGTCAGAACCAAGGGTAGTGACTCAAATCTATTGCTTACCATTGTATCATTGTCAGTCGACTGTTTGGAAAAAAATGGCTTGCACATATCACGAGGGTTGAGGAAAACGTTGTGATTGTCTCCTGCGCATTCGTCGTTACTTTACGGATCACCAATCACAACCTTTTCACATCGGATTGTTTACAGCATTGGAGGGTAAGTCTGAAAAGTAAGGGCCTCTGCGCATTTGTCGCGGCTTTACGAGGATTCCCGTACTGTTAGGTCTATCGTTCCTTTGCTATGTAATCACCCTAGGAGTGTTATTCCATTTGATCGTCAAAGTGGTTAGCTGCCCTGCGCGTTGGTGCGGCCTTATGGGGAACTCACTACGCCGACTTAGACTCGATCAAATTTTGTGAACATCCTGGACTAGGTATGTGTAAGTAATCTGTTTGCCATGCAATCTGCTCAGTCTGACACTTTGGTTACAATGGATTGTCCTCACTTCGAGTTTGATTATTCTTTCCAGAGATAGATCCACTCATCTTACTAGCATTTGTACGACTGCCCAGTTCTAGAGATCTGGCCAATCGTACATGTATCATGTACGGACTCGATCGTCCTTCGGGGAAACAAGAAGAGAACGGGTCTTATTTAACTGTTTGCACTGACCACAACTGGAGAACATGGAAGATTCCTCAGTGTACTGCGTGACGCGTGCGTCTTTTAAAAGTTTTTGTTTGAAAGCTATTCCCTTTGGAACTAGACTCTTTGGAGATTTTATTTGGAGATATTTTTGAATTTTGAAAAAATATCCATTCGATCACGCGGGTTGGCGGCGTCATTCGGTTTTTATTTGCACAAATTAAGTAAACAGTCGCGTTGCCTCCACTAATGAGTTAGCGGGGCTAACGGTTTTTATTTGTAAAAAAGTCAGATTGCCTCCACTAATAAATCAATGGGGCTAATGATTTTTATTTGCAAAAAAGTCAGATGGCCTCCACTAATAAATCAATGGGGTTAATGATTTTTATTTGCAAAAAAGTCAGATGGCCTCCACTAATAAATCAATGGGGCTAATGATTTTAGAAGAAGCAAACCGTTTGAGCCTATACTTACTAGGGATTTATTTTAGAGTTAATTGGTAATTTCTGAAGATTTTGAGATTTTTTTTAAGGAATTTTTGGGATTTTTGGAATTTTTTGGGAGGATTCTTTGGTATATTTTTTTTTGAATTTTTGGGATTTTTTGGAAATTTTGGGATTTTTGGGATTTTTTAGAATTTTTGGGATTTTTGGAATTTTTTGGGAGGATTCTTTGGTATATTTTTTTTTGAATTTTTGGGATTTTTTGGATTTGGGATTTTTTAGAATTTTTTTTTTGGAAATTTTGAAAATAAAGCTTTTTGAAACAAATTGTGGTCGAAAATGGACCAGGGAGGTAGTCGGACTACCACCGGCGGTATACAGAGTACCGCCCGTTGACATTTGCCTGTTCTGTTCCTTCTGTCAGGTGCCGCAGTGATTCAGTGATGACAATTCTGAAACGGTACTCCGAGTATCGCTAGCGGTAATCCGATTACCTCCTCCGTTCATTTTTTCTTCCAGCAAGCCTTCTTCTTCTCTGTTCATTCCTTCTTGTCTCTTTCTGCTCATTCCTTTTGTCTAGGCCGTCCGATCTTTCTCCTTTGTCCCCTTCTCTTTTGTCCTTTCTTCTTTGTCTCATTCTTCCCTTATTCCTTTCTCTTTTTTTTTTTTTTTTGGATTCATCATGGCCAATGATGATGATGGATGGTAGGTTTATTGATGGTGAAAAGGTGGACGGGCCCATAGATGACAAAGAGTTTATGGGTGGATTGATGGGGGTAGATGGAGAAGTGATGGGTCCTCTTGAAGAAGTGAATGTCATTTATGGCTTAGATCCTTTTCCTACCGATGGACTGATGGGGTTGGATGGTTTTGATGGGCCGCTAGGATTCGCAGATGTCGCAATGATGAGGATGGATGGTTTAGAGGGTGGGGATGGGTCGATGATGGCCACCGACAGAAGGATGGCAACGGATGGTGTGGATGGTTTGATTAATGGAGGGATGGTCATAGGTGGTGTGGATGGCTTGATTGATGGAGGGAGGACTATGGATGGTGTGGATGCTTTGATTGATGGAGGGATGGTTATGGGTGGTGTGGATGCTTTGATTGATAGAGGGATTGTTATGGGTGGTGTGGATGACTTGATTGATGAAGGGATGGTTATGGGTGGTGTGGATGGCTTGATTGATGGAGGGATGGTTATGGGTGGTTTGATTGAGGCTATGGATGGTGTGGATGGTTTGATTGATAGAGGGATGACTATGGATGGTGTGGATGCTTTGATTGATGGAGGGATGACTATGGATGGTGCGGATGCTTTGATTGATGGAGGGATGGTTATGGATGCTTTGATTGAGGCTATGGATGGTATGGATGGTTTGATTGATGGAGGGATGACTATGGATGGTGTGGATGCTTTGATTGATGGAGGGATGACTATGGATGGTTTGGATCAGACTTGGATGGGTGGCAGGCCTCCTCTTAGCGCTTTAGATGGCTTAGATCTGGTAGACGATGGACTTAGATGGACGGCTACCGAGTCGATTTTTTGGCACGCAGTTTTGAGGCGATGATCGACACATCGGCTCTGTCGGCGTGCGGAGATACGCCTCCTATGTGCCACTGGGATGCTCTAGACGTTGCAGCACTTGGGGCTTGTTCCTTTCAGACCGCCCCTGATGTAGCAGTTATCGGGGATTTAGGTCCTCCTGACTGCTGAGTGCGGCGCTGTATGCTTGTGGCACACCGTCTGGATAGGGATGAGATCTTCTACCTGCGCATGGAGGTAGAGAGGCTCAGGGAGAGATTGTTGGTACATGAGATGTAGGAGCTTACCTGTAATCTCTGATGTTGATCATCTGCTTGTCCCATATGCATGAGAAAATTTCATTTTGTTTTTGTTTTTATGAAGAAAGAAAACAAAGTACTTGTAAAAAGATTTTCATAGAAAATAAAATTTTGTTTGTGCCAAATTGACCAGTGTTTGCTTTTAGATTTATGCTTTGGATGATTGGGATCAGAATTTTGGGCTCAGCCCACGTTGTGTACAGTATTCTAGACTGTGTTCTTTTCGGGTCTTGGTTCCCTGAGAAGGTGACTAGTATCGCATCCTTTAGATTTGAGTAGAGTTTGACAGAGTACTGATCCGAAATTGCCTTTCCTTGTACCTGGTTGCGGTGCTTGCTGTCTCGGCTTCTTCTGTACCTGCACATTTATTTTCTTTTTTATTTCTTACCATTTTTACTCGTAGCGCCCTTTCAGGTTTTCACTATGTCCGGCTCTTCCCGTCATTTATGCCCGTAGCGTCCTTTCAGATTTTCACTACGTCCGGGGTTTTTGACCTTGCCTGCCCTTTGACAGTATGCTGTTTTTACCCTTGGCGCCCTTTTAGGTTTTCACCAAGTCCGCTACATGCCCGCTGTTTTTACTCGAGCCGCCTTTTCAGGTTTTCAACTCACCCCTTTTACTTAGGCATGCCTTTATTCTTTTTTTTTTTTTTTTTGTGGGAGTGTTAGGAGTGACGGGAAAACTTCCTTCATAGCCGGCCGATTGGCTACCCGCCTGTCCTTGTCTTTAAGCACAATCGTAAGCTGCTTGAAATTATTTGGGGATACGGGATAGATTACTAGGGATGTGGGATGGGTTTCTTCATTTTTTTTTCTGGGTCTTCTTATTGAGGTTTCTTTTTGTCTTTTCTTTTCTTTTCCTTTTTTCTTCCTTTTTGTTTTATTTTCTTTCTCTCTTTTTTTTTCTTTTTTTTGGGGGGGACATGATGGGTGTTTCTGGAAGGGGCAATTGGTGGATATATATAGTTTTATTTTTTAGTAGGGAGGTGAGAGATGCAGCCTTTCGATTGTAATCGTTGACAAGGTTAGGTAGGGTTACCTGTGATAGATTTTCACATTGTCGACGTTGATGGGCTCGGGAAGATCCTCACCTTTCAGATCGGTGAGCCGAAGAGCACCTCCTGGGAGTACTTCCCGGATGATCAGCGGTCCGTCCCACGAGGGCTTGAATTTTTCTCTGGGATCTGGCAAGTGCGGCGGCAGGATACGTTTCATGACCATGTCACCGACTTTGAAACTTCTCTTCTGGACTCTCTTGTTGTAAGCCCGAGCGATCCTTCTTTGATAGCACTGGGAGTGGCTTAGCGCCCGCATGCGCTTTTCATCTGCTAGATGCAACTGATCGTATCTTGCTTGTTGCCACTCGCCTTCCTCGACTTCACTTTCCAGTAGTATCCGCAGTGAGGGGATTTCAATTTCTACCGGTAGTACTGCTTCCATTTCGTAAACAAGCTCGTATGGAGTTGCGCCTGTAGCAGACCGTACAGACGTGCGATAAGCCCAGAGTGCACAAGGAAGCATTTCTGACCAGTCACGATGTGTCTTCACCATCTTTTCCAGTATGTGGATGATCGTCTTGTTTGCGGCTTTCACCCCACCATTCATTTGAGGACGGTAGGGGCTTGACCGATGGCGTTGAATTTTAAACTTGTCGAGGAGATCGCCCATCCTTTTATTGACGAATGGAGTTCTGTTGTCAGTGATAATGGCCTGAGGGACCCCATATCGGCTAATGATGTTGTTCTTTATGAATTTGACCACATGAGATGCTGCGACGGTGGTATAGGAGGCTGCTTCTATCCATTTAATGAAGTAATCTACTGCCACCAGGATGTATTCATGCCCGTTTGAAGCTTTGGGGCTGATTTTACCTATGATGTCGAGTCCCCATACAGAGAAGGGCCATGGTGCCGTCAAGTTGTAGAGTTCGGAGGCAGGCGCATGGATCTAGTTTGCGTGTTCCTGACACTTGAAGCATCTCCTGACGTGCTTATAGCAATCTGTCTCCATTGTAAGCCAGTAGTAGCCGAGTTGTAGGATCTTCTTTGCCATCATGTGTCCATTCATATATGGGCCGCATAGTCCTTCTTGGATTTCTGACATGATCTGTGCTGCCTCTGTCTCATCCACATAGCGGAGAAGGACTTGGTTGAAGGATCGCTTGTAAAGGATACCTCCAGTGATCACGAACTGAGCTGCTAGTCTTTGTATTGTGCGTCGATCAGTCAGAGCTGCTCCTTCCGGGTACTTCTGATGTTCGAGGTATTTTTTGATGTCTGTAAACCATGGCTGATCATTTGGGGCAGGCTCAGCTTCTTCGATTTGTAGGCAGAATGCAGGTTCCTTCTGGAGTTCGATAGTGAGTTTCCATTCAGCAACTCCTTTTGGGATTTCCAGCATTGAAGCGAGGGTAGCTAGAGCGTCCGCAAATTGATTCTTGACCCGAGGCATGTAAGAGAATGTGATCTCCTCGAACTCCTCGATCAAATTCTCCAGATAGACATGATAAGGAATCAGTTTCTCATCCTTGGTCATCCAATCGCCATTTATCTGATTGATGATGAGTTGTGAATCTCCGAAGACTCGTAACTTCTTTACGTTGAGGATGATGGCTTCTCTTAGACCGGCGATGCATGCTTCATATTTGGCTACATTGTTGGTGTACTGGAATGCTAGTCTTCTGGATATAGGAACTGGGACGTCTTCGGGGGAGTAGAGTATGGCTCCTACTCCACTCCCCTTCGAGTTTGCAGCTCCGTCGAAGAAGAGTGTCCACTCTCCTGCCTTTCTTTCTTCTTCTTTCGTAATTTGGAGGATGTCCTCGTCAGGGAAGAAGGTCTTCAGGGGTTGGTAGTTAGGCAAGGAGTGTGCTGCCAAGTGATCGGCCAGTGCTTGCCCCTTGATTGCCTTCTAGGTGACATATGTGATGTCAAACTCAGAAAGCAGTAATTGCCATTTTGCGATTCTGCCCGTTAGTGCCGGTTTTTTGAACAAGTACTTCAACGGGTCCATGCGAGCGAGCAGCAGTATCGGGTGAGCGATCATGTACTGCCTTAACCGTTGTGTTGCCCAGATTAGGGCGAGGCATGTCTTTTCTAATCTGGAATATTTGGCTTCGTAGCTTGTAAACCGTCGGCTTAGATAGTAGATCGCTTGCTCATTTCTTCCCATATCGTCGTGTTGGCCAAGGACGCATCCGATTGCTTCCGCTGCGACAGAGATATACAGTAGAAGTGGCCTACCTGGAGTAGGCGGCACGAGCACCGGAGGATTTAGCAAGTATCTTTTGATCTTATCGAAGGCCGCTTGGTAGTCGTCATTCCATTCTTTTGGAGAGTTTTTTCGTAACAGCTTGAACATGGGTTCGCGGACCGGAGTGAGTTGTGCGATGAATCGATTGATATATTGGATTTGTCCTAGGAAGCCCCGAATTTCTTTCTCAGTCTTGGGCGGTGGCATCTCGATGATTGCTTTGGTTTTGTTCTCGTCCACCCTGATACCGTCTTCGCTAACAATGAAGCCTAACAGTTTACCCCCGGTCGCACCGAAGACACATTTTTGCAGATTGAGGCGGAGCTTGAATTTTTCTAGCCTGTCGAAGAGCTTTTTGAGATCTTTAAAGTGTCCTTCGATCGTGCGAGACTTGATGATCATGTTGTCCACGTAAACTTCCATCTCCTTGTTTATCATGTCATGGAACAAGGCAGTCATGGCTCGCTGATACGTAGCTCCTGCATTTTTTAGCCTGAAAGGCATAACCCGGTAGCAGAAAGTTCCCCATGGTGTGATGAAGGAAGTCTTCTCACGGTCTTCGATGGCCATCTTGATCTGATTGTAGCCCGAGAAGCCATCCATGAAGGAGAAGATCTTGTGCCCAGCAGTATTATCTACCAGTGTGTCGATGTGAGGCAGAGGGAAGTCATCTTTAGGGCTTGCTTTGTTGAGGTCCCTGAAGTCGATGCACATTCTGACTTTCCCGTCTTTCTTTGGAACTGGTACGATATTTCCAAGCCATTCTGGGTAGTTGGAGACTACTAAGAACCCCGCGTTGTATTGCTTGATGACTTCATCGCCGATTTTCAGGGCCCATTCTGGCTTCATTCTTCGCAATTTTTGCTTGACTGGCTTCATGTTCGGCTTTGTTGGTAAATGATGTACCACCAAGTCTTCATTGAGCCCTGTCATGTCCTCATAGGAGAAGGCAAAGTTGGACAACCTCGATTTTAGAAACTCCATCATCCTCTGCTTGTATTCCGGGGGAAGCGATTTCCCGATGCGCACCTCCCTGGGGGACTTTGCTGACCCTAAATTCACAATTTCGAAGTCGTCTGCCACAACATTGACCTTTGTTTCAAATATTTCGAGGGAATCCTCGAATTCAAGAGCGGTATCATCATTTCCCCCATCCGGGGCTTCATCCAAACCCATGAGTTCGAAGTCCAATTCTAGATCGAAATCATATGAGTCGACCTCAAACTCGTGCTTGTCATGAGAAATGCTTGGTACAGTGATTTTTGAAAAATTTTCTATTGTTTTTGTATTTTGGAAGTTTTTTGATGTTTTGTGATTTTGAGGAATATGCGATGTTTTTGTATTTTTGAAAATATATGATGTTTTTGTATTTGGAAGATTTTTTGATTTTTTTGTGTCGCCAAGATATCCTGAACAGGACGGTGTTGCAAACCGTGATTGGTCTTGTCCTGGTTCGGGATACCAATTTCTATTTACATTGGCGTTTTTTTTAAAAAGCCGGTGCTAGCGAATGGTTCACCGGCTGATTCGATCGTTAGGGGGATGGCTGACCATCCTGGCTCTTTTCCCTTTTCGATCTCGCTGACCTGCTTTGTCTGTTCCTGTGGGTCACCTGTCTTGATGACCATGATGTCTGCTGGGCTGGGCTCAGAGTCAGAATCTGATTCGACCTCTGTGCCCAGAAGTTGAAGTTCCTCTTGTTCCTCAGATTCCTGGGACGGGATTCGGACATCTGTCTAATCTAGAGCAAGCCACTTACCTTTGTCGACCCAATGGGTGGGCTGCTTCTGCCCTTTGTATTGCTGAGTAGATGGTGGGGATGTGTTCCCCTGACTGTGAATGGGTGTCTCCCTGTTCTGGCCTACATTGCCTGCAAGGGGTATTCCCGGTTTTGGGTCACTTGCGGGCAGACCTGTTTCTATGCCCCTAGTCTCATGTGATGAATCTGGGGGTTCTGCCCCTGGCCTCGTGTGTTCCTTTGGTGTCCTGAGGATCCGATCTCACCTTATTGGCGGCCAGATGGACTCCTGGCTAGCCTGTTCTGCGAGTCTAAGTGCTTGGAATTGGTCCTCAAGAGACACCATTTTGCCCTCATAAACTGTCCCAGCTTTGACAAACTCGATGGGTGTGCATTTAAACAGTTGACCCCTTTTTGGCCTTTCAGCCTGATCTTTCGGTGTCAGTTGATATCCCAGTCCCTGTCTCTGTATATTGGCAGGTGCTGGTTTCACTACCATACCGTTTTCATGGAACTCGATACGGTAATTTAGGATGAATCGCTCAGAAGGGGGAATGACGTATTCAGCAGCTAGAGGGCGAGGGTTGATGATCGCATTCATATTTTCAAATTCAAAACTGTGATATGGAATGTCGCCTTCTGTATGCTGAACGTCAATCACTGGGATGTCAGTTTGGGATCTTGGCCGATCACTTGGGAGGATGGTTTACGCTCGGCCCGATCTTGAAATGATTCGATTTCCGAAAGGGAATTTAACCCTTTGGTGGAGGGTAGATGGGATGGCTCCAATAACATGGAGCCATGGCCGTCCCAAGAGAAGGTTAAATGAAGCAGGGATATCGATGACCTGGAATGTGAAAAGGGTCATGTCTGGTCCAATTTGTAATTCTAAATCAATTTCCGCCTTAACTTGCCTTCGGGAATTAGCGAAGGCTCTGACACTCATGGTGCTGGGTCTGAAGGAAGACGGTTCTATCCCTAATCGTTCAACAGTCCTTAAAGGGCAAACGTTGAGACTGGATCCGTTATCAATGAGCACAAGTGGGATCTTGAAATTCTTGTAATGGGCCACTATGTTTAGTGAGAGCCTATGCTCACGACCTCAGGTGGTAACTCATCGTCAGAGAAAGTGATGGCTCGTGGTGCGAGAAGTTGACCAATCATACTTGCCACCATTTCGGGGGGTACGTCAGGAGAGATATGGGCATCATTCAAGGTCCTCGCGAAGATTTCTCGATGCGACCTTGACGTGCATAGGAGTTCCCAGATGGATATCTGTGCGGGAATGGTTTTGAGTTGGGCTGCTATGTCGTAAGCAGCATCAGTTTTGCTGGTGGTTCCCGACAAGATTCCCCGGGTTTCTTTCGGGTTCTGATTATCTCTCCTGAGGTATCTCCCATTGTTACCCACTTCATCGCATTCTGGGTAGTGCCATGGGACTGCTTTCGGGTTATAGGAAGGAACCGCTCTTCCTTCAAAGTATACCAATGGTTCTTGAGGCTGAGGGGTTATTGCTGGAACAGTTTGTGGTGGACTCAGTGATGTCTCCTAAGGTGCCACCAAGTTCTGATTAGTTTTGGCCATGGATTTTTCTTCTTTCCTTTGATGTGGGGGAGGGATCCTCTGGGCGTGTGCCAGTTGGTGAGGCATCAGGAATTGCGGGGCTTGAACTGAGGGTGCCCCTTGCAAGGTCGGTAGGGTTAGGTTAGGGAGACCTATAGGGAGAACAACGGGTTGAGAATTCGACCCTTTTGGATGTACTGGGGATGGAGTTGAATGTGCCCCTTGAGAGGCGGGATGCTGAGAGTGTGACCTATTGGGTGCTGCTTCCAAAGTCACGAGAGACTGAAATGCTGGCGCTGCTTCAAGAAATATGAGAGGTTGAGTAGCTGGTGCTGCTTCAAGAAATATGAGAGGCTGAGTAGCTGGTGCTGCTTCAAGGAACACCCGTGGTCCAGGCGATGGCGCCTGCTGGTATCCCCATGTTCGATTTGCTGTGTCGGGCATGATTGCTTGGATGGAATGATGTGGATAGGAGTATGTAGGTTGCCCTCCTTCAATGTGATTAATGGTATAGGTGCTAGATGTGCTGGGTCCTGCCTGATGCGAGGGCAGGGGATTTTAGAGAATGTTGGCTTGAGGTGTATTGTTGGCCTGTGGGGTGATCGCAATCTTCTAGCTTTCTATCAAATCTTGGACCGCATGTTTCAAAGTGAAGCAGCGGTCCGTCAGATGACCAGGAGCCTGGTGATATGCGCAATACTGGTTTTCATTGTAACTAGGAGGCAAGGGATTAGGTGGAAGTTGAGGCTGGAGGGGTGTCAACAGTTGCTTTTGCATGAGCATCGTCAGCACTTGGCTGTATGATTGTGCCAACGGAGTGAACTTTCTTCCTAGCATTCCCTGCTTGTATGGATCTTGCGCATTTCCCCTAGGCTGTTGTTGTTGAGACGGTTGTGCCTGATATCCCTGCTGGGTTTGCTGAGGTTGGTACTGCCTATTTGGCTATGGCTGGTATTGCCTGTCCTGTCATGGCTCTGGTTGTGGAGCATACTGGTTGCCTTGAGTGTTAGCGATGATGTTGTTAACTTCGGTAGTACGTTGCGTGGGGGCGTATTGTTTCCATTCCCATATCCAACAGGTTTCCCTCGACTTTGTTTCTTTTGATTGAGGGGGTCTGATGTGGCCATGGAGAAATGGTTCCAGCCCTGATCCCAACTTCTACTTGTTCTCCAGCTCGGATGAGCTGAGAAAAGTTCGCGTAGGGGTATGAGATCAGATATCCTGAAATGTTAGGGTTTGCTGAATGTACGATCATGGATATCTGTTCCTCATCATCGATGTGGTTTCTCATTCAAGCCGCCATGGCTCACCATCACCCTACTGATAAAGACTCATCGCTTTTTTGCCTCAGGGCAGCTAAGTCAACTCTCCTTGGAGCCATGTTTAGGTTGTATGAGAACCTGTCAATGAATGCTTGGGAAAGCTTTTTCCAGGTTCTGATTTGGTGGCTATCTAGTGAGGTGTACCAATCCAAAGCGTCACCCTTAAGGGATTTCTGGAAAAACCGTATTAAGGCTCCATCATTCCTTACCATCACATTGAGCTCCCCACAAAAGGCTTTTAGATGTGCTGTGGGGCACCCACTACCGTCATACCTTTTGAACTTTAGTACCTCAAAATTTGGAGGTACCCAGGTGTCTGGGAAGGGACAGAGGTCCCTAAATTTGGTGGATGAGTGATCCACTCCTTGTTATCTTTGAAGCTGGTTTTGCACCATTTGTAGCTGCTCTCGTAACTCCTCAATCTCTGACTTATTTTGCGGCGGATATCTTGCCCCTTGCTGTAGGGCCTGTACTGCTTCTTCTTCATATGGATCGAGAACGGGGGTTTGATGGAAAGACGGTGGACTCCCGGTGGCGGGAGATAGCTGGAATTGAACACCACTCCCTTTCGGAGGAGGGTGGGATGTTTGAAAATGGCTCTCGCCTGGGGTATCTGCCATCTCTGGAATGTTACTCCCGTTAGGGGGAGTGAGCTGGACTCGAAACTGGCCCCCTTCATGGGCATCCGCCAGTTCTTGTCTGTGATTTGCATGTACTGTAACTGGATTGTTGTGATGTGTTGAGTAGAGATGTGGGGGAGGGTTGCTCCCGATTGCTTGCTGTTGTTGATCTTGTGCTGATTCTTCTGGGAGAGGAGCACGGGATTTGGCTTGGAGGAATGAGAGAGAAGGTAAAAGGAGTCGAGAGGAGCGAGTCATTACGCACACTAGGTGGGTCATTTGTGTATTCGGCGTGGCACTTGGCACCAGGCGAAGTAACAGCTCTTGCATTGTTCGAAGTAGTAGCTCTTGTGTGGTGACGTTTGTTGACAAATCTGTCGGAGCTATTGGTAAGGGTACGGGTGTAGGTATGGGTGCGGGTGTGGGTGTAGGTGCGGATATTTCAGGAGCTGATTGGGGTGCAGGCTCTTCTTCCTGGGTTGCTTGAGAAATCATGGCTGCTCGGGATCGAGTGGTCATGGTTCAAATCTTTGCCCAAGCAAGTGTAAGCCAAAGATTTTTTATTTTGTATGAATGCGGTGATAATGTCCCTTGAGATTATAGTACCACACACTTTCGAGTAGGGTCTCAGCTAGTGCGAGCTAGCAAGTCCCCAGTGGAGTCGCCATTCTGTAGACATTGAAAATCGGATCGGCGCCCACATTAGTTAAAAGTGTTATGGTGATGATGGTGGGGGTGATTAAGCTAATTTATGATTGTTGGAGTCACCACTAGCCAATATTACTCAGAATCCCGCGGTCGGCTAGAACCCACGAAATACGTAAGGTTGAAGAAATTTGAAGATTCTCCTACCTCAGATTGACTCTTGGTCTGCGATCTGAGATTCCGGGTAAGGGACCTCGGTTACAAAGAGGGAAGGTGTTAGGCACCCTCTCTGCCCGCACAAATGTACGGTCTCTACTTAGTGTGGTAAAATAATCTCAAGGGATGATGATGATGCTATGGTCATGATGGGACTAGTCACACGTGGATTTCTGATGTAGCAAGATCCGCGATTTCGGCAGGCCACAGAGCATACGTCCGACAATGTGTCTAGAGGGCGGATGTGATGATGCTTATGCAAAGAGATAAGAAAAGTGGACTAGATCACTAGGAATTTTTGATGTGACAGGATCCGATGCACAGCAAGTCACAGAGCATACGTCCACTAGAGATCTAGAGAAGCAGGGGGGTTGAGAAGGGAGTAGATGTCATGATGAATGCTTGTATATAAATGAATCTTTGGCTTGATTCTTGAGTAGGCTAGGATGTGTGTTGAACCATGATCAACTAGGCTAGGTTTACGGGTTGGAAGGGTTGAGTTGAGGGTTAGGGGGTGGCTGGAAAAAATCTAGATTTGGAGGGTTTGGGAGCTCCTTCCCTTTTCCTCACTCTCTCCTCTCCCTTTCTTTCTCTCTCACTCTCTCCCTCCCTTGGTTTTAGTGTCTTGAAAATGAAAGGGGAGAGGGCTATTTGTAGCCCTTTTCAATGGTTTTTTGGTAAATAGAGGACAAGAGGGGGGTAAATGCTGATGTGGCATATGGTGATTGATGGAGAGGAGAGAGGCGCCACGTGGCGTGCTCTCATTGGCTAGAGGGGCTGGTAAAACAGTAAATAGTGAGATTGGAAGGGGTAAATCCGAAGGAAAGTTGACTTTTGGACGCTGGGACAGCTATCCACACGCGGGTCGCATGTGGCGGTACTCGGAGTGCCGCTGGAGGTAGTCCGACTGCCGTTGGCGGTAGTCAGACTACCGCTGGAGGTAGTGAGACTACCGCCCGACATCCGTTTGAGCCAGTTTTGTGCGTGCGGGCTTTGCCTAGCGTGCGGGTTCACACGGTGACTTCCTTTTAGGGCCTTCTGGTTCGGACGTATGAGTTTCGGCTTAGGTAAAGAGGTTCTGGTCAAGGTATATGGTACAGGCGGGGGTCATGTGCGGGCTGAACGGCTTGGATCAAGGTTTCGGGTCTTGGTCTAGAGGTTTTTAAGGTTCTTGGGTGAGGGTTAGGTTTAAGGTGGGATTTGGGTTTGATTCAAGGTGTGATCATGGTTCTTAGCCTTCTTGAGAGGTCAGCCTGGATGGGGTGTCTACAGAGAGAAATCAACTAAACATGAGTATGTAATCATCCATATACCGAATCATGTGAGAGATAATATCAATCATCAAATGAGAACCAAACATGCAAATTCATACAATTCCGACAACATACCATTCCTAGGCTTCCTCTAGATTCTTCAATACAACATTCCAAAACAAACAAAATCATTAAACTCCTACTATAATTGGTGCTAGGCCTCCTAAAGATAATAGTCCGCACCTATGGATCATTGAGATCTTGGGAAACGACCTAGAAGTGCCGAACTTAGCGTCAATCGGCCAGAATCCTAAGATAATGAACTTGCATGTTAGAATCTCATGCAAACCCTCTCACAACAAAGGTTTCAAGAAAAAGGGGTGAGGGATTTACCTAAAAAATCAACAGAAGCGGTGGGCGGTCGTGGTGGAGGATTCGTTGAGGAAGAGGTGAGGAGTTGCAAGCATCGGACTCCCTTGGCCCCACTTTGATCTATGGCCCACCTTCACTCTCCATCACTCTCCCTTTCTCTCTTCTTCCTTTCTTCTTTCTCCCTTTTCTCTCTTCTCTCTTTCCTCCTCTAGGGCAAAATCATATGGGGAGAGGGGGTGCCCAAATGAGGCCCTTTTATAATGCCAGTTTTGGTGTAAATAGCCCCAAGGGATAGGTTTTTACTATACTAGACCTATGAGAGGGTCTTTCTAAGCTCTAAGGCCCACTATGGGGTGTACACATTGATTTACACCATAGGATAGTTAGCCCTAACGATGATCTACGTATGGATATGAACGGCCCACCATTTGGATGCGCCGATCAACAGATATGATTAGAAGTTTGTTCAATGGTCACCAATAGTCGATTGGGGCCGCAGTTATACGGATATGAATAGAGAAATATTCTTACTCCACGTGTAAAGTTTGGTCGCAAATCGACGGTCCGAACTCCTCAACTTTGCTTAAGAGTGGACGACCCAATTCACTTAAGTTCCAGCTCCTTTCCTTGGGGTATTTGCACTTCTCATGCACTCGTCCTTTAGTTCAAGTTGAGCGGTTCTGGGCAGTACCCAGGTCTGACTAGGGTTTGGATTAGGTATTGAGATTTTTTGTGGGCACTGATTAGGGTTTGGATTAACTATGTTCATAGTGTGGCCTATTTATAACTAGTGAAAGCAGAGATTTGGTCATGATTACTCTAAACCGTTGGTTTTAGGCAAAAAAGGTAACGGGGTTGATTTGGTCTATTAATCAAGATCCGAGCCTTATCTGACTCGGCTTCGGTTATATTTTTAGTTTAGTTATGATTGTTTTGATTGGTTAACGATGAGTCGGTTAGATTTGGGCCCTACGTGAGTAAATTATGGGGCTAAACTTGATGTTCAAGTGATCGGACGAATTCGTTGGCCTCCTACGGTTGATTAATTTAACTTGTGCGGTTCTTTACTGGTTTCACCCTCGGTATATACTAACATTGAGTGCTAATGGTCATTAAGTGATATTATAAGTTAATAACACAAAAAAAATTCAAGGATTTTTGGAAATCCAAAACAGTGAAAATCCGGGATGTTATACTTTGCTATTGGTCGATTGCCTTCTTTTTTATTAAAACATAATGTTCTGCTTGCTATCATTCATCCATCTGCATATGGATGTTGTAACAGCCCACACCCACACTGTATGATATTGTCTGCTCTGGGCACAACCCGCATGGTTTTGTTCTCAGGGTCGCCCCCAAAAGGCCTTATACAGTATAGGGTGACAACTCCATATATAACCATCACAACTTCAGACGGCACTTCCGATGTGGGATAAAGTTTTGTTGTGAGAAAAGTCTTCACCGTCTTCGACCGGTCGTGGCATTGCTCGACCGGTCATAGGAGCTGCTCGACTGGTCGTGGCTTGCACGACTTGAAGTCCAGCGAGCTCAGTTTTTCATGTACGGGCCCTTCGACTAGTCGTAGGGATTGTTCAACCAGTCGTAGCTCGACTAGTCGTAGCTCCCTTCGACTAGTCGTAGTTTACGCAGATTCGTTCTGTGATTTTGGGGATTGCGGAAATCTGTGTCCTTTTGCAACTGGGATGCGGAAGGGAAGTTTCCTAAACTATAAATAGGTGTTTCTAAGGTTTTTCTAGGGTATGGGGAATATTTCTTAAGCTTTCTAAAGGGGTTCTAGGGAAATTAAAGGGTGTAGGAAGGGTGAGATTCAAGGTTGTTTGAATCGAGTAAGTCCTCTCTCTTGTAATTTTTATTTTCATAGTGGAAATATGCCGCTTTGTGCCGTAGTTTTTTTTCGCAAGAGCTTTCCACGTTAAATCTGTGTGTTCTCTTGTATGCTTGGTGCCATTGGATTGCTATCTTAGATCTAGATCTGTGTGATTCCGCAGGTTAAAACCCCAACAAGTGGTATCAGAGCAATCGTTGGGCACAGATCTAAATATGAGGGATTAGTAATAATGGCGAGCACCAGGTATGAGATTGAGAAGTACTCAGGGAAAAATAATTTTGAGGTATGGAAGATCAAGATGATGAGTTCCTTAATCAAGCAAGGCAAAGATGGTGCTCTTGAGGACGAAAGTCTACTATGACTGATGGTGATTGGAATACTCTTGATAAGAAGGCATTATCATCGATCCGTTTATGTCTCACGGATGAGGTTCTCTACAATCTCATGAGGGAGAAAACTGCGGCTAAGTTATGGGAGAAGTTAGAGGATGTCTATGCGAAAAAATCCTCTGAAAATCGCCTGTACTTGAAGCAGTAGTGGTATAACTTCAAGATGGTAAAGGGTGGAGATATGGAGGATCACATCAACAACTTTAATAAATTAGTTTGCAAATTGCTGGATATGGAGGAAGTGATAAAAGATGAAGAACAAGCATGTATGTTACTGAATTCTCTTCCGGCGTCGTATGAGTCATTTAAGGACACTATGTGCAGCATGAATAAAACCCTGAGTGTCGACACCGTTATCTCAGCCCTTCAAGGGAAGGTTATGAGACAGTTAAACAGCGACATGGGGACATCTTCTGATGTACTGTTTACAGTGGGTAGAAATTCTGAACAAGGTACAGGTTCTTTAGGTTCTAGATCCAAATTCAAGGGCAAGGGCAAAGGAAAGGTAAAGTGCAGGAATTGTGGGAAGGAAGGACATGTGAAGAAGGATTGTGAAAATCCTAAATCGAAGAGATAAGATTCTGAGGCTTCGTACATGGAGGCTAATGTTGCTACGTTAGATGGATCGAGTGGATGTGATGGTGATGTTTTGTCTGTGTTTACTATCAGGCGGCCATACAATGATCATAAGGACGAGTGGATGTTAGACACAGGGGCATCTTTTCACATGACTCATTGGAGTTGGTTCACCAGCTACAAGGAGTGCGATGGTGGACAGGTATTTATGGGCAATTATAGTGCATGTAATGTTGTGGCTGTTGGTTCGGTGTGCATCAAGATGTTTGATGGGGTGGAGTGCACCCTGACTGATGTCAGGCATGTTCCTGATTTAAAGCAGAATTTGATTTGTCTTGGTGTGCTTGAGGTGAAAGGATGAAAGTACACATGTATTGATAGTGCTCTTAAGGTATCTAAGGGGGCACGGGTAATCATGAAAGCTCAATGACTTGGTAACTTGTACAGGTTGATCGGGAGCACTTCAAATGGTGGAGCTACAGTGGATGTAGCGGATTCCACCTTTGCACATGTGTGGCATATTAGGCATGGCCACATGAACAAGCAGGGCAGGAAGACTGAGACGTGCGGACAGGGATACAGAGTAGGTGGAGAGCCACCTGTGAGAAGAATCACACGGCATGATCGCAAAATTCGGCGATATACATGGACAACTCTAATATTGCAAGAGGATTCATCTTCTATTCAGATGGCTCTAGGTGAGCTTGATATTGAGAAGTGGAAGGTGACTATGGGCGATATGATGGATTCGTTGTACCAGACCGACATATGGGAGTAGGTGGAGCTTCCAGTGGGCCGAAAAGCGGTTGGATGCAGGTGGATCTTCAGGAGGATATAACATAGATACAGGGCGAGGTTGGTAGCGAAGGATTATGCTCAGAGAGAAGGGATCGGCTTCTCAGAGATTTTCGCGCCGACGGTATAACATGTGTCTATTAGATCCGTGATTGGCACTGGTTGGCCAACGTGATCTTGAGCTGGAAAGATGGATGTGAAGTCTGCGCTTCTGCAAGGGAAAGTGAAGAGCAGATCTACATGAAGCAACCAGAGTGGCTTGAAGTTAAAGGGGCAGAGAAAAGACTTTGCAGGAGGTCGTAGTTCGACCTGCCGCCTAGGCAGTGGTTTGATTCCTTCATGGATGAAGGATTGGGGGGCTGCAAAGATGGTTCTTGGCATTGAGACTGAAGGAGGAGTAGGCTTTGGTAATCACAGGCAGAATACCTTGGGTAGGTATTGATCAAGGAGGTGATGGACCAGGTAAAGCCAGAGAGCGCTCCCTACGCGTCTCTCCTCAAGTTTTCCTCAGGACATGTCCCAAAACAGATGAGGAAAAGCAGGATATCTCATGAGCCTTATTTGAATGCGGTTGGCAGTGTATGCCATGGTCTGGATTAGACCTATTATTTCACAGGCTATCAGTGTTGTGAGCAAGTACCCCGGTAAGCAATATTGGGTAGTGGTGTGATGGTAAGAAGACTACGTCTTTCTTTGTGAGAAGACAGGAGCAAAGATGGTTGAGCATGTAGATTTTTGATCCGATAGACATGCTCACATAGATCGTTCTTGTAGAGAAGATCAAGGTCTATGTAACTTCTCTGGGCTTGGCAATGGCGTAAAAGAAAGATGGAGTGTGCACAAAAAGCTATGATATGATACAGAAATAAGAGAAGAGGTCAAGAAGCTACACGGTTGAAGGTTGAAAACTTGGTGGAGATTTTTGTGAGAAAAGTCTTTACTGCCTTCGACCGGTCGTGCGATTGCTTGACCGGTCGTAGGAGCTGCTCGACTAGTCGTGGCTTACACGACTCGAAGTCCGACAAGTTCAGTTTTTCATGTCCGAGCCCTTCGACCAGTCGTAGGGATTGTTTGATAGTCGTAGCTCGACTAGTCATAGTTCCCCTTCGACTAGTCGTAGTTTACGCAGATTCGTTCCGCGATTTTGCGGATTGCGGAAATCTGTGTCCTTTTGCAACTGGGATGCGGAAGGGAAGTTGCTTAAACTATAAATAGGTGTTCCTAAGGCTTTTCTAGGGTATGGGGAATATTTCTTAAGCTTTCTAAAGGGGTTCTAGGGAAATTAATGGGTGTAGGAAGGGTGAGATTCAAGGTTGTTTGAATCGAGTAAGTCCTCTCTCTTGTAATTTCTATTTTCATAGTGGAGATCTGTCGCTTTGTGCAGTGGTTTTTTCCCGCAAGGGTTTTCCACGTTAAATTTGCGTGTTCTCTTGTATGCTTGGTGCCATTGGATTGATATCCTAGATCTAGATCTGTGTGATTCCGCAGGTTAAAACTCCAACAAGTTTCACCTTCACTGTGTGTACAGTAGCCTGCCAGCCATTTTGGGACCCGCCCACGTGTGCTCGCCCACATGTGACCACAGTAACAGGGCATCACAATATCCCCCACCGAGGGCAGAGTCGTCCTGGGCTCAAATACCATTTGTAACAGCCCACACCCACACTGTATGATATTGTCTGCTCTGGGCACAGCCCGCATGGTTTTGTTCTCGGGGTCGCCCCCAAAAGGCCTCATACAGTATAAGGTGACAACTCCACATATAACCACCACAACTTCAGGTGACACTTCCGATGTGGGACAAAGTTTCACCTTCACTGTGCGTACAGTAGCCTGCCAACCACACAATAACCTGCTAGCCATCTTGGGGCCTGCCCACATGTGTGCCCACCCATGTGTGACTACAGTGACGAGGCGTCACAGATGTGGTGCTCTATGTAGATGGATTATCTGTAATTTTGTAGGTATATACAAGTAAATGAACTGTTTGTCCATTCCTTTCCTCTTTTCTATATGGACTATTGATTTTTAATTTTATTTTTTTGGACTAGCCTTGAGAATCAGGTTTTAGGTATTATTATTTGTTATTTTGATCGCTCTTTTATTTGCATTGTGATTGGATATGTCCATGTTGTTTTTTTTTTTTTTTTTTTTTTTTTTTTTTTTTTTGCATTGGAAAGCAAGCTATGTAGTTAGAAATCATGGGTTTATTTGTTATGCACTTAAGTGAACTCTATTTATACGATTTTAGAAGCCTATTTGTAGGCCATATGTATGAAACAATGGGATGCTTATCTGTTTGAAGAGAAAATGCTTTATTTTTGAGTTCTCAAATGTGGGCTCGTTCTTTAGTGACTCTTTTAAACCCTAGTGGCAACACTCTCCTAACCTCCACATTTATCAATTATGCTTCGCATTGCTCTCTTTGTTTTTGCTGTTTCCTGCTGCAATCCTCATACTCTGGGTTTGTTGTATTGGAAAGTTATAGTTCTCAAGAGTTCCTATATTTTATCGTTAGAGGAATGATCTACACTAAGTTTGAAACTCTTTCCAGAATTCATTATGAAGTTCAGTTTTCATATTGATTTTCTGCCAGGATGCAAGCTTTTATCCATGCTGTTATCCATGGAGTTATCCATGCTATTATCCATGCTGTTATCCTTACTGTTATCCATGCTGTTATGAATGGAATTATCCTGCATATTGCTACACCGTTACACAATGGTGCATCAAGGGCCTGAATAGAATGGCCGGCCCATTGAACTGCTTTTTTCTTGTGTCCATGTTGTGAATGGAATTGCTGCTATACATCTTGCTCATGTCCAAGGAATGGTATTGCTGCTATATAATCTTCAGTTGCCAATTGAATGCTGTTGCAGCTGTGCACTTTTCATCCACAGGGAAGGTATTGTTGTTGTACAATATGCTCATTTATATTTACATCCAGTGTTATCGGTATCGCTGATATGTGAATAAAGATAATATCAGAGATATTTCGATAATATCGAAGATAATTTGAACATTGATGAGCGCTAGGCAGTAGGCACTGCTATTGTTGACACTTTTCTGTGCATGTCATTAATGGTTGCTTAAATCATAGCTAGGACTCACAACTAAGCGTTGTAGCTTTTCTTCCATAGGTAAATGGAACTTGATGCGTTTTTTTTTTCTTCTTTGTGTGTGTGCGCCACTGAACTTCATATTACTTATTTATCTTGCTCTGTATAACTAGTTTTCTTTTTTCTCTCTCTCCAGCACTTGCCATTCAATCTAGCAGCATAATTTTTCTTGGCAATACATGGGTTGTTCTCAGTCCCTATCTCCAATTCTCATCTTCAGCAAGCAAACCAAGATAGTTTGATTCTGCTAGTTTGCTAAGAAGGAGAAAGAAAATCTTAATTATCCTCAATACCACCAACGAATTCCTGATGTGATGTTTTCTTGATTTGGCTCACTGAGAATCCTCTTCACTCCACTTTAACCTTTTGCTTTCAAGGAAGTAAACCCCTAGTGAGCTTGTAGAATCATCTTGTGTACATTAACGTGATAAAAAATTCCTTAGAGACTGATGTAGTGTGGATCGCGGACAGTTTCATGGCCAAGATGGCAGAAAAGGCCCGGTCGACGACAGAAAAGGCCCGGTCGACGACAGAAGTGATACAGACCATCGGACCTTAGATTGGGCATATCTCGCAATCCGGAATGAGTTATCTGACATAAAATATATGATTTTGGGGTAGAACGAGCCACTTTAGCCAACTAACCCTGCTATGCAGGGTTACGATGCTCGGAATTGCGAAAAACCCCTGGATCGACAGTCGTTTCCCTGTTTTAATTTCGTTTTTACTATAAATAGTAAGTTTTAGTTTGATTATAACTCTTCATCCGTCGGGTTTTAAGAGTTGCGCCCAACGTGAAAAGAGCTTAGAATAATTAGGAGAATGATTTGGTGAAGCCAAATAGGACACTTACTATTTTTGGCCAAAAACCTTTTGCACTAGTAGACATCACGACCGTTTATAAATAGTAAGTTTACTATTTATAGTAGGTCGTGAATTTTAGGAGTTTTAGTTGTAGTTTGATTCTGATTTCTTTCCCATTGCTTGGTACCCCTATTTAAGGGGTTGTGAACTCGTTTTTATGGATAGATTAATCAATTTCGAATTTATTAGAATTTATTCTTATTTCCTGCTTTCTTTCCTCGTGGATTTGAGAAGTCTCTGTGAGGAGTCCAGAGAAGTTCCGTGGATTCGGAATAGTTATCCTCTTGATGAAGACGGTGCTCGACCTCACGTACTCCCCTACGTCAGGGACTTGTCTATTATTTTGATTCCAACTACCAACATGCATATTTAGACTGTGCAGGGAAAATTTGAGTCCACCACTGTGGTTCTATTTACCAGTGTTGCATTGTTCAGCTAGGCTGGGAAAGGTTTAGAAAAAACCATTTTATGATGCCTTGTTATCAGACAATATCATTTGTGATTTGTTTTATTTTTATTGCCTAGTTTTTCTGTTAAAATGTCATACATAATACAATTCCAGTCACATGGCTTTTTGGTGATACAATATAATCTCTATCAGTATTGCTTTCCTTGCTTCTCATCTCTTTTCCTGTTTATTGCTTTTTATCTTCTTCTGTTTTTCTAATAAATTGCCTAACCATTCAAAAATATCTATGTTTATTGCCTCATTCACAGATTGTTTTTTTGAAAGACCACAATCATTTTATTAAAAGGAGAATGAGAAATCCTTACAAAAAGCTGGACATTACTCCCCCAAATTCAGGGCCCATGCTATGAGTCCAATCTTGGTCTCCTGAACACCTCATCTGGAAGCATATGTTGATTCCTGAAGCATCTATCATTCTGCTCTGCCCAATCGACCAAAACTTGGCAATAATAGATAGCCTCCAAAGGATCTTCTCTGCTCACCGAAACTTGGCAATAAGCATGTGTTGTTTTGTCTTAACATTGACTTTACTAGAATTATATTATTTACATAGTATTTGGTGATTTCTTGTCCTTAGACTGTCTTATTCAACTTCTGCATCTTTTATCGCATAAGTTTCACTGAAAGGAAATGTAACTTTTATCTACAACTGAAGCTTCTACTTCGCTAATGCAGTCCCTTCAAATTTTTATCCATTTAACCCAAATACTTAGGATGTCCTTTTCCTGAGTGTTTGAAATCTTGAGCAACCCATTTTTTTAAACTCTAGATCTACTAGTTGTTTAGTATTGTGCATTGTCAATTGGGCATTTGGGCAAGAAAGCAAATATGTATGAATTTTATTTTCTAAAACATGATTATCCTATCATTCCCATGATTATCCTATTGTCTTCTATTTTCTACCCTCATTGGATATTGAGTAGTAAACAGAATTGCTAGCGTCTGGTGATTCTTTTGTGACATAGGGTGTTTTATATATCATGACCCACACATGTTTGTAGTTAGAAAAAAATAATTCTGTTATACTTACTTGCCATGGTAATCGGTTTCTTCCTAATTTTCTGTTATATTTCCACAGGTTTAGGTTACGGGATTTAGTACTCTGTTTTTCAGAACTCCATCGCACACAGCCTATTTTCATATGAAATTCAGGTATGTACCGCACGATAAGATCTGCTTTTCACTGGTAGATTTAACATATGCCGCAATTGCATGATTGTCTACTTAATCCGAACGTCAATGAAATTAAGAGAGAGATATTACATGAGAATCATGAGAATCACTTTCCGTACCCGAACACAATGTCTGGAATCATGAGAATCACTCTCGTAGTATTAAAACAATTAATAGATGGATAGACAGAATATCTTTCAAATAGAATTACTTCTACGAATCTCTCGTAACCATACAACCCATTATGGGATAATTTGGAACCCATTGAGATTGAAATAAAGATCCAATCACTTTACTTGGTTGTCATTTCATTGACATAGTAATCCGTCCGGGCAGGGTTGTGTGGGCCCACCATGATGTAAGTGTTTTATCCAATCGTCGGATACACGTGTAGGTGCACAGTTGGATTTGGAATGGATAATGATGAGGAAGAAGAGATAGAAAGGGCTGTTGTCATGCAAGCGATGACAGCTTGCATAGCAGCAGTAGGGGAATACTGTCGCATATACATGTTCAGACAACCGGCATGATGTGGAGATGATGAGCGAGCGAGGTTCATCAACTCTATCATTCAGGCGACAGACGGGGATTGTGTAACTCAACTCAGGATGAGTCGAGATGCTTTCTTTGAGTTGTGTACTAAACTTCGCGAGAAGACACATCTGCGCGATACTCGTAATGTGAGTCTAGAAGAACAAGTGGTTATGTTTCTCCACACCGTGAGCCATAATGTTTGCAATCGGGTCATAGGGCACAGATTTATTCGATCAAGCGAAACCGTTAGTCACCACTTTAACCATGTATTAGATGTCATTGTATCATTATACCCGGAGTTCGTTAAACAACCAGGATCAGAAACACCCTCCGAGATCCAAACAAATTTCAATGGGCTTCATACTTTCAAGTATCATTTTCATTGATAGCCAATGTATATCTACATTGTTATTCCCATACCGCTACTAACAAGTCTGTCCCTAAAAGAAATTTGATGAAATGCATCTAGGATTGTGTCGGTGCAATTAACGGGACACACATACCTGCTCAGGTCCAAGCAACGGATCATGCAAGCTTCCGCAATCGGAAAGGATTCCTCTCACAAAATGTACTCGCGCCATGTTCATTTGACATGAATTTTCTATATGTATTGGCCGATTGAGAGGGTTCAGCTTCGGATGCGAGGGTGCTATACAACGCTCTAACCCGACAGATGATCCATTACATGTCCCGCATGGTACTAGTTAGATTTTCAAAGATTACATATTTATTTAATACTTGTGAAATCTTCGAGTGTCCATTTAATGGAACATTGATTCAACTGTGTAGAAAAATATTATGTTGTTGACGCTAAATACGCGCATTCATCCGGTTTTTCAGCTCCATACTGGGACGTGCCAGAGTATCGAATCGGGAGAGCGCCTGCAAACATGAAGGAGTTGTTTAATTATCGACATGCACAATTATACAATGCAATCGAGCGTTGTTTTGGTGTGATGAAAGACAGATTTCCCATATTGAAGACGGTCATTCAGTATGAGTTACACACACAAGTGAAAATTGTTGTAGCGTGTTGTGTGTTACATAATTTCATACGAATCGGACATGAGTCTCGTCAAGACCTACATGACGCTGACATATCTTTTGCTGAAGGGGAGAGTAACCCAACACCGCATTAAGTATCAGCGAATGATGGAAGATAATGGTTGCCGCGCGTTACTCAGCGAGAAAAGGATGCTTGGATTTGAGTGCGGGATGATATTACTTCTCGAATGTGCGTCGATGCACACCATAACAGTAGTAGTAGATAGTCAAATTAATTTTATTTATGATTTGCAATTTTTCATGCGAACTGGACAGCACTTTGGTGCTCGTAATATTAATTACTTGACTATGGAATTATGGTTTTCCCAAAAGTATGAAATATATTTCTGATCAGGAATGTTCAATTTCTCACGAAAATGGTTGACATTAGATGAATTTCATATGTACTTGACATGTGCTGCATGCGTAGGTGACATGGCAAACTTCTGGTCTAATGATACTTCAACGCCGACACAATCATCAGTTCGAACACCTGTGGTGCCAACTCGCTGTTCACCACATGGGAAGACCATCAAATCCCTCGCCGAGCCTTTGTCTCGAGCGGCTAAAATCAAATGGACTGGAGAAATGGATCCAGTTCTTTTCGACATGCTGCTAGAACAGGTTGCTTTGGGATGTAAGGCGGATAATGGTTTCAAGAGGGAAGCCTACCAAGCAATGACTGAATAGGTCACGAAACATACAGACATAACTGTCAACTGGCAGAATGTGCACACTTGGCCGAGGTATTACAAGCGCGAATATAACGCCGTGAAGGACATGCTGACGACCAGTGGGTTTAGATGGAATAATGAGCGCATGGTGGTTACGGCCCCTTATGAGGTCTGGGAGGAATACCTTAGGGTATGATTTATATAAGTGCTTCTTACAAAACACCTTCACAAACCCGTAAATCACATGTACTTTTTTCTAACTTACAACTATATTTTATGGCTGCAATCTCACCTGCGTGCTGAAAGACTCCGCGGGAAAAGAATCGATAGAATGGATAACGTTGCGGTTATCGCTAGATCCGATTAGGCCACAGGACGATATGTGCGAGGAAGTACGAGTATGGCCACATCGCGTGTTAAGTGGTTGTAGAAAACACTCCGCAATAACTTTGGTGATGCAAGGGTTGGGTCGGTTTGACAGGGAGTGGTCCGTCGTTCTTTTGATATGTTTTTTGTGGGAATGTAATAACTTTTTTATTCACTGATGATAGGTTTTTTTTTTTTTTTTTTTTTTAATTTTTTTATAACCTTTTTAGATTGATACAATTGGTATACAGTGTATACCAATTTGAATGGTGTGGCAATACTTTACTTTTGTGGTTTAATATATTTAATATATGTGGTTCCACATACTTGTTGTGTGCGCAACTTTACATACAGAGCCACACACATCATTTGAACGAAGGGTACGTACTAACAAATTTTGAAATTCAGATCCTTTGATTGTATTTTTATTTGTCGTGGGACAATTTTGGGTAATTTGTAAGCGCGATCCTATTCCTATGCACGAATCTTATGCCAATAATTGACATGTCAATGCACATGGCAAAAGAGAAGTACTACGTTGTGCTCGTGGGCCGTCGACCGGCATTTATCTGACGTGGGACGATGATAAGTTAGAGGTCAAGGGATTCAGTGGAGGGAGACACCGAGCATTCAAGAATTGGAGGAAAGCTATTTCTTGCTGGGAGAGTTACTTCGGTGGGACCAATGCACAGTCGAGGCCTGCCACAGAATCTCATGCGGTTCATGTCGCATATTCAGGCGAGGTTGACATCCATCATTCGTCAACTTCGTCTATCTAACAGACGACCCGGTCTATGGTTTCTAGGGCCACGACGACTGATCATCCTGCCCCATCATTTGGGGAGAGATTCCGTGCACTTTTAATTACCATCGTCGTTCTTTTCTTTACACTACTTATTATTTAAAAATTCTAGCAGTTGAGGTTGTGTGACTGAATGAATATTTTTTTTTTGATCTGTGATTGTATGGTTTCGCTGATTTGAGGACGATCAGAGACTGACAATTGCCTTTCACACCTGTATATTATCGACTGACTGACATTGTTGATAATTTTGTCTCAAACCACTGTCAATTGGTGTGGCCCACTAGATATGTGGACCTGATACACTGATGATGGGGGTTGAACCCAAAATTGATGCATATCCAAAGCTCAAGTGGACCATACCACAGGAAAAAGTAGAAGTATTGATTTCCACCATTGAAAAATTTATAAGGCCCCAGTGATGTTTATTTGTCATCCAACCTGTTCATAAGATAAATATATGTGATAAATATTCATAAGAATCACTCTGGATCGGATCGGATCCATTCGGTTCGGATCGGTCCGGATTGACCACGATCCGAACTTGATCCAATGAATGGTCAGATCTGACCAATCTAACTCGAATTGTACCGATCCAGACCTTCGGATCGGGTCGGTTTGTGCCCAGCTCGAGTTCCTAGCAAAGGTTGGCCTTATCATAGTGTTTATATGAAATCCACCTTACCACCATATGTGTCACTCCACGTTAGGCCCAAGGCCCAAAACTCAATCTCGTTTGTGTTTCAAGTGGGCTACACTATTAGAAGCGGTGTACAGGGCAACACTCACCCCCAAACTGTTTCCCTTCATGTGACCCACATGGATAATAAATTGGCCTGATATTAAGGCCTTAGGCCTAAATTCTTGTTTGGTATTTAATGGGTGGAGTGGATTTTATATAATGATCATGGTGAGCCCTATAAATATCAAGGGTGGACCTCACTCTACCAACTATTTTCCTTGTTGTGGACGCCTGAATCACAGGATATCCTGATCTTTTGGCCATAGGAATAGGATAGGATTATACATCTAATGGTCGTAGTGGATCTCACATACATGTCTAGTTGGGTCCCCTGAAAAATAAACAATGAGGGCATGGGGTGAGTTATTTTGTACATATATGATATAACACAACACAAGGTGTGCGTCTTGCCGACATTTTTATATGATTTTTTGGAAAAGTGGGTTGCTGCTTAGGTGAGCTCCACCTTGATATTGATGTTAAATCCGCTCTGACTATTAAGATGTGCCACGCTAAGTTAGACCCATGACCCAAAAATCATAACTATCAATAATTCATGTGGACCATATAATTTGAAATGGTATATAGGACAATGCTCATCCTCCAAACATTTTTCCTTAATGTGGCCCACATGAATCACGGATGGTTGTGAATTTTGAGCCCTAGACCTAAATAATGGTGTGGTATCTAATGGTTAGAGTGGATTTTATATAATCATTGGGATGGTCCTTGTAAGAATCTAAGGGTTGACGCACGATCTCTCGTGTAACTGTTTCGTGCACTTGAATCATAAGTTATCCCGATTTTTTGGTCCTTAATCTAAAATGAAATTACAGATCAAATGCTAAGCGTAGATCTTACATATACATTGCGTTGGTCTCATAAAAAATTAATACTTTGCTGTGGCTGTGTGTTTTTTTTTTTCAGAAACCTTTCAACAGGGTAGTGGATTATGTGCATCCTAGGACTCACCCAAGACAGTACAACCCTTACCACAGGGCCCACCTTGATGTTTGTATTCTAAATCCACACCGTCAATCTATTTTTAAAGATCATTTTCAGGCATTATGAAAAAACATAAAATTTGAAGGCAGATCCAAATCTCAGGTGGACTATATTGTAGGAAACAGTGGTGAATTAAGCCTCACCATTAGAAACTTCGCAAGGCACACCGTAATGTTTATTTGCCATCTAACCTATTGATACGGTAACAAAAACGTATATCAAGGAAAAGAACAAATATTAGCTTTATCAAAAACTTTTATGGCCCGTAAGAAGTATTTAGTGGTTAATCACCACTGTTTCCAATGGAATGGTCCACCTTAAATTTGGATGTGTGTCATTTTTTGGCTCATGCCCTAAAACAAAGTTTTAAAATGATCTTAAAATAGATGGACAACCTAGATGTAGAATAAGGCAGGCCCCACGCTAAAGGCTGCATCATCTTGGGTGAGGTCGGGGCCACACTTTATTTCGCTCCCTTTTGGTAGTGGGAGAGGTACACCCACCCTTGAATTTTAACGGGGCCCACTCTAATACAATATGCAGAATCCACTATAACCATTAGATGTGTAATTCTACGTTATGTTTACATCCCAAAAATCAAGCGGAGCCGTGAAACAAGTGGGCCGCACAAAGGAAAACACTTGGGAAAGAGATGTCCACCCTTGATATTTAGAGGGCCCACCATGATGATTATATAAAATCCACTCCATCCATTACATACCACACAAAAACTTAGGCCTGGTTCCCAAACATCAGGCTCATCAATTATTCAGGTGATTCATAAGAAGGAAAACAATTTGGAGGCTGAGTGTTGCCCTGTACACATTTTCACATAAAACATAGACAGCGCTGATTTTTGGGTCCTTGACCTAAACATTGGGTGACACACCTGGTCATTGGGGTGGATTTCACATAGATACGATGGTGGGGCCCACTTGAGCAGCAACCCCAACCGAATGAGCTTTGTTAAAAGAAATGCCTAATGAAAAATATGCTCTCTCTCTCTCCCCCTATCCTCCGAGCCACCATTCACATGGCTTTGTATCTCTCACGTACAACCCACCCCTCCCATCTCTCTGTTTGGGCTCCAACTAACCACGCCCTTATTGTCATTACAACTATTAGAGGACAATCTTACTCATCTGATTAAGACCAAGATATGATTCTCCACAATTGTAGCAGTTTGTTTTCCTTTTATATTTGTTTCCATATTTGTAATTGTACAGCTACCATGTATCTTCTGTCTATAAATGAGTATCTCCTCACAGCATATTGGCTTGAAGCATTTCCTTTACATGGTATCAAAGCCAATAGGTCAACCCTTTGGTATTTTTTTTTCTTTCCATGGCCGAATCCAACACTTCTCTGCTTCCGCTCAATACAATGGTTCACATGGTCACCATCAAACTCACTCCCACATTCTCTTGTGGCGTCGTCAGTTTGTTCCCCTGTTTGAAAGTCAGGATCTTATGGGCTATTTGGATAGGTCTTTGTCTGCACCCGCTGCTCAAGTCCATGCTGGCAATGATCTTGTTTCTAATCCTGCCTACAAGACATGGCACACGCAGGATCGCATTTTACTCAACCTACTGTATGCCTCTCTCACTGAGGAATGTATGGCTGAAGTCGTTAATTGCACTACAGCTCGTGATGCTTGGCTGGCCCTTGAAGGTTCTTTTTGTCATAGTTCAAAGACCAGAGAACTCCAACTAAAAGATGAACTCCAGTTGATGCAGCGCACACTACGTGAAAAATGGAAAAAAAATGACGGATTTAGAGACGGTTCTGGACCGTCTCTAAAACCGCTTGGTTTAAAGACGCTTTAGAGACGGCCGTAAACCGTCTCTAATCTTTTCGACGGCCCTTGACCGTCCTTAATATTGTCTTAAAAATTTGAACGTCCACAAATCATTTAAGACGGTCAAAAACCGTCGTTAACTGCGGATAAAAGACGGCCATTGACCGTCTGGAATAAGAGACGGTCTCTGACCGTCTTATATGCGGCCATTTGAGACGGTCAAAGACCGTCCGTATTAGAGACGGTCATTGGCCGTCTCTTACTGGTAATCTGAGACTGTCTAGGACCGTCTCAATTAGAGACGGTCATTGGCCGTCTTTTCCTATAAACTGAGACTGCCAAAAATAGTCCGAATTAGGGACGGTCCTTAGCCGTCTTATAGTGGTCGTTTAAGACTGTCAAAGACCCTCTGTATTAGAGACGGTCGGATGAAAAATTAAAAACAAAAAAATTTATGAATTTCGCAAAAAAAAAAGTTTAAAAGCTTTAAAAAATAATTCACAATGTTTAAGAAAAAAATAATGTAATTTTATAAAAATCTAGATTTTGAAAAAAAAATTATAACTTTAAATAATGTTGATAATTTCGAAAAAAAGAAAGAAGATTTCAATAGAAAAAAATGATATTTTGAAAAAGAAAATTTATAAAATTAAACAAAATTGTAAAAAAAATAATAATATTTTTTAAAAAAGAAAACTAGATTTTGTATTTTGACAAGAAAAATTAAAAAGTTATATAATAAGATTTCGATTAAAAAAATGATATTTTGAAAAAGAAAATTTAAAAAATTAAACAAAATTATGCAAAAATTGAGAAATTGTAAAAAATTTTTTTTTTTTTTTTTAAAAGAAAACTAGATTTTGTATTTTGACAAGAAAAATTGAAAAGTAATATAACAAAATTGAGATTTAAAAAATGATAATTTTGAAAGAAAAAAGATTCGATAAAAAACTGTAATTTAATAAAAATCTAGATTTTAAAAAAAAAAATTAAGAACTTTGAATATTGTTGATAATTTTGAAAAAAAAAAATTGATAAAAAAATGATATTTTGAAAAAGAAAATTTAAAAAATTAAACAAAATTGTGAAAAAATTGATAAATTATATATTTTAAAAAAGAAAACTAGATTTTTTATTTCGACAAGAAAAATTAAAAAGTTATATAACAAAAGTGAGATTTAAAAAATGATATTTTTTTAAAAAAAAAATTTAAAATTAAACAAAATTGTGAAAAAATTGACAAATTGTAAAAAACATATATTTTTTATGACAAGAAAAATTAAAAAGTTATATAACAAAAGTGAGATTTAAAAAATGATATTTTGAAAAAGAAAATTTTAAAAATTAAACAAAATTGTGAAAAAATTGACAAATTGTAAAAGATACATATATTTTAAAAAAGAAAACTAAATTTTGTATCTTGACAAGAAAAATTGAAAAGTTAGATAACAAAAGTGAGATTTTGATGATGTGTTGTATATCCTTGTCGCCCCTATGTTTCTCCAACCCATTTTTGGGCCGGGTATAAAAAATTGTGTAGATTTAAATCTTCAATGAACCACACCACTGGAAAGAATGATAATATAGTACTTCGCTATTAAAAATTATAAAGAGCCCATCGTAAAGTTTTAGTAATGTTTATTTGCAATCCAACTTGTTGATAATGTAAAGAATATCTAGATGAAGGTAAACTACAAAGATCAAATTGATCCAAAACTTTTGTGGCCTTCAAAAGGTTTTTAATAGTTATTTATCATTGTTTTGATTGGTATGACCCACCTGAGATTATTGAGTTCTTATGATTTAAAATCATATCCTAAAATATGATGGAAAAATATATGGACGGTGTCGATATACATAAAATATATTAAGGTGGGCCCTACACAGTTAGAGTAACACCCATGAAGGAGTTACCTAAATAGTGAAATGGTGCTATAAGGTCACCTCATGGGAACTTCCCATGAGGTTAATCTGTGCGCCCCACATATAAAAGCATTTGGTGGGGCCCATATGAGTTTTGGATGTGTATGAAACTTGGTTTCAGTACTCCTCATCCAAGTGGGACACATATAATGAATGGGCTGGATCTATGAACCACATCTAGGTGGGCCCAATAAATAATTATGAAATGTTTTAATGGGAGGGTAACCCTCTCAACTATAGTATGTGGTGTGGCCCACCCAAGTCATGTATTGACTTTATTTTTAAGCTTGTGGCCCACCATGGAATGGTGCATCTGACTGACGGGGCAGATCCAAAGTTCAAGTGGACCCATCATAGAAAAGAGTGGGATAGTAACACCCACTATTGAAACCTTCTTAGGGCCCACCGCGATGTTTATTTAAGATCCAACCTGTTTATAAGTTAATACAGACATGGATGCAGTTGAAAATTGGTCTGACCCCTCATCCAAGTGGGACACACATAATGAGTGGGTTAGATATGTGAATCACATTTAGGCAGGCCTAATATATGATCATGAATGTTCTAAGGAAACCCCTCCATTATATTATGTGGTGTGGCCCACATTTAGGCTGATGTTTGTGTTTTCCCTTCATTCATATTTTTTGGATATTATGAACATGTTGGATGACAAATAAACATTACCGTGGGCCCAAGGAAAGTATCAACGGTGGAAATCATTATTCGACACTTGCTTTGTGTGGCATGGTCCACTTGGGTTTTGAATTTACTGAAAATTTAGGATCAACCCACACCGTTCATCCATTTTTTGAGATCATTTTATAGAATTATCCAAAAATGAATCATATCCAAAGATTAAATGGACCACACCACAAATAAGGGGAATGAATTGGCTCCTCCCCCTACACCATCCAATGGCTTATGGTTGGTGCTATGTGGACCCAACCATGATGTATGTGTTTAATCCATGTCGTCCATCTATTTTTAAAGATCATCTTATGGCATGAGATAAAAAATGAGGCATATCCCAATTTGAAATGGACCACATTACAAGAAATAGTGTTGAATGACCGTCAACCATTTAAAACATTCTGAGGGTCATAAAAGTTTTGAATTGAGATGATTTTTGTTTTTTCCTTTCATCTAAGTCTGTATGACCTAATAAACAGATTGGATGCCAAATAAAGAGTACAGTGGGCCTTACATAGGATTTTAATGACAGATATCCAATCACTATTGTTTTCATGTGGTGTGGTCCACCTGATATTTATATAGCCCTCAATTTTGGGCCCTAAGATGATGTATGTTTTATATCCACACATTCCATCCATTTGGAGAGATCATTTTAGGGCAATATCCAAAAATAAATCTAAAGCTCCAGTGGACCCCAGACGAAAATAGTGGGGATAGTGACACCCACCATTAAAAACTGTTTAAAGGCCACGAAAGTTTTAGATCAAGCTGACATTTGTGTTTTAATTTATTTCATGTTTTTAAAACTTTTAAAAAAGTTGGATTTCAAATAAAAATTATGGATGCATTCCCACGGTATTTTAAGTGTTACCTTTGCGTCGAAGCCCACCTTGACAATTTGATAAATATTCATCGTGTCCATCTTTTTTTTCTAGCTCATTTTAGGACGTGGTCTCAAAAATTAGGCAGAACCACTGTTAAAAAATTCATAGGGCCCACCATAACAAATTTCTTATTGATCTAAAACTTCTCACCCCCAAAAGGGTTTCAATGGTAGACATTCAATTCTTCATTACTTTTGATCGTGTGGTCCACTTGATAGTTAGATTTGTCTTGTTTTTCGTCTCAAGCGTTACGACGAGCTCGTCATATGGATGGACGGTTTGGATATAACACATACCTCATGATGGGACCCACAGAACTTGCTGATGTTACCCACCCATTTCCATCACGACGTGGATTAGCTACTGACAAGTTGAGCACAGAGACTTGCTACTTAAGTGACGTCACTAAGTTATGTGGGCCCAACCATGTTGTATGTTTTGCATCCATACCGTCCATCTACTTGGAGAGATCATATTAAGGGATGATCCAAAGAATTAGTCAGATAAAAATCTTGAGTGGACCCCCACCGCAGAAAACAGTGGGAAGAGTGATGCCCACCATTAAAAAATTATAAGGCCGCAAAAGTTTCAGATCAAGCTGATATTTGTGTTTTCCCTTCTTCTGTCTTCACTAACACATGAACGGGTTAGATCTTAAAAAAAAACATCATGATGGACCTTTGGAAGGTTTCAACGGTAGGCATCACTCTCCCCACTGTTTTCTGTGGTGGGGTCCACTCCAGCCTTGGATCTGCATCATTCTTTGGTTAAAACCCTAAAATAAACTCTAAAAATGTATGAACGGTGTGGATACAAAACATACATCATGGTGGGGCCCACATAACTTGGTGATGTCACGTTAGTCGCTACGCACGCAAGTAGCGGATCAGCGTCCGATTTCAAGGCTGGTTAGGGCGCCGGCCCTAACCACTCCCTCTCCCTCCGTCTCTCCCTCTCTGTCTACGCCTCTCCCTCTCTGTCTACGCCTCCCCGCTCGATCTCTCTCTCCCCGCTCGATTCTTCTTCTCTCTCTCTCTCTCTCTCTCTCTCTCTCCATCTCCACTCTCGAACCCTCCCCTCTCCCTCTCTCTGTCTACGCCTCTCCCTCTCTCTCTGTCTACGCCTCTCCCTCCTCCCTCCCTCTCTCTCTCTCTCTCTCTCTCTCTCAACCTGTCAGTAGCTAATCCGCGTCCCCCTCTCCTCTCTCGCCCTCCTCTTTCTACTCCAAACCCTAACCCATCATCCACCGACGATGTCCATAGTCTTCCCCATCGGCGGTAGCAGCGGATCTCGTCCCAATGCATGGCCGCCCGACCTCCATCAACAACAGCTATCGTCAAATCGAAGGTACTCTCTCTCGATCTCTCTTCCTTCATCTCTGTCTATCTCACTTCCCCTTTCGATTTGGGGATTTTAGGTCTTACAGATTTGGGGATTTTAGGGCTTACAGATTTGGGGATTTTAGGGCTTACAGATTTTAGGAATTTTAGATATATAGATTTGGGGATTTGGGGATTTGGGGATTTTAGGGCTTTTAGGGATTTTAGGGATTTGGGATTTGGGATTTAGGGATTTTAGGGATTTGGAATTTTAGGGATTTTAGGGATTTTAGATATAGGGATTTTAGGGATTTTAGATATATAGATTTGGGGATCATAGATATATAGATTTGGGGATCATAGATATATAGATTTTGTTTTTATAGCATGATGTTATTCTGTTTTTATTCTGTTGAGGTTGAATCATTAATAGTCCTGATTTAGCCATACTCCACAAGTGCTGTCCATGGTTCATTGACCCGGACTGTTGTTCTAGAGGCATCTCCTGCTCACTTGGAAATCACATCATCAACCTCTGGAGAGGTGAAAATTTCTCTGACTTGCAACTCTGCCATTGATCGGTCAGATTTACGTATGCCAAATCTAGATACAGTTTAAAAACTGGTTAAGGATAAATGTCTCAGACCGTAGAAATCTATTAAGCCCACTTTTTCAGTCATGAAAGTCATGCTAATATGATGAAGATAGGCTTTGTTGCCATTAAAATTAGCTGTCCTTGATTGATTTGAATTAGTGGGTCTGATCTGATATGTTATTCTGTGCATGCTTGTTATTAGTGCTAAGTTACTTTTGGTTTCTATATTTTTCTGAAACATTTTCCTTTATCTGACTTTCTTATCTCCCATTAATCTTATGCATTTGCTAATGTTTTGTGGATGTGATAGCTGGAAACACTCCTAAACTTCTTTTTGTATAGGAATCTTATTCTCCTGTGTTTAACAGATTAAAGAATCCATTTCACAGTTCAATAGAAATATATATTTAACCATTTTTCTTTGTTAAGTAGTGATTATTCTATGTTATCATTGCATACTTGCATGTATTAGTTCTATATCCAAAATTGCTATTTGTTTCCTTGAGTGTGCTCAATGACACATCGTCTAATGTTCCATAGTATTCTCCCACTTGGAAAGAATACTCCTAATTCTTATGCAAATGGGAAGAGCAGGTACTTCTTCATTGCATGGAATTGCTGCATGCATGTAAACTCATGATGACTCTGCTGCATCTTCATATTGAGATTCTGATGTGCCATTGAGCATGCCTGATATGCTTCTTTTGGTTCATTCAGGCATTTATTCAAAATCTAGCCCTTTTTTTCACTTCATTTTACAAGGCAAGTTCCTCATTTGTATATAGTGAATAGATAATATGAATGCCAAGATTTAAAAGGTGAAGAGTTCATGATGTATATGGAGCAATACGATTGCACATGTCCTTTTATCATCCTTACTGTTTTTGCCATGTATAATTTTGAATGAATTGGGTCATTTCTTCTTTTGCAAGTTGCACATTTTCTCTCATTGGTACGAAATTTCATGTAATTCTTGTTGCAATATATGAGGAGAATGACAAACCTTCCTCTTCAACTAAGTAAGTTCTCCAATATGAATATTGAAATTTCAAGTCATGTAACTGCTTATTTATTTTGAACCATGTGTAGCACTATCATGCATCTGATTATTGTTCAGATATTTTCTCATTTTCTCATTTAATGATGAAAGGAAAATATCTTTGTAAGGAAATCCCCAAAACATGTATTTTAAACTGTGATCAAGACTAGAAGTAAATCATGATTGCAATTGTGTTGACTAGTAGCTGTTGATATTATCTCTCAATAGTGATTGCAATAGTGATATTATCTTTGTAAAGAAATCCCCAAAACATGTATTTTAAACTATGATCAAGACTAGAAGTGAATCATGATTGCAATTGTGATTGCAATAGTCAGTCTGATATTATCTCTAAGTAATTTTCCAATGCTATCCTGGGATCTGTACTGACTTGTATAAAAAAACATGCTTTTTATGATTCTAAGGTGATTGTGGAGATCTAACTTGTCCTGGGACTGTTATTGAAGAACCCAGTTGGTGGGTTTGGGTCACACATGACATGGTTCCTGGTAATATAGAAGAGCGTAGTGGAATTGATGACGAGAGTTATGTGATTATTACCGAGGAGCTAGTGGATGGGGTTGCCAACTTCATGGCTAGGTGCATTCTTGCAAACCCAAAATCTAAGGTATGGGAATTCTATTTTCTTTTGCTTTATCTTTTATTTGTTTGAGTATCTATCATTAATTGGTTATAATTAAATTGCAGAGCTTAACACCAGAGGAACTGCAGAAAAGTAAGTCTACACATACATTTCTTCCTATAATTGAGATGGATGGTAAGATTTGGTCCAACCATTTGCAATCAAGACGTTCTCTTATTTTTATATATCCTAAAAAAAAGACATATAAATAACATTATTATTCCACGTTGTCATGAAAAAAGAAAATCCTAAAGTGCCACAAATATGGATCTAAATCTCTACCTTTCTTTGTTTTTCTTATGCTTATCTCTTTCTTATGTGATTCTTATCCAAACCCGAACCCGAACCCGAATTCCTAAACATATAACCTAATGCTGTGATTGAGAATGGATTTCTAAATTTTCAATATTTTCTCATGTTTTCAGGTTGAAACTGGTAAAGTATTTTTGCGAGATACTAGCATCGTCTCTCCATACTCTATTTTGCTGTTTGTTGAATACTTATAAAATAAATATCATGGTAGTTTACATTGTCTATTGGGCAATGGATTTATCCTACTTCAACTTCCATCCATGATGTTTGGTTGGTTAACTTTTGAAGAATACATACTGTTCAAATGAGTCAAGTACATAATATAGACTTACAATCTCAAATGGAAAATTTTCCCATGGTACAAGTGCATGGAAAACTTTCCACATCAACTTGCATTTGGATCAGTTGGCCTCCACATCACCCATCTGGACCGTCCATTAGGAAAACATTACAAGGAAAACATCTCGAGTGCTAAATTCATGAAACGAAATTCTCTTTCTTTTTTATTTTCGGGATTTCTTCTTTGAAGTTTGATGACTCGGTTATTTTGATATTGATGTTGCTCCACAAGTGTTTGATGAAATGACTCAACGAAGTGCTAGTGGCAAGGAAGGTATGCACACCAAACAAAGACCCGTGTTTTGTAAATGTTTCTTTTTTACTACCTTGAAGAGGAATGCATCGAAAAGGACTTTGATATTTGATTTGTAGCCAAAAGCCCATGCCTTCTTTTGATGTATTTTGGGCAGATTTATTGCATTCTTAGAAAAAGAAAAATCATGTTTTGTAAATGGGGGTTTTGGCTAAAGAAGTAAATATATGCTGGATGCATGGGAAGTAGGAGATTTTTCATATGATTTTTAGCAAAAAAAGAAAAGAAAAGAAAAGAAAAGAAAAAAAACCCATTTTTCTAAATGGGTTTTTATGTTTAACTACTTTAAATGCATTGCATTGAAAAAGATAGGAAAATTCCCATGTTTTCTTTTGTTCTGTTTTGGGCAGATTTATTGCATTTGTAGAGATTTAAAAAGGAAAAAAAAAAAAAACACGTTTTGCTAATGGGATTTGATTAAACATAAGCAAGTTTCTTTGAAATCAATGGTTTCTTATTGGTTTTTCGATTAGTTTATAAAAGCATGGGATTGGATTAATAAATATAAGATCTTTGATTTTGTAGGCATGAGACCCAAGACAGATTGAGGGTACATATAATTGCTGCGGATAAGAAGAGGTGGGAAGTTCCTTACAACATACTTGCAAGAGAACAACCTCCCCCTTTGAAGAAATCTCTTGGAAAAAGCAAAGGGGAGCTCTTCACAGCCTCTGAGAAATCAGGAAATGAGCTCATTTTCAGCTATACATCCGACCCATTTTCATTCTCAGTTAGAAGGAAATCAAATGGTCAGACTCTTTTCAACACAAGCTCAGATGAGTCAGATCCTTATGGGAATTTGGTGTTTAAGGACCAATATCTTGAGATATCTACAAAGCTGCCTTCAAGTGCCGCAATCTATGGGCTTGATCAGTACACTACATTTGTTGGGAGGCCTGCACCCATGCCTTACTAGGCTCTAGGTATGCTTTCTTTGTGACCCATCTGTTATTTCTCCTCTCTTGGATCTAAGTTGTTAGGGTGTTGATTTATCAAGTGGGCCATGTTTATAAGGTGGTCAGGGTTATTTGGATCTTGGGACTCTCTTTTTTTTTTTCCAGGGTCATTGGCCTTGATTTTAGCGTTCCCTAGTTGCAGTGGGACATTTAAACAGTCCAATCAGTTGATCATGATTGTCCATTAGGTCCAACGCAAATTTCATGGGCTATAGTGCAAATATCACACCAATATGATGATCTCAACCATATAATCAAATGCCTCAAGATCATTTGTACAAAAATAGGAATAACCAACAATTCGATCCATCTTTTTGATAGCTCCCATCATGGATTGCTTATGATTCTTAAGAATCATTTACTCATTGGCAATTCTAACAATCCCATCCATGAGTTGGAAAAAGGACGGTGATAGAAATAAGGACAAATCTAGATGGATTTGATAATCCAATCAGTCTTATTTTTACATTGTAGCCATGGAAATGTGTTCTAGATTTAATGAAAATTTTTGATAGCTTTGAAAATTTCACTCTAGTTTTCCACAATGAAGACATTCGTTTTCACTCAACATGTGGGGCCCATGGTTCAGGACCTTTGTTGTGAAAAATAGTAAAACTATTGGTGCATCTGTCATGAATATATTCTTGTGTCTGTTATGGGTTTTACTTGTTGTATCTATTATGAGAATCATTTTCAGTTTCACACAGCAAAGTCGCACAACATCAATCCAACTTAGGCATGTATGAGAATATGAAAGTATTACAAACACAAGAAACAGTTTGATTGAACATCTACCATTGAAAATTTTTGGAGGCCAAAGAAGATCAAGCTGATGTTTGTGCTTTCTCTTCATCCATGTCTTTGTGATCATATTAACAAGTTGGATGACAAATAAAAATTACTTAAGACCCTAGGAAGGTTTCAACAGTGGAAATCTGGATTTTCTTATTAGTAAATTTTAACTGAACTCGTTCTTTTGAAAAATAGAAAAATGGGAATATTAGTAAATATGGATTTTCTTATTAAGAAGAAAATGGAAGATGGATTGAAAAAATACAAAAGAGTTTTACAGAAATTATTTGTTCCAAACAGGACATTTATCAAAGGAAGCACTATTGGGTGATATTTAAGATTTTCATTATAAATAGATTAAGAGCTAATGATAATTATAAGTAGACTTGCAACCAAAAATAAAGAATTTGATTTTTTTCAAAACATGGAAAGACTAATCAGTCATACTTCTTGTAACTTCCATTGCTTGCTTCAAATGGAGGGAATTTGCACAAAGATTTGGTTAGGGAGACCACTTGATGGTGAACTAGCAACCAACAAATATGAGAGTTACAAAGGTGAAAAGAAACATAAGTCGGTCGGTAAGATAAGATGCATGATTTTCCTTTTCAATTGTTAGTCATAGATTGACAGTACTTGTTTCAATTTTCTTGGATGGATGATGAATGTATTTGAGAATGTAAATGAAAATAAAAAACTTATAATATATATATATATATGTTATCAATGGAGGATACCTTGTTTAGGGGGACATGAAATTCTTGTAGCTTATGGTATGGTGCCCCATATTGGTTGTATGTTACTAGTATGTAGTAGATAATACTAGGTTCAATAGTAGATAATACTAGAAAATCCCTAAACCTAAACCTACACCTAATCCTAATCTACTCCTTAACCCGAATCCAAACCTAAACCTATACTTATAACTTAAAACTATTCTCAAATCTCAAAACCTATAACCTAAACCCGAATCCAAACCCAAACCCGAACCCGAATTCCTAAACCTTAACCTAAAAGCCAAACGTATAACCTATAACCTAAGCCTATACCTAAACCTAAAACCTAAAGCTAAAGCTAAACATATAACTTAAACCTAAACTCAAATCCCTAAACCTTAACCTAAACCTACAACCTAAACTTAAACTTATAACCTTAACCCTAAACCTACACCTAAACCTACACCTAATCCTAATCTCAACTCCCTAACCTAAACCTAAACCTAAACCTAAACTTGAAAACCCAAAACCAAACCCGAACCCGATCCCGATTTTCCTAAACCTAAACTTAAGACCTTAACCTAAACCTATTCTCAAATCCCAAAACATGTAACCTAAACCTATGACCTATAACCTAAACCAAAACCTATAACCAAAACCAAAACCTATAACCTAAACCCGAACCCATTCTCAAATCCCATAACCTATAACCTAAACCTAAATCATAACCTATAACCTAAACCAAAGCCAAAACCAAAACCAAAACCTATAACCTAAACCCAAACCCAAACCCAAACCCGAACCCGAATTCCTAAACCTTAACTTAAACATATAACCTATAACCTATAACTTAAGCCTATACCTAAACCTAAAACTTTACTTATAACCTAAACCTTAACCTATTCTCAATTCCCTAAACCTATAGCTTATAACCTTAACCTAAACCTTAACCTAAATCTATAACCTTAACCTAAACCAAATTTTATGATCTAAAACCTAAATGTATTCTCAAATCTCTAAACCTAAACCTACACCTAATCCTAATCTCAACTACCTAACCTAAACCTAAACCTAAACTTGAAAACCCAAACCTAAACCCGATCCCGAAACCGAACCCGATTTCCTAAACCTAAACCTTAACCTATTCTCAATTCCCTAAACCTATAGCTTATAACCTAAACCTTAACCTAAACCTAAACTTAAACCTTAACCTAAACCTATAACCTTAACCTAAACCAAAACCTATGACCTAAAACCTAAATGTATTCTCAAATCTCTAAACCTAGACCTACACCTAATCCTAATCTCAACTCCCTAACCTAAACCTAAACCTAAACTTGAAAACCCAATCCCGAACCCAAACCCGAATTCCTAAACCTAAACCTTAACCTATTTTCAAATCCCTAAACCTAAAACTACACCTAATCCTAATCTCAACTCCCTAACCTAAACCTAAACCTAAACTTGAAAACCCAAACCTAAACCCGATCCCGAACCCGAACCCGAACCCGAACCCGATTCCCTAAACCTAAACCTTAACCTATTCTCAATTCCCTAAACCTATAGCTTATAACCTAAACCTAAACCTTAACCTAAACCTAAACCTAAACCTTAACCTAAACCTATAACCTTAACCTAAACCAAAACCTATGACCTAAAACCTAAATGTATTCTTAAATCTCTAAACCTAAACCTACACCTAATCCTAATCTCAACTCCCTAACCTAAACTTAAACCTAAACTTGAAAACCCAAACCTAAACTCGATCCAGAACCCGAACCCGATTCCTAAACCTAAACCTTAACCTATTCTCAATTCCCTAAACCTATAGCTTATGACCTAAACCTTAACCTAAACCTAAACTTAAACCTTAACTTTGAACCTATAACCTTAACCTAAACCAAAACCTATGACCTAAAACCTAAATGTATTCTCAAATCTCTAAACCTAAACCTACACCTAATCCTAATCTCAACTCCCTAACCTAAACCTAAACCTAAACTTGAAAACCCAAACCTAAACCCAATCCTGAACCCAAACCCGAATTCCTAAACCTAAACCTTAACCTATTTTCAAATCCCTAAACCTAAACCTACACCTAATCCTAATCTCAACTCCCTAACCTAAACCTAAACCTAAACTTGAAAACCCAAACCTAAACCCGATCCCGAACCCGAACCCGATTTCCTAAACCTAAACCTTAACATATTCTCAATTCCCTAAACCTATAGCTTATAAGACCTAAAACCTTAACCTTAACCTCAACCTATAACCTTAAAACCAAAACCTATGACCTAAAACCTTAACCTATAACCTATAACCTAAACTTATAACCTATAACCTAACCTTAACCTAAACCTTAACCAATAACCTACAACCTAAGCCTAAACCTAAAACCTAAATGTATTCTCAAATCCCTAAACTTAAACCTACACCTAATCCTAATCTCAACTCCCTAACCTAAACCTAAACCTAAACTTGAAAACCCAAACCTAAACCCGATCCCGAACCCGAACCCGATTCCCTAAACTTAAACCTTAACCTATTCTCAATTCCCTAAACCTATAGCTTATAACCTAAACCTTAACCTAAACCTAAACCTATAACCTTAACCTAAACCAAAACCTATGACCTAAAACCTAAATGTATTCTCAAATCTCTAAACCTAAACCTACACCTAATCCTAATCTCAACTCCCTAACCTAATCCTAAACCTAAACTTGAAAACCCAAACCTAAACCCAATCCCGAACCCGAACCCGAATTCCTAAACCTAAACCTTAACCTATTTTCAAATCCCTAAACCTAAACCTACACCTAATCCTAATCTCGACTCTCTAACCTAAACCTAAACCTAAACTTGAAAACCCAAACCTAAACCCGATCCCGAACCCGAACCCGAACCCGATTTCCTAAACCTAAACCTTAACATATTCTCAATTCCCTAAACCTATAGCTTATAAGACCTAAAACCTTAACCTAAACCTAAACCTATAACCTTAAAACCAAAACCTATGACCTAAAACCTTAACCTATAACCTATAACCTAAACTTATAACCTATAACCTAACCTTAACCTAAACCTAAAACCTAAACCTTAACCAATAACCTACAACCTAAAACCTAAATGTATTCTCAAATCCCTAAACTTAAACCTACACCTAATCCTAATCTCAACTCCCTAACCTAAAACTAAACCTAAACTTGAAAACCCAAACCTAAACTCGATCCAGAACCCGAACCCGATTTCCTAGACCTACACCTTAACCTATTTTCAATTCCCTAAACCTATAGCTTATAACCTTAACCTAAACCTTAACCTAAATCTAAACCTAAACCTTAACCTAAACCTATAACCTTAACCTAAACCTTAACCTAAATCTAAACCTAAACCTATAACCTTAACCTAAACCAAATCCTATGACCCCTTAACCTAAACCAAATCCTATGACCTAAAACCTAAATGTATTCTCAAATCTCTAAACCTAAACCTACACCTAATCCTAATCTAAACCTAAACCTAAACTTGAAAACCTAAACCCAATCCCGAACCCGAACCCGATTTCCTACACCTATACCCTAAAACTATAGCTTATAACCTTAACCTAAACCTTAACCTAAACCAAATCCTATGACCTAATACCTAAATGTACTCTCAAATTCCTAAACCTAAACCTACACCTAATCCTAATCTCAACTCCCTAACCTAAACCTAAACCTAAACCTGAAAACCCAAACCTAAACGCGATCCCGAACCCGATTTCCTAAACGTATACCTTAACCTATTCTCAATTCCCTAAACCTATATAGCTTATAACCTAAACCTAAACCTTAACCTAAACCTAAACCTATAACCTTAACCTAAACCAAAACCTATGACCTAAAACCTAAATGTATTCTCAAATCCCTAAACCTACACCTACACCTAATCCTAATCTCAACTCCCTAACCTAAACCTAAACCTAAACTTGAAAACCCAAACCTAAACCCGATCCAGAACCCGAACACGATTTCTAAACCTAAACCTAAACCTTAACCTATTCTCAATTCCCTAAACCTATAGCTTATAACCTAAACCTAAACCTATACCTTAACCTATTCTCAATTCCTAAACCTACACCTACACCTAATCTTAATCTCAACTCCCTAACCTAAACCTAAACCTAAACTTGAAAACCCAAACCTAAACCCGATCCTAAACTTGAACCCGATTTCCTAAACCTAAACCTTAACTTATTCTCAAATCCTTAAACCTAAACCTACACCTAATCCTAATCTAAACTCCCTAACCTAAACCTAAACCTAAACTTGAAAACCCAAACCTAAATCCCGATCCCGAACCCGAACCCGAACCCGATTTCCTAAACCTAAACCTAAACCTAAACTTGAAAATCCAAACCTAAACCCGATCCCGAACCCGAACCTGATTCCCTAAACCTAAACCTTAACCTATAGCTTATAACCTAAACCTAAACCTAAACCTAAACCTAAACATGTAACCTTAACCTAAACCAAAACCTATGACCTAAAACCTAAATGTATTCTCAAATCTCTAAACCTAAACCTACACCTAATCCTAATCTCGACTCCCTAACCTAAACCTAAACCTAAACTTGAAAACCCAAACCTAAAACCCTATCCCGAACCCGAACCCGATTTCCTAAACCTAAACCTTAACCTATTCTCAAATCCCTAAACCTAAACCTACACACGATCCTAATCTAAACTCCCTAACCTAAACCTAAACCTAAACTTGAAAGCCCAAACCTAAACCCAATCCCAAACCCGAACCCGAATTCTTAAACATAAACCTTAACCTATTTTCAAATCCCTAAACCTAAACCTAAACCTACACCTACACCTAATCCTAATCTCAACTCCCTAACCTAAACTTAAACCTAAACTTGAAAATCCAAACCTAAACCCGATCCCAAACCCGAACCCGATTTCCTAAACCTAAACCTTAACCTATTCTCAATTCCTTAAACCTATATAGCTTATAACCTAAACCTAAACATTAACCTTAACCTAAACTTAAACCTGAACCTATAACCTATAACCTATAACCTAAATATATTCTCAAATCCCTAAACCTACACCTACATTTAATCCTAATCTCAATTCCCTAACCTAAACCTAAACCTAAACTTGAAAACCCAAACCTAAACCCGATCCCGAACCCGAACCCGATTTCTAAACCTAAACCTTAACCTATTCTCAAATCTCTAAACCTAAACCTAATCCTAATCTAAACTCCTAACCTAAACCTAAACCTAAACCTTAACTTGAAAACCCAAACCTAAACCCAATCCCGAACTCGAACCCGAATTCTTAAACCTAAACCTTAACCTATTCTCAAATCTCTAAACCTACACCTACACCTAATCCTAATCTCAACTCCCTAACCTAAATCTAAACCTAAACTTGAAAACCCAAACTTGAACCTGATCCTAACCCCGAACCCGATTTTCTAAACCTAAACCTATTCTCAATTCCCTAAACCTATAGCTTATAACCTAACCTAAACCTAAACTTATTTATATGTATTATGCGTGAATGAATGTAATGTGAATAAGATTGTTTGTGTTTGGATGGATGTAGTTTATGTTTGGATGGATTTACGTAGTTTGCGTTTAGATGGATGTGAATGTGATGAAATGTGGATAAGATTGTTTTTTTACTTAATGAAGTTAAACTTATATGTATTATGCGTGGATGAATGTAATGTGGATAAGATTGTGTTTGGATGGATTTACGTAGTTTGGGTTTAGATGGATGTGAATGTGATGAAATATATTGTATAACAGGTGTATATCAGGAAGATTGTGTTTGGATGGATTTACGTAGTTTGGGTTTAGATGGATGTGAATGTGAATGTGATGAAATATATTGTATAACAGGTGTATATCAGGAAGATTGTGTTTGGATGGAT
>JASAUF010000411.1:3727500-3895000 GCA_030180095.1 Magnolia changhungtana | reverse complement strand
TTTTCATCAAACCTGTTCATAATATCACAAAGACATGGATTAAGTGAAAACACAAATATCAGATTGATATAAAACTTCTGTGGTCCCCAAGAAATTTTCAATGGTAGATGTTCAATTCACACTGTTTCCGGTGGTGTGGTCTATTTGAGCTTTGGAAATGTTTCAGTTTTAGGCTAACGATCTAAACTTATCTTCTAAAATGTATGGACGGAGTATATGTAATCACATACAGCACAAGGGACCCACAGTCAAGCGTCATACCCAAATCCTGCATGCTTCATGTGGATGTCACTCAGTTTGGGAAGTGGAAGCGGGTTACGGCAAACCATAAAGGATTGCTAAATCCTTCCCCTTGACACACGGTATTGGTGGGAGACCCAAAGAACATTATCCCGGGTTGAAAAATTATCTCCAAACATGATTGTACGGTAGATATGCCAGGCCGATGAATGCAATCCCATCTACTCCCACTTAATGCAGGTGGCCAAACGAGCCATAAATGTTATATTCAAAGACAATTCCCCAAATTGAAGTAGTATTGGGAGTGAAGCAGAAAAGCCCAACCCTAAATGCTGAAATGTCTATGCAAGCTAGGCTTCAACTAGGAATAGATCCAGAGCATCGAGTAGCGTGGTGAATTGAGGGGCGCCCTGTAATGCCCTAAAAATCGAGGGTCGAGCAGGAGTCCAACTCTCGAGTTCCAACGCATCACTTATGCAACATAAATAATGATGATTAAATGTTGTCTGTATTAGCACATTAAACATGATTGGGATTACACCAAATCAACATATCATACTCTAGAGACAATTAAATTACACAAGCGAAAGACTGTGATAAATATATAAAACTTATAAGTGGTTGTAGGTCCCCAGAGTATGAACATGATACCAGGTTAAATAATTACATGTTTAGTTTCAAAATATATAAAATAAAAAAGGTAAATGTTCAACTATTCCATATCCCTGTAGCTCCGGTGATGTAACTCCAGGTCTACGCAGACCCGCCAGAGAGTTACAACTAGGAGAACTCCTCCTCGTCATTGTAGAAGTCCGACTCTAAATCGTAAGCCGCATCATCATCTGCAACTACAACAGAGTCTGGTTGGTGTTTTAAAACACCGTCCCAGAGTGGGAGTGAGTGATCAACTCAGTGCAACTATAAGGCAAAGGTTAACATGTTATTAATTCAGTCAAGCAGTAATGATAAAGCAATACGATAAGCATTCCTCGATACTCTGGTTAATGCAAGGATGATATGTGATAATGATGCATGCCCTCGCCTGCACTCCCTCTGCGACATCATCTCATGATCGCGACATACACCCCTTCCTCTATGCTCAACTCTAACGCAAAAGGCACATGCAAATGCGGTGCATGTACGTGATTAGCCAAGTTCTTAATTAGACTTGTTCATACAACAGATTTGGTAAGTTAAGGTACCTCCCTTTATATTATTTATCCAAACGATGATCCATCTAGGGTCGTCATTCCTAAGTAATCACATACGATAGGTAAGTTATAGGGCAACGTCACCCCTGATTTGAAAGCAGTGGACATGCAAGTTCAGGTCACTATAAAGAGGCTCGTCACCTCAACGTAGGCCTCAGTTTATACTCGAGGTTACTACGGGAAAGGCTCGTCACCTTAGCGTAGGCCGATAGCTCGAATACAGTGTCCCATACCACCGTATTCAGCTCACGAGTTTGGTTTGTGCACTGGACACTACGGAGAGCCTTGTCACCCCAGCGTAAGCCGACAGCTCGACCATGGTGTCCCATACCACCATGTCAAGCTCATGAGTCTTAGCGGATCGAGGTACCAAGGTTATACGGGCATTTCGCTGGTAACTTTGGTACCTTAGATTCAAGCAGCAACATCCATACATGGTGAACATACATTAGGCCAATCGGGTTGCTTGACAAGCTCGACTGGTATGAGCGTACATCAAATTAATTGACATGGAGGGCATAGACACTCCTCATGGCTTAACCACTGTCGATAACCATCGTACGACTCGGATTCATCGAACGTATCCGTCGTGGCTAAAACAGTTCGGCCACCGATCGTAAACCATTACCGATTGCCTGGACTAAATCGTAGTCCCAATCGCACTCCAAAACAATAGCATTCACATGTGATCGTCAAAGACAGCATGTGACAACTAATCCAAATATAAATCTCATTTGAGCATTTTAACAAACACATGATGTACATGTTAACATACATAGGCATTTCATCCATAAATCACATAGTAGTAAGATAAGTTACATAAGAAAAACTGTAACTATAGATAAGGAAATTGAGAATCTTATCTCAACGCTCTCATTAAATCCATTTCAACAGCATTTACTTATTCAGGCATTTTATCAAACACTTAGACTACACATATCACATACATGTAATAAATTAGTTAAAACACATATTATAACAAATCCTTTCACAAGGGAGTTGCCACATGTAACAATCATGTATTCTCAAATATCAATCATAACAAGCACAAATCATAATTCCATATCCATTCAAACATTTCAACAAACACATAAAATGCATTAACAATCAACATAGTTTATATGTATATATAATATACAGAAGACCTCATATATAAGCACATGTGATAGCAATCAAGTCAGTCATAAATCATTAACTGACATTGAAAGCCTTGAAAATCATAACCTAAACGTTTATAGTCCGCACCTTCCGTCGGTAAACTCGTACCGAACTTAATTTGAACACTAAGTCTTCGTCTACGGCACAACGACAACCTATAGCATGAAATAGGTTAACTATTTCATCATTTACCCTATTTGGATCCTTAAAATAAATTAGGGTTAGGATTTTTTACCTAAGGACGGAGTCGAAATTGTGGGAATAGCGATAGGGGTAGGCTGATTTAGCATGTGGAACGGCAAGGAAGAATCCCAGCAACTATCTCTCTCTCTCTCTCACTTCTCCTCACCTTTTTCCTTCTCTTCTCTCTTCTCTCTCTTAGGATTTAGAAATTCGTATGGAATGAGAGAGGGGTAGGTAAAGGGTCTTATATAGGCCCAGAACTGATCTCAATGTCCCAAGGGCCTTGGTATATTTAGGATATAGCCAAAGGTTGGTTGTTTCGGGCCAACATAGCTCATCTGGAGGCCCCTTTCTTACGTATAGTCCGAAGAAAGTCCCCTGACAATGGATCTATGTCAGGTTAAGTTTTTTGTCCGATCGGATTTACGGATCGACCGTGAAGGATTTTGCTAGTCCCGAGCAAAACATACGAAAAATAATTTCAGAAATAAAAGACAATTCCTGTAAACTCAAGTGACTTGTGAACGGATAGCTGAGATGTGAAAATTCTAAGATTCATGATTGGTGTGTGGAATTTTTCTCTTGGAATCAAGCTCTTGGCAGATTTCATAATCAAGTTTAAAATATTAATCCATTAATTTGAACAATTTTAAACATTGAGTTCCATGAGTGTATAGTGTAATCTCGGCTTACAATCATTAAAAGATCCAATTGTCAATTTCATGATATCATTAGTAATTCGTGACAACCAACCTGAAACCAACACTATCATTTTAGATCATCTTTTCGTTCTATCAGCCTTTGATTTCCTTTATAAACAGTGGTGCCAAGGAGGAGAATCAAATCCGCACCTATAGGGAGCAAACCTATGGTGAAAACTTGTCACCTAATTCTTTTCTCATGTCAACTATGAGGAATCGAATCTTCATCTATAGGGAGCAAACCTATGATGACGATTATGCGACTTACTCTTTCAATTCTTCTTTATAAACTGATGCTAAAAATTTTATTTTTCAGGCTGGTTCCTTTCATGCCTAATGATTACCAAGTTACCATTTAATATCGAACTAAAAACTTAATGTGTAAGTGAGATCTGATATGTGAAATCATGGCTCAATCAATGTTTACAACTTCTAATCATGGATTATCAATTCAAAATTGACTGTGAAAGCAAGCAGATGGCCGAATCCAAGAGTCATAAGTTACCAACATCACGTATCTTATAATGTTAAAATCACAACTATCCTTCAAAATCACTTTGAATTCAATAGAAATTCTAGAAAAATTTTTAAAATTTTCACAAATTTTGCTCAAGACCAAGAAAATACTGATTAGGTAACCTCATCTCCCACCCCCAACCTAAAATCTACATTGTCCTCAATGTAAAAGAAATAAACATGCAATATACATGAGACAATGAACAGAAAAGAGTGATGGAAAGATGGTACCTGGACGAAGAATCAAGAGGCTTTCCCAAAATTATCAATGTAAGAGCGAGTTAGCGCAAGAGAGAAATTAACAGAAGCAAAAATAATAAAAAGAAAAATAAAAGAAGATCCTACCTATACCACTTTCGCAGGTGCTCTCGATTGCATTTAGCGTATGCAACAAGCCTTTAAACCCCTAGGTTACCCCTAGCGGACGAGTTATAGTCTCGTGAGGGTTTGCAGTAATGTTACCCACAAACATTGAAGTAACTAACTAAGAAAAAGCAATACAATAAAACAAAAGGCTGGGTTGCCTCCCAGGAGCGCTAAGTTTAACATCTTCAGCCAGACAAGAATGGACCATGAATGAACTAATCTTTATAACCAGGGTCCGCCAAAGAAATTACCTCAACACCTTAATTAACCAATCCCAGACAAGTGATGTGAGTTCCCATGAGCTGTGCTATCTGCAATGAGGTAACTGACACTGTCGTCAAATAATTTAAGGACTTCTGCTCGAACGACTTCTTCCATGTTAGGATCACGCTTCCTTTGCATTTCACGCGATATTTCCACAAAGATGATCCATACATACAAAGTGGGGCATACTCCTGTATTTACGCTATCTTCCGTTCAATTCTTTGCCTTATATGCTCTAAGAACATTAAGCGGCACCTTTCGCCTTGTCTTTTCGAGTTAAAAACGTGGCATTAGGAAGAGTCTCCCAGAGGGATGAAGAGGTTCCACTTTCGCTCTCCATTTTTCGGTCTCTAATATAGGGTAGAGTCGAGCAAAGTGCATTGACTTCGTGGATGGGACTATCGATGTCAAAATCCATGCCATATTGTGCTAAGGTGTCTCAAGTGGATCTTCAAAGATTTACGGAAGGAGTCCTGCACTAGACTCTCGATTATGTCCACTTCAGATATGTCATCCAAATCTGCGGATTGTTGTCCTGCATTAAAGACATTGAGTTTAATATTCATGTTACCAAAGGACAATTTCATAACTCCATTCCAGCAATTTATAATAGCATTAGATGTGGCCAAAAATGGACGACCCAAGATGACTGAGATCTGACTATGAAGATTCTGGACAGGCTGAGTATCTATAATTATGAAATCCACTGGAAAATAAAATTTATCAACCTGGATTAACACATCTTCAATAACACCCCGGGGCACCTTGATAGATCTATCAGCTAGTTGTAATGTTATTTTAGTCGGTTTCAACTCACCAAGTCCTAGCTGCTCATAAACCGAATATGGTAACAAATTGACGCTCGCCCCTAAATCAAGCAATGCCTTCCCGATCTTATGATCTCCTATACCGCAAGAAATGGTGGGAGCTCTTGGATCCCTAAAATTAGGAGGGGTGTTATGTTGAATCATAGAGCTGAACCGCTCTGCAAGGAAGACTTTCTTATGAACATTCTGCTTACACTTTTGAGTGCATAAATCTTTAAGAAACTTAGCGTAAGCAGGGACTTGCTTGATAGAGTCAAGCAACGGGATGTTGACTTGTACTTTTTTAAACACTTCTAAGATTTTATCAAAGTTATTTCTTTTCTTTATTGGTGCCAGACGTTGAGGAAATGGTGCTTTGGGCACGTAGGGTGGCACATTAGTGGCTGTTGGAGAGTCAGAGAGCTTTTGGACTTTGGATGCATTGGTGTGTCTCTCTGCTTTAGAATTTGATTCATCCCTACGCATCTCTATTCTGTTATCAATCTGCTTACCTGACCTAAGGGTAGTGATCGATTTGGCCTGTTCATGATATTGCCCTTGGTTGGAATTAGAGCCAATCTCATACTGTCCCTTTGGATTAGCCTCAGGTTGGCTAGGGAACTTGCCCTTCTCTCTCTCTCACTCAATGTGGCAGCTAGTTGACCCATTTGTACTTCCAGCTTGGCAATGGATTGCGCATTTGCATGTAAGCTTTGCTGGTTGGCCAGTAAGGTTTGTTGGGTGTCTTTTTGGAATTGGAGAGAACTCTGCATAAAAAGATGGAGTGTATCCTCAAGAGATGGTTTCCTTGATTGTGTAGGCAGTTGTTGATATTGCAAACCCATTGAAGTTGTTGGCTTGCCAACTTGGAGGTGCGGTTGCATGGGAGGATTTCAGGATGGTCCTCCTTGTTGTGGTCCTTTTGTCCAAGAAAATTTTGGATGTCTAGCCCACCCTGGGTTGTATGTGTTCGAGTAAGGATTATTCCCGTGTTTTGAAAAGTGTTCATAGCATGTACTTGTTCAGAGAGAAGTTCTGGGGATGCTACACCAGATGGACAAGACTGCATAGAATGGGCAGGACTAGAACATATGGCACAAGCCTCGGCTTGAGTTGTTTGTGGAGGTCCATTATTTAATACCAAAGCATCAACTTTCTTTGTCAGATTATCAAGCTTAGCGCACAGATCTGGCATGACTCCTATCTCATATATACCACCTCTCTTTTGTGGTTGGGGACTTCTGTCACCTCTATTTTAATAGTCCCATTGCTGGGAATTTTTGCACAAGGTTTCAAAGAAGTTCCACGCTTCGACATCACTTTTGGTCATGAATGACCCTCCACTGGTGGCATCAACCATGCGACGGTTGTGGGGTGTCAGATCGTCATAGAAGTATTGAACTTGTTGTCACTTCTCAAAACCATGGTGAGGACATTTAAGAAGCAAGTCCTTCCATCTTTCCCAACATTCATGAAAGTGCTCGCCCTCTTTTTGTGTGAAGTTAGTAATTTCTCTACGGAGGGCATTGGTTTCGTGAACGGGGAAGAACTTGTTTAAGAACTTCTTAGACAGTTGGTCCCATGTAGTGATAGATCCAACTTCTAGAGAATTCAACCATGCTTTCGCCTTATCCTTCAAAGAAAAAGGAAACAGGCATAGGCGGATCGAATCGTCTGAGAAGTTTTAGAACTTAAAGGTGGAGCAAATGTCTAGGAATTCTTTCACATGATGATATGGGTCCTCCTTGTCTAAACCATAAAAGGAAGGCAACAACTGTATGACCCCAGTCTTGAGTTCAAAGTGTGCTGCCGTGGTGATGGGCAATCCTATTGATGAAGGCGCATTGAATTGGACGGGAGCTAAATAATCTCTAAGAGCTTTAGTTCCATTCTCTTCCGCCATTTTAAATAGGATGTTTCTAAATCTTCTACGAAAAGTTCTTTCTATTTCAGGATCAAAAGGTGCTAGTTCTATGTTTAGAGATCTACGTCCTAGCATAAACTATGTTATTGCAATGTAAGAAAGAAAACTAAACTAAGAAGCAACCCAAGAGAAACAAAACTAGAACTAGAAACTCTGAGATTCTAAAACAAGTTAAAACTATGTAAATAAGAATGGGAAGAAAGAACCCGGAAAAGGAGATGATTGATGTCAGAAAATTTAAGAAGCTCCTCCTTCACTTAGTAGCTTCCTTCCTCAATTCCAAATTAGAAGTTTATTTCAAGACCCTACAAAACAGGAAATAGGTTAGTTTCTAAAATAAAGAAAAGAACTCTAAGTTAGTAAAATCCTAAGCTATGAATTATGATAAGAGAGAATCCTAAATTCAATTTGGAACGAAACAGTCCCCGACAATGGTGCTAAAAACTTGAATTCCTCTTTTATAGCTGCTGGAGGGCTGGAGTCGGTGGCAGAGTTGTAGCAGGACATGGAGTGCAACTTTTCGCAGCCATGATCGGTGGGCCCCACAGAAGTATTTTCTGGAACATCCACCCCGTCCATTGGATTCAGGATGAAATTTCAGTCAAGAATAGGTGGTTTTGAGTGTCCATTGACGCGGCCCAGAGAAGAAATCACGAAGAGATCAGTTTTGAACATTGCAGAGCAGTCCGTTTGTGGCCTCTGTATCATGCACGTGTGCATGCATGAGAACAGAATATCAGCATGGTTTTGAAGCTCTCGAAGCCCTCTACACGATGAACGGCTTGGATCGGCCGGACAGACTATGTACGGGGCCCACTGACTTCATGAAAATGGACAAATGTCATCCGTTTGTTACGCTAGAGCGAAAATCGACTGCTGTGGTGATGGTGGGGTCCGTGATCGAATCCTTCAGCGAAATCCACTCCGTTCACCGAATTTCTATCAAAATTTCGGTCGGAAATATATAATTTTTCTCCATTTTTGTGTGGCCCACAGAATGTTTCTGTTCCACCGTTCAACCTGCGTTTGAAAGGTTAAAAACCAATATTCGCTGTCTTCTAAAATACCGCCACCTAGGCTATGGTAATATGGGCCATTAAGCTCTAATGGACGGTCTGGATCACGCATTTGGACAATGTGTGGGGTCCACAACTCCATCCGATTCCCGGACAGCGTTGACGCTGTAATGGAATTTCCGTTTTTGAATTTGAGAGACGAAGAGTCGGGTCAGCGCTTGCGCTGACCGCCTCAGCCGTCCGGTGCACGGCTCGCGTAGTGTGTGCATGGTGTACATGCATCACATATGGGGCCCACTGTGATGTTTTTACAAAATCAGATCCGAGCCTCTGATTGGTCTCCCCATTTAAGGCGTTGAGACCAAATTTAAGCCAATTCCAGATATCAGGTGGGCCCAGAATCGATGGTTTGTGGGCTGATTTGTCAGTTGGGGTACTTCCGTAATGATCCAATGGATGAAAATTTATATGTACATGGTCTCCATCTCATGTATGAAGTTTTGAATCAATTGGATGGCGGGAACCATGTGATCTTGCATTCTGGACCCTTTTCGGGCCCCTTTGGCTTGCTTTCCTCAGATCCCAGGCGTGTAAAATTTTCATTATTGGTTCTCTGGAGCCTATCCCGTGCTCTAGTGACTTTGGATCATCAAATCCATGCTTTTAATTCTCTTTTCAGTCTAACGCTCATTATTACGTCCTGCAATGAAAACACGAGTAAAACACTCCATTAAGCCTTATCATGTACGTAAATTTAGGCAATTACTGGGGTCTGATATGCAACATTCGACACTCATCAAAGGACCAGTTTCAATTCAACGGTCATCGTCACTCGATCAGGGCCACAAGTATACTGACATATGCAGGAAAATTTTCTTGATCCAAGGGTGTATTTGGGTCAGATTCTGACTATCAGAAACTTTAAATTTGGCCTACAAGCGAACGGCTCAATTCACTTAAATTCGAGTTCATTTTCTAAAGATATTCGTATTTCTCACACACTTCGCTCCGGGTCCAAGTTGCGCGTTTCTGGATACTATTAGGATTTGATTTCAGAGATGGTCGTCAAGTCCAGTAGGGTAGTCATAACCGTATAGTTCCGTGGTTATCAGACTTTCGACGCGCTGTTCAGGTCCGAAACGGAGTTTTAAGCTGCTCCCGAGAGTAACTGGGTTTTGAGATTGATCCTGCGTTTTTAGGTAATGTAGCATTAACAATTCTACTAATTTTGGGTCTTACAGATCGTATAGAAAGCGGTTCAAGCTGATCTATGATTAATTCAGTTTAGCACTTAATTAATTTTTGTCTAATTTCTAAAGAATTCGGTCCTTAGCGATTTCTGCCTGAGGTGGTACTCGTGTCTTTGAATGGATTTTTCTGAGACGTTGCACGCCCAATAAAAAAGCAGTAGGAAAGTCCCATGCAACAGAAATATGTTGGGGGCTTTAGCTGCAATAGAGGGACAAAAAAGAAAATGAGCCCTAGTTCTTAGCTCAGGAGCTAATATTCTTAAATATGATCTCTTATAGGGAATATTTATTTTTAAATATGTGGTTATTCATTTCTCTCCAAATATGCCATGCAAGGGTAAGGAAAGAGAACTTGCAACGAGAATAAGAAATAAGATTAATTACATTTTCCATAAAATAAGCAATAGATTAAGGAATAATAGGACGGTAAAAGGGAATAAAGAGATTAGAGTGCATATTTCTCCACATCCAACCAATATACCTACGTGAGAAAAATGAGTGACTAATAACTTCAACATCATGCTGATGAAAAACACAAGCAATATCATCAATAATACTTAGAGAATAAAACAAGTCATTCATTTTAAGCTTCTCAAGAAAAGCTATTATAACATCCTGCATGTTACTGTTTTAGTCGAAGTTCACCTCATATATCTTATTATGTCTATTTTTCCTTAACTAACGTGAATTTAAATTTGTTTGGTGAATAACTCTTTGTCTGTGATGGATTTGATATGAGTTCTTTTATAAAAATTTCTTAAAATTATGCCTAGAAGTATTAGACTTCATAAATTAACTAGATCAAAAATTTGTACATGAATGCCCTTAACCTAGATCCTCGATTTGAAATCTTATGGTTCTCATGATATGATCAATGTGAAATTTTATACAATGCCTATCTATCATAAATTATTTGTACACATCGTATTTCAGCCCTTAAATTATTATATAAGTGGATCAATTGTCAAATCATCTCCTTAACCATTAATTTTGGTGTCTATTGTAAAACTTAGCTATATCCTAGTCTGTATTGTTCCGTCGACTCCCGCGATCCTTTCCGTCAAATTTCGGCAACTTGTGACCGATAATCGATGTTTGCGCGTGATCCTAAGTCATATCCTGTAGATTTGAGTCGGCTTAATCCGAGACTTGTACCATTACGACCGCACTATCGCCGCGGTTCCAATGCCGCGTCTTGCATACCTATCCGATAACTAGGTCCGAAAATGTGGGCCCACGTTTATTTCAAAGAAAACACCGCGCGTTTGCAATCCCAAAAGAATCTCTACGTTATGTCCCATCAATCAATCACTTCATATCAAGTACACACACTCATGCTTTCTTTCTCCACAAGTCAAGCAAGCACCAAGTCAACTCTCAAGTCAAGTACACCATCACCTCACATCCATCACTCACCTCACGCTCATCACCCATCACTCTCTCTCCTTACAACCCTCTCTCTCTCTCTTCACAAAAATCTCAAGCAAAAAAATGGACGTCCAAGCATCCCAAGTGTGAGAAAAGGTGTTTTGTGTGGCCCACTTTTCCATCCCAAAATTAATCCTTCATCCTAGCCATTCACTTCTCATCGCCCTCCATCAAAGTGAAGCGCAAGGATCCGGCGTTCTAACGGACCAAGAAGATAGAACGGTGAGTGCTTTTATAGGCTAGATTTTCATGTTTTTATGATGGGCCAAGTGAGGCTTACCGATTGATGGTATGGATCTTACTTTGGACCCTCGATGTGGCCAATGGCCCACCTTGATTTTCATTATCATTCCATGATGGGGCCATTCTCCATGGACCCCATCATGATGTTTACTTTTCTAAGATCTAAAGAGGTCATCTAGACCTTCCATTTTGGTATAAAAGTAATCTTCACCGTTGATTTTTGATTTGGTGGGCCCACATGTATTGGGACCCACTTGATGTATGATTGAATGCTTAAAAAGGAGGGCCTATAGTGTCGGGGTCCCTCCATCACACATGTCCCTCTTTTCTCTACTCTCTTCCTCTCTCTTTCATTTTCCTATTGTATGTGATGATGTGGCCGTGTGGGCCACCTGGATGGACCCCACCATAAAGTATGTATTTTATCCAAGCCATTTGTGGGTGGGGCCCACTTTATATGTGTGTCTTACCCAAGCCATCCAGCCATTTGGTGGCCCACTTGAGCAGGGCCCACCTCATATGTATGTGTTATGCCCAAACCGTCAAAAGAAAACAAAAATATTAGCTTGTTTCAAAGCTTATTGGGTGGGCCACTCATACAGGCGATGTATGGACTTAATCCACATCGTTCATCCCTTTCCCCAGACCATTTTAGGTGTTGAGCCGAAAAATGAGGCCAATCCGACTTTTTGGTGGGCCATAGCATAGAAAATAGTGTTTCTCACCTTTAAAATCCACATGATGTTTCCACACACCAAAATATATTGAATATTGGGCATGTTTGTTTTGTTTTGATCTAGAGGAGCCATTGGGCAGAGTGGATCCTCCTGATGTGGGTCCCACGTACAAAAAACCCTAGAAATTCCATTTTTCAAAGAAAAGAAAAAAATTATTATATATAAGCAGGCAGCGCCTGCTACTGCTAACGCAACAACAGAACGCTGCTGCGTTTTGGCGGACGGACAGCAGGGACCACGGTCCCATATGTGGGCCCCACCGTGATGTGTGTTGAATATCCACACCGTGCATCTGTTAGGCCCCTTAGGGCAGTGGGCCCCATCCAAAAATCAGCCCTATCTGGAACTCAGGTGGCCCACACGGCAGGAAACAGTGTGATTGAACGGCTGCCATTGAAACCCTTTTTTGGGTCACAGAAGTTTTGGATCCATTATGAAATTTGTTTTTCCTATTCATCCAGGTCCGTGTGACCTTATTAGCAGATTGGATGGCAGATAAACATTATGGTGGGCCCCACGTGGGACCCACCATTGATGTATGTGTTTTATTCACACCACCGTCTACGACGGTGACGGTGGAACCCACCATGTATGTGTTTTATCAATGCCGTCCAGGCAATTGCTAGACGGCCAGTAGGCCCCACCCTTGATGTCTGTGTTATATCCAAACTGTCCATTTAATTGGTGGGCCATGTGTGTGGACCCCACCATGATGCATGTGTTGCATTCTAACCGTCCAACCATTTTGTCAGGTAATTTTAAGGCTTGAGTTCAAAATTAAGACAAATCTATGATTAGGTGGACCACAGTATAGAAAACAGTGGGTTCGAATGTCCACCATTAAAACCCCGGTGTGACCTCATGATCAGATTGGATGAGAAAAAAATGTTATCGCGGGCCTTGGGAATTTTAATAATGGAAAATCATTATCACCACTTATCTTTGGTGTGGCCCATTTGATATACATATGGCCCATGTAATGTGGCCCACTTTTTATATGAAGGCCCATTGTGATGTATTCAAAGGCCCGTGGGATATGTATAACGTCCCGTGTTTTCAGGACCCAAGTACATGACCCGTTTCTCAAAAACCCGAGTGTTAACTTATAGGGAACCAAATTTCATGTTTATTTATTTTTTTCCTTCATCAGAGTAAGCATATGAGCGTAGAATGAACAAATATACATAAGGGAAAATTGTAATTACATTTAGAGTATACAAGAGAGTGCTCATAATGACTTATACAAACCAATGTCTCCATTGTTACAAATACCAAATGAAATAACATTACATATGAAACAAGGTAATTTGCAATAGTCTTGAACTGTGAAATCCTGTAGCAATCTTTAAAGATATAATCATGCACCCTTATCAACCATAGTCTGCTCCTCATCAATATGAACATGAATGTCGTTGGAGCCACCTGCTACCTGTACGGTTATATATTTGACGGATGAGTGGCCAACTCAGTGTGAATTCCCCTCAAGATTACACCCGCCGCATTAGGTAAGAAATAATATAAAATATCCAGACAACTAAAACAGAGTAGATGCAGTCTTATTATATGCATGGATGCGTAAATGCAAATGTTGTCCTGGGTAAGACATCCAGACGGACATAGGGGTCGTCACCCATGCAGTCATCGACCCGGGTAAGACATCCAGACGGTCTGTGCCTCAGGTAAAACATCCAAACAGGCAAATGTGTACGATAACAACTGCTTTCGCCTTATCCTTCAAAGAAAAAGGAAACAGACGTAGGCGAATTGAATCGTCTGAGAAGTTTTGGAACTTAAAAGTGGAGCAAATGTCTAAGAATTCTTTCACATGATGATATGGGTCCTCCTTGTCCAATCCATAAAAGGATGGCAGCAATTGTATGATTGCAGGTTTAAGTTCAAAGTGTGCTCCCGTAGTGGTTGGCAGCACTATGCATGAAGGCGCATTAAATTGGACAGGAGCTGAATAATCTTTGAGAGCCTTAACTTCGGTCTCAGTCGCCATTTCAACAGAATTATTTCTCAATCTTTCACGCAGTGTTCTTTCTATTTCAGGATCAAACGGTGCTAGTTCTTTATCTAGAGATCTACGTCCTAGCATAAACTAAGTAACAACCTAAGAGAAAGAAAACTAGAACTAGAAATTATGCTATTAAAAAAAAACAAGTTAAAACTATGTAAGTGAGAATGGGAAGAAGGAACCCGAAAAAGGAGATGATTGGTGTTAAGAGGCTTCTCCTCACTTAGTAGCTTTCTTCCTCAATTCCTGTAAATAAAATAAATTTTTTTTTTAAAAAAAAAAACAAATTTAGGTTTCCTAAAATAATGATAGAAAAATCCTAAGCAACGGTTAATTTCTAAAAATAAAATAAAATAAAATTAAAACTTTAACCTAAGTTAGTAAAATCCTAAGCTATGAATTATGATAAGAGAGAATCCTAAATTCAATTTGGAGCAAAATGTCCCAAACGGCGCTTAAAAACTTGTTCACTCCCAAGTATAGGGTTGTGATGTAGTAATAAACTCAGTAAGATCGAGGCTCGAATCCCACGAGGATTTGGTTGTCACAATTCAAATCTATGATTCTTCTTAACTAATCCAATGAATAATGAACTAAATCAAGCACAATTTTAGGAAAAACAATTAAGAACAGGGAAGAAAATTCAATCAGAGAGAAAGCACCAGGACTTTCGAATCCACCCCTAATTATCCTAACCCTTGTTTTATCTGTTGATTCACCTTGATCTAGATTGATACCACTTAAATAGAGAAAGCACAATCTGTGTCCTAAATCGGGCATACAAACTGTCTAATTCCTTTGAGCAATGCCATGAATAACAGATCCCATGTCCTTGGTCGGGCACATGAAATGTACATTCATTAAAGCACCCTGTTTCTTCCTCTATAGGAAACCTGTTCTTGATCAGACCCAAGCACCTGTAATAAGCATCCAAGCAACATCCATCTATATACTTTGATTAAGTTCATAGATGGAGAAGTATGGAATTTAAACCCATAAAGCCCACTTAGAGAAAAAAAACAAATTAATTAAAATTCAAAGTAAATCAACCAATACAAGAGCTGATCAAATTAGGGGCTTCATCTCAGCCCTAGCTGAGAGATTAGTTACCCATAAAATTCATAAAAAATATTAAATAAAATTCATAAATTAAAACTCCAAACCGAACAATTTCTCTCTCTTTCTCCTTCTCTTTCTTCTCTCCCTGGCTCTGTATCTCCAATTCTCTGGATCTGAATCTCCAATTCTCTGGATCTGGATACCTCTCCCACGTCCAAAACTTCCCTTTTATAGCTGCTGGATGGCTGGAATCGGTGGCAGAGTCGTAGACGGACTCGAAGTGCAATTTTTCGCAGCCGTGATCGGTGGGCCCCACAGAGGTGTTTTCTGGAAAATCCACCCCGTCCATTGGATTCAGGACAAAATTTCAGTCAAGAATGAGTGGTTTTGAAGGTCCATTGGCGTGGCCCACAGAAGAAATCTCAAAAAGATCAGATTTGAACGTCGCCGGGTAGCCCTTTTGTGGCCTCTGTATCACACACATGTGCACGCATGGTTGCAAAGTTTCAACATGAATTTGTAGTATTCGCAGCCCTCTACACGATGGACGGATCAGATCGGCCGGAAAGTTGACGAGTGGGGCCCACTGTCTTCCGCAGAAACGGCCAGCGGCCGGGTTACGCGACGCGAAAACGGAGATTTTCCTTCCGCTGCGAAGATGGTGGGGTCCACTGTGATGTAATTTTGAAAAATCCACTCCGTCCATTGGACAGAGGAGCGAATTCCGGTTGGGAAGGCAGATTTCTGCCTTTTGTTGATGAGGCCCACCTGACTTTTGAACTCACCGTCGGTTATCTGTTCGGACGGTTAGATTTCATTCCTGATGACCATTTGCAATTCTGCCACCTAGGCAGTGATCATGGCCTTCATTTAGACCTGATGGACGGTCCGGATTACCAGATTGAGGAATGGTGTGGACCCACAACCGAAATCAGCCCGTCGGCTCGCAGACGCTGGAAAGGAAAGACGTTTTGAGAAGGAGGGCCGCGGGTCAGCGGTCTGTTTGACCGGCTGGCGGTCCCATGCACGGCGGGCGCGCATGTGCATGGTGTACATGCATCACGTTCGGGGCCCACTGTAATGTTTGCGCGAAATCTGCACCATCCATCTTTTTCCTCATATTATTTCACCCGTCAAAACCCAATTTGAGACAGTTCCAGATATCAGGTGGGCCTGAAATGATGATTTTAGGGGCTGATCTGACCGTTGGGACACTTCCATAGTGATCCAAGAGCTGAAACTTGATATGTACGGTTAATTCACGGCCCCCATCACACGTATGAATTTTTGGACTGATTGGATGGCGGGAACCATGTGATCTTGCATTCTGGACCCTTTTCGGGCCCCTTTGGCTTGCTTTCCTCCGATCCCAGGCGTGTATATTCTTCACCATTGGTTTTCTGGAGTACATCCTGTGCTCTGGTAATTTTGGAACGTCAAATCCATGCCTTTAACATCATTTTTCAATACATGCTCCCAATTTCCTCCTGTAACAAAAATATAATTAAAACACTCCATTAAACCTTATCATGTACGTAAAATTAGGCAATGTTCGGGGTCTAATATGCAATATTTGACCCTTATCAACAACAGATGGTGGTTGGTGCCTCGGGTAAGACATCCAGACAGGCGAATCTGTGTGTTACATATGACAGCAATTGTAACGCCCCGAAAAATTGGGGGTCATGCATACGCTCGACTCCCGAGTTCCCGAGTGTCACTTATCATATATTTTATGGTTTTATGGTTAATCAAGCTTAAATGCGCAATTTGGAATATCCTGGAGCATGAAACACAGTCACACAAGTCTACTGAAATGAAGAGATGTATGTGTATATATGAACAGGTCCAAAAGAATGTATACGGGCCGCCCAAGGCGTCGCCTAACAAAATCGCAAAAGAATAGTGGATCCAAAAGATTAGAACCGAGCCCACGCTCAGCGATCCGATCCCGCCTTTCCAGCTGACTGAGAGCCGTCCATCAGTTGGAAGTACGACAGCTCCTCCTCCTCGTCGAAAGTAGCATTGCCACGCTCCATCTGCTCTGCATCCCCTGCATCTATGAGAGAGTCTAGTTAGTGTTTTAAAACACCGTCCCAGAGTGGGAGTGAGTGATCAACTCAATGTGAACTATTGGTCTCAAGTTTTAACAGGCATCAATTATAATATGAACTTAATGAAAAGCAGACAATCATCAATACCTAGCGACTCTTATTTAAATGCATGCATGCGGGATGATATGATGCATGCCCTCGCCACAACGCTCCCTCAAGCGACTCCATCTAACGATTGCATATGACAACACTCCCTCAAAGCGACCTCGACTGCAGAGTCGCCACCCTAACTAATGTGATGCAATGCGATCGTGTTAGCCGAGTTATTAGTTAAGTTTATTCATCTAGCAGGTTGGGGATTCTGATTCACCCTACGTATCACTGCCCTAAGCTGGTTGCGAGGCCAAGACCCCATTAATGTGTGAGGCCGAGGCCCCGCGGTCCGTGATCTCGTCGGGTTCCTCATCACCGACACCAAGCACATGAGGAGTGTCGAAAGGAAGGGATCGCTCGCGGTCACTATGGGGAGGCGCGATACCCCAGCATAAGCCGACAACTCGGACACAGTGTCCCATTCCACCATGCCCGGTTCACGAGGCTATGGACCAGTTTCAAGTGGATTATCAATGGGCTACAATGGTTGCAGGGTAGTTCAGGTTCCATACATATGTGAGCACCCAGGGTTAACAAACAGGGTTGGTTAGGCCGTAGGCTAGACCGCACAAATCAGGCGAGTGTGAGACGAGTGACCTTAGGCACAAGAGACCCATGTAGTCGAACTACAGCCACCCGAACACACCCGCCCAAATTCACGGGTCTAACCCTAGCATAGCCCTACCGATGGGACTACCGTCTCTTATCATATTCCAAACCAACCCAAGGGTGTGAGGGTGATCCTAACGAGCTATCAATTAGTATATCAACATCGTATCTCATGCATCTGAGTCAAATGAATCAAATATTCCTAGCAAACATTAATGAATTAAAGTACATATGTATTGTGTGTGTGTGTGTGTGAAGAGGTTAAGCACCTTCTCTATCCTAACAGGCCATATGCATAAGAGAAATGAAATCATACACACTATGAATCAATAATATATGGGAGAAATGACGAGGCATAAGCATGTTATCATCCATACACGAAATCATGTGAGCAACAAATAACATCATGAAGAACCATCATGCATATCCATACAATTTCAAGAACCTACAATTCCTAGGGGTTCTCTAGACTTTCAAATATACCAACCAAGCATTCAAAATCATTAAGCTAGTACTACAATTGGTGCTAGGCCACCTAAGAACAATGGTCCGCACCTTAGGATTCGTTGGAGACTTGAAAATGACCTAGGAACGTCGATTTGGGGACCGGTTGGTCGGAATCCCTAAAGCAAGCTCATACATGTGAGAAATCCATGCAAAAACCCCCTTCCTCACAAGGGTTCTAAGGCAAAGGGAGGAGGAACCTTACCTAAATGATTGACGGACGATTTTGGTGGTTGTGGTGTAGGGTTTCCTCTTGGAGATGAGGTAGGGAGTTGGAAGGGATGATCTCCTTGGGCCCCACCACGATCTAAGGTCCACCTTGCTCTTCTTCCCTCTCTCTTTCTTCTCATTTCTCCTCTTTCTCTTCCCCCTTTTCTCTCTTCTCTCTTTCCTTATCTAGGGCAAAATCGTATGGGGAGAAGGGGTGCCCAAATGAGGCCCTTTTATAATGCCAGATTTGGTAGAAATGACCCCAAGTGTTGGGTTTTTACTATACTAGACCTATGGGAGGGTCTTTTTAAGCTCTAGGGCCCACTATGGAGTGTACACATCAATTTACACCGTAGGATAGTTAGCCCTAATGATGATCTACGTATGGATATGATCGGGCCGCCATTTGGATGTGTCAATCAACGGATATGATTATAAGTCTGTTTAACGGTCACTGATAGTCGATCGGGGCCGCGGCTATACGGATATGAGCAGGAAAATATTCTTAATCCACGGGTAAAGTTTGGTCGTAAACCGACGGTCCGAAATCCTTAACTTGACATAAGAGTGGACGACCCAATTCACTTAAGTTTCAGCTCCTTTCCTTGGGATATTTGTACTTCTCATGCACTCGTCCTTTGGTTCAAGTTGAGCGGTTCTAGGCACTACCCAGGTCTGACTCCCGCGATGGACGTCGAGCCCAACGAGACGGATATTACTCTATAATTTTGGGACTGGTGGCCCACCAACGAGCGGTCTAGAGCTTATTTGGAAAATCGGGGTAATTCTAGAATGAATTTGGTAGTGAGATTTCTTGTGGGCAATGATTAGTGTTTGGATTAAGTATGTTCATAGTGTGGCCTATTTATAACTAGTGAAGGTGGAGATTTGGTCATGCTTACTATAAACCGTTGGTTCTAGGCTAAAAGAGTAACGGGATTGCTCTAATGAGTCTCTGGTCACGAAATTTATAGGACAGGTGCTTCACGACCTGATGAAGGGTTATACAAAGTTTGGGAACAAATGGATGAACGATTATGGGGTTTGATTAAATGGTTCTGATTGTTAAGTGGCCCTGTGGGGTCCATTCTGATTGATGGGGCATTTCTGGTGGCCCTCTGGCCATGAAATTTATAGGATAAGTGGTCCATGGCTCAATGAAGGGCCATGCAAAATTTGAAAACGATCGGATTTGGGGTTTGATCGTACGGGTCCGATTTGTGATCAACGGTCACCGTGCCACGATCGGGACCCAGATTTTATGGGCGGGCGTAGAAAAATACATTAAACATTCACCGTAAATTTAGAAAAAATCCAACGGCTGGAAGGCCTGGTATCTCGGTTTTACTTGCAAGTGCCAGATTCCAATTCTGGCTTTGGTGATGTGCATTTGGCTAGTGCCAGATCCCAGTTCTGGGTGTCCACTGGGTCCGCAGTCCTCAATGGACCACAAGCCCAGTGAGATCTATGATTTTCTAAATTTTTAGATTTTTCTGACCTTCCTCGGTCGCTGTGCGGTCCACACGGGCTGTTGTTAAGTGTAATCGAGCTACCTGGTTTGACGGCTCGCACATGGTCTGATCGTGACCAGACTGGACCACTCATGTATAAGCTAACGTTGGATGCTAATGGTCAGTTAAGTGATATTATAAGTTAATAAAAAAAATTTCAAGGATTTTTGAAAATCCAAAACAGTGAAAATTGAGGATGTTACAGCAATGTACGTAACAACAGATAGTGGTTTGTGCCTCGGGTAAGACATCCAGACAGGCGAATCTATATGCTACGTATGATAGCAATAAATGCTGGTATGTGCTATGCATACATGATTTGCTAACCTATTATTAGTCCAATTGCAAGCAGCCATTTTAAATAAGCTCACAAATACTACGGGAGCACATGGCCAACGTAGAAGGCTCGACGGGCATAGTATCCCATGACTACCATCCCCGGCCCATGAGGCTACCATCTTAGGATGTTTAATGGAAACCCGTCGACTAGTGGCCAATCATATTACAGTATACGGGGCTTACCATCGCATGGTTGCACAGTATAAAACATCTAACCCGTATAGGGAAAATACTAGAACAAAGCCACATAGGGCGACATCAAAGTAGGCCACATAGGGCGAGTATCAGATCCATGCGATAAAAGACCATCCTTGAAAACCAGTGGACACAACAACCCTGGATGGTAGGCCCACATCAATGATCCATCTAGACCACACTCAATAACCACCACGTCGAAGGTCCATCACAATTAGTCAAGTTACATCCCAAGTATGGGTGTATATTCATATGTGAGAATTTCTCACTAATGTACCAGTTTAAGTTCCATGAGCAATCCACAATAAAAAATCCACAAGCATGAACAATTATATAGGATAATCATAAAGCATGTAATACAACAATTCAATTTCCACCAGCTAACACATGTGATTATAAAGGGAGATATCAATTATGAATTTAAATAAAAACTATAACTTAAGCTAATGAGAAGATGGAAAGCTCAAGGGGAAGAATCATCATCTTATACTTTGAATCGCCTTCTAGTGTCGCTAAGTGCTTGCGCCCTTAGAGTCGACCCTACCACGAGTTATGAAATTTTACAATTAGATTCGGGTTCCATGCACTCATGGCCTGAGGTTTGAATTGATTATTCTTAAGGTCTGATGTATAATTAAGGTTTTATATCTGAGTTTAGTCTTAAACTTAGATTCTAGGATTTTGAATCCTGGATTTATTATTAATATTAATATTATTATTATTGTCGTACAACTAACCGAATAATTATTTATTATCGGAGTGTTAATCCATCAATACTAATAATGATGGTTCACAAGTTCATATTTAAATATATCGACATTATCTGATATCCCTATAATGACTAATAATCTTTTAGCTAATGCAAGTAATAACAGTAATACAGTAAGGACTAATACTAACAATCATGTTATCAAGGATTACACTAACCATATAATGAAAGTGACAATAATTACTAATAAATATAACAATAGCTATCATTAATCAATCTAGCCGTGATAAAAATACTATGGTCTAACATTAAGGATGATAAAATACTTCTATTTAATAATTACAACTTTGTTCATAATAACTAGTTCTAACGTAAAAATCTACTAATGACAACATAATATTAATAAGGATATTGGTTAATATCGAGCATCCATAATAACTAATATTAACAAAGTTATCCCACCAATGGTTAACGATAACTAGGTGGGCTTTTAGGGATCCCATGCACACGATCATTTGGGACTGCATTGGGGAAATCAGGCCCCTCAATCTTGGCCCATCAAGATGGCCTGGACTGGCCCTGCCTTTGGCCATGTCTAGCCCAACATCTTGCTGCCCCTGTAGCCCGAACTGGGCCTGGTTTGGGGCTGACTTCAACTCAGATCTAAGACTATTCCTAGCCCAGAATGTGGCTCATGATAGGGGCTACCCATGGCCCACATTACAGCCCAACTAAGGCTGATCTCGGCCCACAGAGCTGGACCAGAGTCTGGCCCATTAATTGTGGTGCGGCCCACTGAGATTTGGAACTCAGTGTGCGGCCCGCAGTGGTTTCAAAGTCCTGGAGTTGGGCTGGTTTCAGTCCATAGCAAGGCCCAGATAAGGTCCTGTTTTCAGCTCCTCTTGAGACTCGTTCTCCAACATGATACCAGGCCCGTTTTCACCTTGATACAAGGCTCAGTTGGAGGCCATTCTCAGCACGTCTTAACGGCCCTGATTTCAGTTTATACTTATGGCCCAAACTAGGGCTGATCTCAGCCCACCTTTCAGCATGGTTCGGTGGCTAGGACCCAGCTCAAGCTTGGCCCCAGATCTTGTGGCTGAGCTGGGCCTGGTTTCTGGTTATGGCCCAAGGAGCTGGCCGATCTTCTCACCTTGCTGCTGGAACTTAGCCGAAAAATAGAGGTCCTTCCGGTGTGGCGGGGAGGAACTGCTCAAACTCAGCAGTGCTAGGATGAAGCTGAGCCCGACCAGAACGAGTCAGGCTGGCTCGGTTCGAGCAGATGGCATTGGTGCGGTGCGATAGTCACACCACAACACCCTCTCCTTTCTTCTTTCTTTTCTTTTCCTTTTTTCACTCTCTGTTCTTCTTCTATTCTCAGCTCAGCAAGGATTTTCTGAACTCACCTGACCTGCCTCGGACTCAGTGGTCGAGTCCAGTCAGTTGCGCAGCGGGTCGGGTCGAGATGGTGCAGTGCAATAGCCGCACCTTTCCACCCCGTTTTCCTCTCCTCCATTCTCTCCCTTATTCCTTTCTTTTCTCTTTCTTTCTTCCTACTTCACCTCCATTCCATCTGTCTCAGCTACACCCAAAAATAGCCAGCAAAAGCTCACAGCCGAGTCCGGTTTTGCCGAGGAAGATGAAGTGGGTGGCAATGGCAGATCCTCACCCATTGCATTTTCTTCTGATCCTATCATTGTGGATGGTATAGGTAGGCCCAGGGAAGCTCAGAGGATGGGAGGAAGGAAGCTCGGGGCCGGTTTAGGTGGTGGGTTCGGACAAGGAAGAAAAACGGATTGGTTTTCTCGAGCAGCTGCAAGGAGTGTAGTCGTGCCCCTGTGTTTATGTTATTTCTTCCTTATAGTAAGCCCTAGATCTCTAAGATCCGTCGGATGAAGGGTAGACGACTTGGATGCTTTCTAGGGCCTCTTCTCTTTTCTCTTAGAAAATATCCTATCGTCAGGTTGAGTAGCTGGCAACAGCTCCTTCTGTTCTCCAACGGCCAGGATCAGCTCCCCATTGATGGTTAAGATAGGCGGATCTGGCCTCACGTGGATCGCTGAGCTGGTAAGGAGAAAATTAAACAGTTTCCTTTTTAGGAAACATTAGTTTTTCTTAGCACGAAGCATCTGGATTTGTGGTCACACCCATTCTCATCTTTGTGTGAAGTAGCTGAGGTTTTGATCAACCTCATGATGTGCACACGATGGACGGTTTAGATAACCTAGTTGGGTGATCATGGTGGCCCACGAACGGTCCCAAACGGTCGTCCGACCGTTGCTGTTAAAACCAGTGAGAGAGAAATCTCTCTTTTAAGAAAAAGGCAGGTCAACCCGCTTTGACTGGACTGCCCGGACCCGTGCACAGCAAGTGCACGTCTCCCCTGTGCGCGCACACCTCGAGGTGGGGTCCAACATGATGTTTGTGATAAATCCACACCGTTCATTAGGTTTTGTGGGTCCCATTAGGATGTCTAGTCGAAGGTGTGGCAAATCCAAGATTTAGGCGGGCTGTTCTCCTATGTTTTTAGCTCTCAACCGTGGAGTTTCATTGATCTGATGGCCAAATCACGCTGTTCTTGAGCACCAATGGTCAGAATGGTCCTATAGACTATTCAAGTGGGTTTCTAATGGCTACTTGTATGTCTTTCTAAATGGTTTACTACGCAATACGAATATAAATGTTATTTTGATTATTATTACTTTATTATAAACTATATACTGTTACCATTAGTTGTTTTACCTTATTTCTATCATTATTGTTATTATTATTCTTATTCTCTCCGTCACACATGCATGCATTTATTATTATTATTATTATTCATGTCATGGGTCCCACTCTATAAGTTAGGACTATCCATCTCATGTCCTTTTATTATTCAATATTTAATTATTATGATTTTTATCATTATTATTTATTTATTCATCTATGTTTATTTATTATATCTATATGTAGGATGTGAGACTACTCATTTTGCGTTATTTAGCTGCATACCCTATCATTAGGGTCACCTTGGATTAAAGTGTGTTACACCACGTGGACCTCTAATTTCACCATCACAGTTTACTGAGCATTCGACAATCCAATGATTGGATTGACAACAACCCTTGGGATTCTAAGAATGTTTAGGAGGGATTTGGGGTTTGGATGTGAAGCTAGATGATCCATCTTAGAAATCGACGGATAGATAGCTTGATGTAAAGATTGACTATTTTCAGCAGCTGGATTTAGGTTAGGATGAACGCGAATGTTCACTTAAGTCAAGTTGCATTTATGCTACATTAGATTACATGGTAACACCTGAGTACTGGAAAGTACGGGGTGTTACAATATGGCCCATTGCAATGTACATAAAGCCCATTAATGCGACCCACTTGATTTATATAAGGCCCATATGAGACGGCCCATTGATGTATCTGAGGCCTATGGGTCGAGGCCCAATGAGATATATATTGGTCCATTGCAATGTGTGATTTTACCATGGTATATATATAATGATGTTTATGGTGAGTCGTGCCTTGGGAACAATGATGGTTTGATGTTCACATTGTAAGGTTAATGTTGGTTAAATGTTCGCATTACGAATCTCCCTCGGGCCCATTGATAGGCCCATACTTGTTATGTGTAGGCCATCTAGGCCCATCTGCGTTTTAAGGATAGTTCATTACTTTGTAACATGCTTAGTATAATCCCATGAATTATGCCCATACGCATATATGTATGCTTGATATGAGGAATGTTTGATCATAGCATAAGCCAGTTGGGCTGAGACATTTACGGGACTCCTTGTGAGACGGAGTACCCCATATGATCGTCCGGTACGCACTGGATTGCAACATGATTTGATGGTGTGATTCATGCATCTCGCATTTATTTTTCATGATCATTGTACGCCCTAGTGACATCAGGGTCGTGGCTCCACATGCACATCGTGGATGGCCATATCGGATACTGAAAATACTTGATTTTAGCACTGTGGGCACTTAAAATGTACTTGGGTGAGAGTCCTAGAATCTTTTTGATACCAGGAGGTGCTCCAACGTCTAAATCGAGTGGATACATGAGCGCCCGAGTGCGAAAACCAGTAGGTCACGTCTTCCACTGTGTCGTGGTCCGTTGGAAGGGGATGTGGCCTTATCCGCCCGAGTGAGGGGGCTATAAGTTAGGCTAAGTTTGACCAGCTCACAAATGAGTCCGCTATCGACGAGCCGGGTAAGTATCAGCAGACTACTAGTCAGGCGGATAGTGAGGTCTCTTCCACATACTGGGCTGTGCGGCTAGGGAGGCGGTAGTCAGTGTGGAGTGTACTAGACCCCGGTGATATCCCAGAGAGAGAACTGTACTGATATGTGTACTTGATGAGGACTGGCATGCTTGCTTTACATTTCACATATGACATTTGGCTACATAGGCCTCGCATCGCATGACCTTAGTATGACTGATAGCATTCATGTCTTACATCACATAGCTTTAGTACAGCTGATAGCATTTATGGACTTACCGCATATTTCCGCATTACTCTGATATTGTACACTTGGCGCTTGCCTTGCGCACACACTTACACCACCCTATAAGCTTTTGTAAGCTTATGCACGATCGTTGCTTGCAGGTAGCATTAGATCGCAGCAGTGCTGAGGCAGGAGCGCACATCAAACTATTTTGGAGCTTTTTGATCACCTTGTATTTCCCTTTCTGCATTGTACTTAAAGTTTTTGATATAGTGGATATGTAGTGATGTTGTTTTGTGACTTGATTATGCTTGTAGTTATGCTCCATTACAAAAAAAAAATTATACTAAAAATCCTCATTGTAGGTTTCTACGATAAGAATCTGGCATATGAGTGCCGGGATCCGAGAATGGGACACTACGAAGGCTGTCGGAGCCGGATTCGGCGATTGAAAATTTTGTGAGCCCGGTTTTTGAATTTAGGGTGTGACATCCATTAAGTGGAAAAAGTTTGTGGTTAGTCATAGTCAAATATTTCCTTTCATGTGAACGACTTAGATTGCCCATCATATGAACTAAATGTAAGATGTGAGAACCTCACATTGACAAGCTTTTCCTTAAGTGCAAAGTTATCCGTTTTAAACATTGCCAACTCTTTCCAAATATGAACCTTCCGATTTATATATTTTCCACCATCAATCGCAATTTAATTTTGGACCATACCTTGGCCTCATATGACTACGATATCGTACAAAATTTGGACCATAATCTATAATCCAACACCGTTGAATGATGATTGCCTTAAAGTTAGATCATTCATTTTGACGCAACAGGTGAAATTTCATATTTAGACATTTCCTATCATCGATCAACCACCAAATTTTGTTGGGTCGACATACTGTATTCTTGTCGTTATTAGCCCTAAGATCAATCTTTTATCACAATCGAATCAATTTATGTGGATTAACCGTTGCCATGTTAATCTCCATGCTTATTGAAAATGGATCAGTGTCAATTAGCATAACTTCTTTATCTTTTTCAGAAAATTTCAGTAATATCCGATTAATGTTGTCATGGATAACGTTCCTGAAAGGAAGACATTTGTTAGTAGAATGCGACCAAGAAATTTGTTAGTAGAATGCGACCAACTTCCATGTCACTTGCAATAGTCTTTTTCAATTCTTCGGCTGTAGGTATTTAATTATTAATAGGGACTTTGATAAATAAAAAAAATTGTCAATATTATATCAAATATTTCATCAGTCTCGAGTAATATCAAATGTATATATTCGTTGAGGTTTCTGTACAGTTGGCATGGTCATTTATGTTTCAACCAGCGCTAAATAAACAAATGGTTATTTGACCACTACTTTGACCATTACCACATCATAATAATATGTCAAATCGACGAGTTTTTTCTGTCTCGTTCTCTCCTGAAGAAGAACTTCATATTGGGATACCTGTTTTGTTAAATCATAGAGGTCGAGGTCGGTAAACTTTGATTCGATGAATTTCTTACAAATTTTGAATTTCAGACTATCCTAGGCTAGTTATACAAACTCAGCCTAGGTAGTGACTATTTTGCATCAGCTATTCCTCTTTTAAACAGAGCAATATAGTTTTCAACTGATTCTCCGGGCAATTGCTAAAACCAGGTAAGATTGGCCATAGCAATTTCCCTGTCCCTCTAGAAGAACTAGGCATGAAATTTCTCCTCAATATCTTACCTTGTTTGAACATAATTTGGCAGCATGTTAGAATACCAGGTGAAGGCTATTATCGTTAACGAATGACCAAACAATTGTAACTTGTAACAATCATTGTTAGCAAGTTTACTACACTGCATGGTAAATCGACCAATATATTCTATTGTTGATAGGCTAGTGTCACTTGTGAATAGTGTAAAATCGGGGTCAATAATTCCTTGGCAAATGAAACAATCCACTCATGATAAGGTTTGTGATAAGCATGAGTGGTAGTCTAGCCAATAACTTGACCTGCCACTTCTTGGACCATTTGGAGAATTTGGTCACGGTCGACCTGGCGAGGTTCGACCATTGGAAATATCTTAGGATCTATTGGATATTGTTCTTCATTATAAGGTTGATTTCTAGTGAAACTCAACCCCGTAGGTACTTGATTCCTTGCCTCTGGAATGAAATTCTCATTTTCTCGCTCAAATCATCTGGCCTTACCGGAGTTGGAGATGTTTTCTATTGTAATACAGGTGATATCGGTATTGGTTGTGCTAGAGAAAAATTTCTGACAGAGCTTGCTTCGATAACAGGCTAATGCACAATCTGTTGTGGCACAACAAGCCGATGTATAGTCTGCCGAAGGACGACAAGTTGAGGTGTGGTTCGCTAAGGAATACCAGGCATCCTTTCAACAATGACGCTCATTATCCTATTCATACCATCAGCATGACTAACCATCCATTTGTTGAATGTTTCATCTTGATTTTTTAATTGCTCAACCTGAGCTCGTGACTGATATGCAAAGTTATAAATCCCCATTTCCATATCACGTAACTCGACCGGCGTTATCTTGAAAGAATTACTCTGAGATGTAAATACCCTGTTCAGATTGGAGGAACTATGTCACGCCCCAAAATTCTAGTAGAGAGCGTGCATTCTCAAATTCGAGTTTCGAGTCGTAACTCATACATCATGTACTTGACTCATTCCATTATGAGATTATCCAAATACAAAAATAATATTCATTTTTTTTATTTTAACTAGGTCCATTCACAATTATTTGCATAAATTTATTTAATCACTAACATTCATTTATTTTCAATATTTATAAACATTCAATCAACATAAATTAGGCATCATTCATTAATTAATACATCTTACCATTGAATAATTACTGCAAACCTAGAATAATTCCATTAAGCTTTATTTTTATTTTTATTTTGGTTTCTTCCATTTTTTTCCGTGGAGAATGATCACGGACAGTTATAGCTATCAGGAGACCACCATGACGTCCAACCCGCCCATGACTAGTGCCCTCCAAAGTTAGGCCTAGATCCCAAAATCCAGAATTATCTGCACCACGCCAAAAGAGAACAATAGGAAGGGGGATCACCGTCGAAACTTCCATATGGAGTTTGGCATCCATCGCGTTCGTCCAATCCATTTATCAGGTGAGCCCCGCCAAGCTTAAGGGAAACACCAAAATTCAAGCCATTCCAAAATTTATATCGGCCACACCACAAGTGAATAGAAAAATCGTACGTGACAACATAAAAGAATAGATTGGTCATTAGAGTAAAATTCTATTGTTTTACAGAAATCAAAAGCATCCATTTTTCTGGCATTGCAATACGTGCTGATGGGCATTTTCCATGCCCGTTATCTTCAAAACCCGGCATGCAGTGTCCGTATAGTGTGCTGCTGGAAAAAGCTCCGTAGGCCCACCATGATGTATGTGTTCCATCTACATCGTCCACTCACTTTTTTAACTCATCTAACACATTATCTTATAAAAAGGTGAATTCAAATCTCAGGTGGACAATGCGATAGGAAACAGTGGTTGTTAAACGTCCACAGTTAAAAACTTACCAGGGCTCACTGTAATATTTATTTTCCATCCAACCTGATGATTAGGTCACACGCACCATATTTTCCATCCAACCTGTTGATTAGGTCACACGCACCGGGACAAAGGGAAAAACAAATATCAGGTTAATTCAAAACTTTTGTAGCCCCAGGACTTTTCAATGGTAGGCTTCTAATCACCACTGTTTCTTATGGTACGGGCCATTGGAGATTTGAATCTGCCTCATCTTTTTTTTTTTTTTTCCTTAAAATGACTTTAGAAAAATAGATGAACGGTGTGGACAAAACATATACATTATGGTGGGGTCCACAGAGCTTTTCCAGCAGCACCACGTCGCCAATCAGTGATACGCAACGCAGTCCGAGTTCATATACTCGGGCTTAAGATTCTGGCCTGTGTTCTGCTCCCCAATCGAGACCATTGATCTGCATCACGACATCACATGCGTAGACGGTGCTCCACGATGACTGGGGAAGCGAATTGGCTTGTGTACCGCACACCAGCGACGTGGCGGGTGTCGGTACCTGCCATATTGGAGACGAGCGTTGCAGCTCTCGAGCTCTGAATTGTACGAAGGGTTTAAATGAGATCAAAGTTATATGGCCCTAAGATGATGTATTTATTATATTCACACTGTTTATTCATTTCATGAGATTATTTTACAGCTATATAAAAATTAATTTATATCCAAAACTTAAGTTTACCATATTGAAAATAGTAGTGAGAACAATGAATCTCACTTATAAAACATTAGCAGGGCCTACCATATTGTTTATTTTCCATCCAATATGTTCATAAGGTCATGTATATCATATGGATCCAAAACTTATGTGAACTTATGTAAGAGGATAACTATTCGAAACTTCTTTGGACTCTCACGGTTTCAATGGTAGACTTTCCATCAACACCCCACATAAGGGCATACTTTTAAATGCAAACTACAACTAGTGTGGTCCACGTATCAGTCTTATTTTTCGGTTCAAACCTTAGGACTAGCTCGCCAAATCGCCAAATGAAATGACAGTTGGGATATAACATACCCATAGAACTTGGTAATGTCAACACACTAGCCATATCGTTGGTGTGCGGTACACCAACCAATCCGCTTCCAAAAACTGGTCCATTATACTCTTCCAACTAGGGGTTTCAATGGTAGACTTTCCATCAACACCCCACAACTGTTTGCAGTGTGGTCCACGTATCGAGTCCAAACCTTAGGACTAACTCAAAAAACTTGGGATATAACGCTTGTCTCCATATCGAGTCACCAACTTGGATTATACTCTTCCAACTAGGGTTGGTCACAATGGCTAGCTCGAGGGTTGCCTCGGTCAAGTCGGCTTGATTGATTAATTTGAAGCTTGAGTTGAGTTCAAGCCAAGTTCAACCAGGGGTCATTTCAACTCGACTCGACTCAAAACTCGAACTCGAGCTCAACTCGGCCCAATTAATAAATATATTAAAGTTGTGGGGAATGCGGAGAAAGTTGAAGTGGGATCTCTTTGCTTTCACCTCGGCAACGAAGAGTTTAATGTTAGTGTTGACGATCTGTTGAATCCAAAATGGTGTATTGTATGGAGCGCTCACATGAATAGACATATCCTTCCTGAATATGTTGTGAGCTACAAGTTCTCATATCATCTGTAAGGTAACAAAAACTGTACTTTTGTCTAAGTAGCAACAATACAGGTGAGTCCCACTTTTCTGTGGTCCCAGGTCTGTTCAAAATCTTATCCATTGGAAAGTATGGCCTTGATGATGAGTAATTCAGAACATACAATTGAGGATGCTTTCGGCCCATGGTTCTTCTATCATAGGGCCCACACAGACAGATTTTGCTGGACTACTGAAAGATGGACTACAACCTGTTTCGATTGCCGGGCCAAATCAAAAATGAATTTCGCTTGGTGGAGCGTCATGTAAAATGGCTCTTTAAAATTTTTTAATTTAATTTCTCTTTTAAATCAATGGAGGAGGATCAAGAACAGAATTCATTACTCTCTCACCCAACAAGCTCGAGCTCGACTTGACGTAAACTCGACTCGACTCGACTCAAACCACTAGCTCAACTCGACAACTTTAATAAACAAGCCAAGTTTCAATGTTGAGCTCAAGGTCGAGCTCGAGCTCGAGCTTGAGTACAGCATGGACAAGCCAAGCCGAGCTTGGTCCACCTCGACTCAACTCGGCTCGATGCCCACCCCTACTTCCAACCTTCCCATTTGTGGCCTAGGATGCGGATTGCGTACTACCCCCACCTGTCCCTAGCTCTGAACAGGCAGTTCTGTGGGCAGGCTCACCGTGATGTATCTATACATTATAGCCGTTAATCCCTTTTCTCATATTATTTTAAGGCATGAGCCCAAGAATGAAGTAGATCCAATGCTCAAGTGCACCACACCAAATAATAAGCTTTGTTGCATTAAAATGCATGAAGCATTAAAGGTCAGTTGCATTAAATGCTAGAGTCATCTGTGGTGTGATCCATTTGACTGTTGGATCTGCTTTAATTTTGCTTTAATGCCTTAAAATAATCTGAGAAAAGGGATAGACGGCTTGGATGTACATATACATCATGGTGGGCCTGCCTATATAACTGCCCGTTCGGAGTGGGGACGTGCGGGGGTAGTACGCAGTCCGCGTCCAGAAATCAGACGGTTTAGAAGAGAGACAGCAACGGTCCACATTCTAGTGAAAGATGGTCCGAAGTAGTTTCAAGAGCATATCTATCCTCGAGGGCAGCAGCAGAGCAATGGTCCCGATTTCCGATAAACGGACCCCACATGACTGAACTAAGAACCCGAGTATACCGCGCAGGGTCGAGTACCTAAATACTTTCCCCCTATAAATTCCGCACACGCCCTTCCCCAGCCTTCTTAAAGCGGGGAAATTCTCGGAGACAGATATGAAGCCATCTCCAACGTATCTGTTCGACATGGACGATCCAGGTTCGACGGTGGGAATGGACGTGGACGATGCTGATCCCCTCGACATCTTGTCGGGGGCCGTCTCCGACAACAGGCTCGCCGATGCTGATTTCTTCAATTCCTTCCAAGACGATTTCGACGACTCCGATATCAACTGAATCAAAGAAGAAAAAAAATCTCAATCTGCCGTCGGATTTGTCGATAAGAAACACCTGCTTTTTCTTCTTTCTATAATTCTCATGAATATATCTGTTTCAGGCACTTTATATTTGATGCATGGTATATTATGGTTTTAGGGTTTCGTATTTTCGTAGATCTTACGGATTATAGCATCTTGTTGGTTGGGGATGCGTTTGGATGTACCCCCAAATTGCAGGTGGAATTAATTGAGTTCCTTCACCTATGTTGTGATTTAGGGTCTCCGGCATTTGTCAACCATTGGTACTAACATGAGATATGGCACTATTTTTTTGGAACCGTTGATCTTCTTGTTTCTATCATTAGTGAGCTATAGTGCAATAATCATGCTTCAAGAACTATCCCGAGCTTTGATTTTTGTAGTTGTATTTGAGCCGTTGAAATGTCTTTTCAATGCTTGATATTGATTTATATGTAGTGATGGTCAGAAGCATCCGTTCAGTGTAAGTTTAACACTGAGCCACCAGTGGAATAGCATCCACAATTCGGACGGGTCAGATCCTCAGAACATCTCAGCATGTGGGCCCCAACGGGGATGCAACATGTTGTTGATCCTGAGTTGCAACATAGCCGCAATGAGCTTGAACTAATATTTTTGCTGAAGAAACTTAGCCACATGATACATACTGAAAATATTCTCCTTTTTTCTCACCCCAAATCAAATGTAAAAACTCTTGCCTGCCTTGCGTAGGTACCTAACAGTGGTAATTCTCTCTAAAATGATTAACAATGTGACATGCATGAAATTCACTCCATCTATTAGGTAGATCATGCATTGTTTGGCCTTGATCCCAAAAATCAAGCAAGCTGATTCAACACTCACCTAGTTTAATACTTACACAAAAACCATTAAATTCTTGTGGTATGGCCGACCTGATTTTTCGAATGCTAGGATTTTTAGGTTATCCTATCATCATGATGAGGCACACTAAGTGAATGGATTGGATGACATATAAACACCACGGTGGACCCTACACAAATCTAGTGGTGGACATTTCATCCCAACTATTTCTTATGGTGCGGCTTACATGAGTTTTAGAAAATATGTTTTTTGGGTTTTAGGGTGAATGTGAGGTGGGATGCTAGGAGTGGGTGGATCTAATGAGAGTTCCACCCACGCGGTGTTTAGTTAGCAGTAAGTGAGGTACGTTGGCAAGGTTCAAGCCGATAATTGTTTGGGTGAATGCATTCTGCTTGACCTGCATTAGAGGGAAGGTGTTTCTAAAGCCTTAGGATTCATTGGGATGCTTGTGAAAAGATCACTTATGATGAAGATCTACATGCCTAGGGGGTTTAGTTCCCAGACAATGTCAGTATGTCGTGTTTGGATGTGTGGACATTGGATAGGGGTGTCCATGGTGGTGGGATTTTTTTTTATTTATTTATTTTTTTTTTACGATACCTCCTTGGAGTCATCTTTCTTTCCCCTAAAGAGTGCATTTGCAGGATCATATTCATGGTGTGTCGTCAAGGCCATTACGAGGCCATGAAGACCGTTACGTAAAGATAGCGGTGGCAACAGTTACACGTTACGGGGTCGTAAAGGCCATAACAACCGTTATGAAAAAAAAAGACCCGTAACAGCCTATTACAACCCCCATAATAGCCCATTATGGGCCCAATACAGGTTTTTCGGATTATTATTTTTTCAATAAAGAAAAAAGAGACCATAACGACCATTATGACCCCCATAACGGTCTTTACACCCCGTATTGTAAAGGTAACAGTGGTGGCCATTACGACCATTGTTACCATTACAAAATACCTTGATCATATCATATTTTGAAGAAACGAGTTATTGCGCACATGTGAACATGTCATATATCGTAACGTCTCGAATTTTCATGGCCTGAGTTCACACTCATGCCCAAGAATTCTAGTGAATTACAGGTTAATGATATGGACGATGATCGTTATATGGAAGACTCTTTCGAATAAAGAAGAATGATAGTGCTACGATTAGTTTTTTTTCATTTCCATTGCTTACTTTAAGATGATATAATAAGCTTCCATTTGAGAGGGCATTAGGTAGTTTGTTGAATTTTATGTCTTGATGAAATAAGAAGTACAATTGATTTTATCCTCATTAATGGTTACCTTCATGAAGGTGATGTAAACGAAAAAAAAACAAGGTGTGATTTTGAAGTATTCAATTATTACATTATTAACACCCAAAATTCTCGGAAATGAGTGTGAACTCGGGCCGTGAAAATTTGGGGTGTTACATATATGCATGAGATCCGAGCTTGTAATAATTAGTTCCTCAAATATGAGCATGCCATCTTCTGAAATCCTAGCCATTTGTTGTTGAGATTAAGGTATTCAATAATGGTGACTGTTGGACCTTATGAAACATAATGGTTGATTTTTTTTTAAAGAAAAAAATATTAAATTTTTCAGAAAAATGAGAGGATTTCAAATATGTATCCTTTTCCTGGTTTTGACCATCTAATGATAGTATTAACTTGAGAGGATTAGATCAAGGTGTTTTGTAACGGTAACGGTGATTAGATCAAGGTGTTTTGTAAGGGTAACGGTGGCTGTAACGGCCACCACCGTTACCTTTACGATACGGGTCGTAACGGCTGTTACGGCCCCCGTAACGGCCGTTACGGTCTCTTTTTTTATTGAAAAAAAAAATCATGAAAAATGTGTATTTGCCTCTTAATGTTGATTAAGAAGTATGGAAAGCATGTATTTGCCCCATAACAGACAATTATGGGGCTGTTATGGCCTTTATAGGGGACGTAACGTGCCGTTAACGGCAATTACAAGTCATTTTTTTCCATAACGGCTGTTACGGTCATTACTACCCCATAACGTGTAACGGTTGCCACCGTTACCTTTACATAACGGCCTTTACGGCACACCATGGTTTAGATTGACTTCAAGAATCCTATATTAATATTTTATATACAAGCACATGCACGCAATGATTCAATATAAATTTGAGGAAATTTTTTTTAATTTTAATTCGAATGAATACTATTGGGCTGATTTTGGTATACTCAAATGCCTTCAAAACTGCCGAAAATTCATGCAATCTGTGGAACTCATCTCACTAATGCATATTCGTAACTATTTGACATCGTTTCCTTCAAGAAATTTGAGGAAATTTTAAAATTAAATTCTGATGAATAATGTTGGGCTGATTTGGGACCACTCAAATGCCCCCACAATAACCCAAAATTCATGCAATCCATGGGACTCATCCCACTAATGCATATCCTTAAGCATTTACCATCATTCCTCAAGAAATTTGAGAAAAAAATTGTTCACCATACATCCAAAAATGACCCAAAATTACTAAAAGTACCAAAAAAAAGAGATGAAAAATATTGATTTTGTGCATGCATGTGCAGATCTACACGTAACTTCGTAAGGCCGTTACACATGATCACAAGTCATAACGTTCAGTTACGGGTTTGTCACGGTCCTTAAATTCTGACATGGGCCATTACAACCACATATTGTGTAATGGCCCATGCCGCCACAGTTATGTAATGGCCGTTACACAAAAATGCTCCCTTGTACATGGACATTCATGCATTAGGTGGAGCTTTCCACGCATCTAGATGACCCTTTCGTTATGATATGTGGTATTGTTCATCCAATATCCAGAATCCATGTATCTATTAGGCGGTACTGTATGATATTCTCAACTGAAATACAATATTTAGTATTATTCATCCATTATCCTGGATCCACGTATGTATCATGTGATACTATATGATCTTCTTGACCGAAAATTTTCTATAGTTTGCTTGGTCTTCAGTTTGTACAAGTGGGGCCCATGATTAGGTGATCCAAACTATTGCTGTGATAGTGTTAACAAGGATTCCCCGAGAAGCCAAAAGAAAAAGATTTTTAAAAAAAAGAAGAAGAAGAAGAAGAAAAGAAAAGAAGAAACATAGGCCTGCAGATTGGAAGATCCTAGCCAGTCTTTGGGCTTCTTTCAGTTGCATATGTCCTATAAGAGAGACTCTAGTTTAAGAGTTTAAATGGGCTCTTGAATGCGACAAGGTTTCTAGATCATTGTTTTGTAGATTTATGAAGGGTTATTCTTAGAAGCAAATATCATAAGCTTCAAGGAAAAGCACGCTCTTTGGGGATTGGCAGTTATCATAGACGAATTTCATCACATAGCTTTGGCAGGGAAGGTGTTTCTAGACCTTTATATTTGAGCAGTTTCTGCCCCTCTGATCTTCCATCATTGACAAATTTGTTATATGTTTTACTGTGTTTGTCTTCTTTCATACTGAGACCTAGCTTTTGAGATTGTTATTCATTGTTATCATCTTTTAGGTTTATACACCGTTGAATTGAACTGCATTGAATGGCCCGCTAACAGCGCTGAAGAAAATGTCTGTTTGTAAACCATGAATTTTGTTTTGGGTAAAATGATTCGCTACCGCTTTTTTCCAAGTTGCAAGTGACCTAAATTGAGCTCTCGCCAAAACTCCAACCAATGATAATTTGGATGAATGCACCATTTAGCTGAAAGCAAATGTAACGACATCAAAATCTAGTCCTTAGTGAGTTCCCCAGTGTCGACATTTGAAAATGGAAAATAGCCCTTATAATTGTAGCAAACAACAGAGCTCCAATACCAGACTGACACTATCACTGATGGGAAGGAAATTCTCATCTACCTTTTCCAGCTTCTATAGTACAACACAATTCCAATCGTTGATTTTGCGTTTTATTGGCCAAGTTGGCTTGGCCTAGCCCTGCCAGATCTAGGAGATGAAGAGCTGAAACTCCAATGAAGAATTTCCTCTGAGAAATAACTTTTTGATGAAGAGGTTGGCTGTATGGTGCACTGTGTACCGTCACTGTAAGGTCCCGCTAGGGTTGTATGGGTGTTACGGTAAGGTCCCACTAGAGTTGTATGGGTGGCGAAGCTTTTTGTGATAGTCCAGACCGTTTATTAGCTGTGTTCGTACCGTGGACTGGTTACAGCAGAGAGAGCTCACCAAGATGTCTCAACTGTTTGAGCAGTGACACACAAATGGATGGTGTGGAAGAATATTGCTGCATGTTGGTGGCAAATCAGCCTTGAACAGGAATAGCCTTTAACTGTTTGAGGAGCGATCTTTGTTCTGCATGATTTGCAAGCAACTGCTCATTTGCAGTTAGACCCACCGAATGATATAGTTCAGATCATGGACTGTTCTACCACTCAATCAGTTTTGACTGCAGTGATCTGTAGCTACCTCCCCTCCCTATCCTCTCTGTTTTCCAGTTCTGCTGATACGTCACTTTTGTTTAGCAGATTGATTTCAGATTTCCTTAGCCAAGAAACCACCATCATAACATATCTTTGATCTAATGAAAAATTATCTTCATATGAATCTCTTGAACCAAAAAACCATAGAGAAACCTATAAAAAATAAACTACAAAATGCATTTTAAAAAAAAGGTAACATGTGGGGATATGTGGAATCCATGGGGAAAAGAAATTGGATTTCCTTGATAAGACGGCTGGGGCTGTTTCTGTGGGTGGAAAACACTGAATTCTGCAACATAACTTATCTGTAGACGGCTGTTGGAACAGGGCAGCTGCTATTCGTAAAGCAGCAGTCATTGCTTTCCCCCTAGTTAGTTTAAAGGGCAGCTAACAGAGCAAGACACCATTTTCTAATTCTATCATACCAAGCTGAAAAAAGAACATGTACTGAGTTTGACATGAAGTGAATAGAGGTGATCCACTATTTGGGCATTCTTCATACACTGCAGACAAGCATTGGGGAGGATCATTCCTCTCTTCTGTAAATTAGCAACAAAACAAAACAGCTATTATTTGGTAATCAATAATGCTAAAATTCTAGTTATATAATTAATATTGAAATAGTTAATTTAAAATAAGTTTTGCATTAATATTGAGATAAATAGATTTTATTTATTTTTTTGATATTTTGAAATGATATTTGTCATAATGGTTGTGGACACCAGTCACCTCCCACACAGCTTTTGTGCAAATCTCCCGCCATCCAGATTTCTATGCAAAAATCTATGTACACCACCCGGCAAACCCTCTTTTAGATAGTTGCCACTCATAGAATTCATCTTCTCTGTAGCTAATACATTGGATGGTCCAGACTAAAAAATGAATCTCATCTTAGCTTGTAGCTAATCCAATAGATGGTGCAGGCTGAAAAATGTATTTCATCCACGTGGGTTTGAGGTTATGGTTGATCCAAGCCGTATCTTATCAATTGGATGGTTTCGATGGATTGAATTTTTTTGCTGTTGAATTTTCAGAGATGGTGCCATAATTTTCTTGAAAAACTTGAATATGCATTTCTGGAAAGTGGGAATTTTTCATGAAAAGCAATTACGTTATTATATGTTACACATTACCAAACACCCCTTGAAAGGAAAGGAAAGGAAAGGAAAGGAAAGGAAAGCGTTTCAGCAGTAGGCATTTCCGTGCAGCAGCACACTTGAGAGTTTAGTTTTGGATCTTTCTTAATTAATTATGTAGCTTCTACTGTTAAAAGGCACTGGGGTCAAAATGTTTTTCGAAGACTTGTGCGCATGTTACCTCAATTGCATGCATCACTTTTCTTCAACTAATTTTAAAAAAATCTTAAACAAGCATGTAGTGTCTGATTGGCACTGCCTGACGAGTGTACTCTTGCTAAATACTGAACGTGTCTTGATTCAGGAGCAGTCTGTGCAGTGCGCCTCCCCCCCAATGTAAAGGAGGTGCCCGTGGAGTATATGCTAAGGCAAACGTCTCCAAGGGAATCTTATTTATTTATTTACGTTGGTAGTCCACATCAAAGGTGGGTCCCACATAATGGATGACCCGCATCAAAGGTAAGCCCCTCGAATGACGTATAGCCCACATCCAAAGCGGGCAGGTCATGATGGATGACCCACATTGAAGGTGGAGCACACTGACGGTCCATACTTAAGGTGGGCTCCACATGAAGGGTGATGGATATTGAAGGTGGCCTCACATAAAGGACGGTCCACATCAGATTTCAGCCCCTGATGATTAATGCTCTGCATCTAAGGAAAGCCCCGGATGATGGATGGCCCACACAATGGACAGTCCACATGATGGGTGGTAGACATTGAAGGAGTCTTACATGGACAATTTATTTCGGTGGGCCACTTACACGATGGATGACCTACATCAAGGTGGCCCCCACATAATGGACGGTCCACATCAAAGGTGTAGATGATGATGACCCACATCCATGGTGGGGCCCACATGATGGACGATCCACATCAAATGTATTTTTTGACTTTTTGGCTGATAAGTATGTCATTTATCAAACATATTTATCCCTATCGAGTCTGAATAAGTAGAAACCAGTGAGGCACAAGTAGCTTATGTAAATTTAACTTTCCTGACACTGAAGCTATTTGAATCCAAGTAGAAACCAATAAAAGCTAATTTAGGCATGAGTAGCTTTTGTAAAGTAACCTACCTAACTCTGGGTTTTTGCATGGTACATCAAAAAAAACGTGGACTTCAAGCATCAAGCTCAAGACACCATCCCCTTTTAGCAGCCTTACACTGGCTGCAATCCTAATCTCCAATTCCTGGACAATTGTTCACTGAAATAGGACCATTGGATGTTTTCTTATAACCCGTCCGACAAACGTCCACAGAAAGCATGCAATTTCTAGGTAATTTTGTAAGTGCCTATCTATAATACGTCACTGCCAGCGTATCAAAGATCTTCCCTTGTACTAAATTGTGTCAGTCTCATAGCTGATTACATACAAGCAACAGTTGAATGGTAACTTGCCACTAGAGAATCCTGACCGTGCAAAGGTTAGGCCTCATTACATGTCGAATGTCGGGTTGGATCCACTCAATAGGTGGGTCATACATGTGCTGAGTCAAGACCATTGACTGTCCTTTAATTCCAAAGGTGTGGCTCACCCGATGATCATACTAGCTTGATTTGTGGCAGCACTTCTTCGTGGTGTGGCCTATCATTGGCATGGTATAGACGTCATATGGAAGCGGCATGTTGGTTGGAGGAGAGAGAGAACCCAACAGCGCAAATTACCACTGGGCAGGTGATTTAATGTATAAATGGCCAATTTGGGACCCTGTCTGCTAGAAGTATCAGATTCAGAACCTCGGAAAGATCATATGGAAGGGAAGACGTACATGGATGTGTCAAGGTTACAAGTAAGAATAGTTGATCTCGCACAAGGAGCCATGCTCAAGCGTGTCTACAGACGATAAGCTCGACTCCCTGTATGCATAATTGAGCATGCGTATGTATGTCTGATGCTGCACTAGATGTGTATGGCAAAAGATCCTCAGCTGAAACATCAATTGCTAACATACTTGCCTGATCATAAAAAGAACAACCATCCCTGAAATTCTCTGCATAAATCGAGGGGGCATGATTTCATATTGCTCACCGCAAACAAGGACTATAACTTACATTGGAGGAGAAACGTAACTTGAACAAACAAATGCTTCAGATTGTGAAACATGAATAAGGGTTTCTGTTTTACAGGTGGAATGTAAGATGTATGCGAAGGATGCAATCACCAATAAGCTCTCTACAGCAAAATGGGTATATGCAAGCATTCTCCATTCTAACTCCGGCTTCTCTCCCTCAAGCATCAGACAACAGCTGTTACTAGAAAAAGCAATAATAATTAGATTGCAAGTTTTACTAAAATGAAAGATTGCAATGCAATGGATTTTATTTTATTTTTTCTTTTTAAAGAGGACAAAACCCAAAAGTTAAAATACATATGAAATGCTAACATTAAGTACTAGCGAGCATATGGATCCTAGCAGAACTGCAGCTTTTTAATTTGAGCCACAGCACAAGATCAGCAAAATGGGGTATTTCATCTGTGCAACCAAAATGCAAGGGCCCCTATTTATCATACAAGAAACGTTGGAATGCAATGAAAGTAGGGCCCTTAGAAAACTACATATGGGGATAGTTCTTAAAGCATAAGGTTATTATTTATTAGGAAGTTTTCAATAACACGTAAGCCCCCTTTTCATGGAAAATGGGGGGAAGGGGGTTCAGATGAGAGATTTAAACCAACAAAGGCGCATTAGAAAAATGATTAAAAGGCCAGTATTCAAATTATGAGGTAGCTCAAGGAGAAGGGCTTTTGTTTTCTTAATCTGACTCTGTAGTTGGTCTTGCTCTTGGTATGGCTAGAATAAAAATAGTCATTATTGAGCCTCATTATCTAAAATGACTTGGGACCCTCCTGCATTGTTCACTCAATGTACCATGATTACTAGTCTTTGTTTAACAAAGCAACAATATTCTACCTTTCAAGATGAGAGATAGAGAGATTGTAATTGCATAGCAGACACAACATAAGTGGTTTCAACATTCTGAAGCATGTGTCTTAACCTACAACACAAGAAAACAAAATAAAGTTAGTCACCGTGATAAACAAATAATGACTTCCAACTCACTCAAGTTTGATTGTTAACAGAAACCCAATTACATCCTTGAGGATAACAGCTAGAAGCAATTTTATTTGAGGAAAAGGTAAGCAAAAGTAAAAACATATATATATATATGAGAGTGCTATATATATAACCAGTTCGCATATATACGTAACTTTGATGACCCATCATACGTGATGAATCTCAGAATCTGAACATCCCTAGTGAAACCTCCCAGGACCAAGTTTTACTTTTATCTAAAACTTTTATCCATACTGTCCATAGCAAAGAGAAATTCAAATCAAGGAAAGAAGCTGTTTACATTTTTCACGGTCCACCAAAGTTTCAGATCAAGGTAAAAATTTATACTATGGGGTTTCATGAGGTTCTGCTTCATGTGAACCGTTCAGATTTTAGATTCATCACGATGATGGGTCATCAAAAAGTTCAGTAACTACGTATTTAAGGTTCGCAGGTGAGCGTTTTTCCTATATATATATATATATATATATATATATATATATATATATATATATATATATATATATATATATATATTATTCTATCAAGGCTAAATTTTATTAAATAGAAAAGGGTGAACATAAGTCCATTAAGATAAGTTATTCCCAAGTGAAAAATGTTTCCTTAGCCAAAGAGTGCCAAGTATTTGGCTTCCCTCAGCAAAACACAGTAGACATGGGCTATGGGCTAACTTGAGGCTAATAAATTATGCAGTGGATAACCTACGGTTGCCAACTGTACCCCCCATGTTTCTGCATCCAACAGATAAATATATACAGTATCAAAACTTGAAGTGCACTTGTTCTCTTTAAGATGGATTGCTATGACGTTTCATGCTCCATGATATGAGGCTAGTTCGGACGAATATTTTACATCATTACCAACAAGCACACAGGATTACAAGACTTCAGTTCGAGTGTGGCATTTGTGGTGTATTGTAAAACTGACAGCAAATAGTAATAAATGCGATCATAAATAACATGAAATAACAAGAATATTTTTGCCTATTTTCAAGAACTTGAACTAGATGAAAATTGGTGAACTGTTTCCATGTTTGACAGTGTCACTATTCCAAAAACTCTCCAACTTTCTGAAAAAGGTTTAGGTTAACTTATTCTATAGAGAAAAGCAAACTAAGCATGAAAAGTACAGGAAAAGAAGTCCAAAACATGGGCCTTTTTATCAATTTCTGAAAATTCTCAAGGTGTTTAAATTATCTTGCCCTATGAATGGAATTCTTTTCCTGTTTCGCTGCTGCGTGCAGGCCTTTAATAAAATTCCATTATCCTTCAAAAAAAACACTTTTCCTATGAATGAAATTGACATTGAAATTTATTTGATATACAAATTAGTGTCTTAAAATCTATCTATTTTTAGCCATCCTAGTCAGTACCTTCTTCCCTGCTCATAAAGCCTCTGCCGAAAGAACCTGGCATCTGGACCCTTTCTCAACAACCACATCTTCCTACTTCTTTTCTTTCTTTCTTCCTTCTTCTTCTTCTTTTTGTTTTGAGAGAGAGAGAGAGAGAGAGAGAGAGAGAGAGAGAGAGAGTTTTATTAGAGAGAGGGAAAAGAATACAAAGGGGATGATGAGGCATTGCCCAATTAATACAGATGAAAGAATCCACAGGCCTATTTGCAAAGATAGCAGATGATCTAGCCCACCATATCAGAAGACATTTGGTCTTCGAAAAGACCATTTCCAATGAACATCACTTGTCCCTAAAGGTCCTGTTACTGGGTTCAAACCAATCACCCATCAAACCACAACAAGAGCAAGCCGCCATTCCTTTCCTACCAAAATCCCACTCAGTAAAAATCTCCCTGATTGAACAAGGCGCAACCCTTTCAACCTTAAATAAGCTTTATAAAAAATAAAAAATCCACTTCTACTGCATGAAGGCACAATGCATGAACAAATGATCCATGCTACCACATCCCGAAGAGACATAATGCACCCATTTGGTACTGACCAACAACTTGTTGTCAACAATCATGCATCAATAACCTGCTTCATGCAGAGCGTGTCATGCATCAGTACAACCCATCCCCCTCCTCTGCTGCTGCTTCTCCTTCTTTTGGTTCTGATTCCCCTCCCTCCCTCCCTCAGCCTAACAGCATATTCGTTCTTGGGTCAGATTGCTTGTTGTCCAAGTTTCTCACCGTTATAGTCTCCCTCTCTCAGCCTAACACCATATTCCTTCTTAGGCTAGATTGCTTGTTGTCTAAGTTTCTCACCGTTACTGTAGGGCATGTCACCGACTCACCATGCAAGTAGAATATCTCGCTGTTTGGGTTGCTAGGAATCTAAATTGGACAAGAAGAAAAGAAAAGAGCATGGGGATAGGGGTAATGTAACCTCTTGGATTCTTCCATAACAAAAGTGATTTTAGGAGATTCTTTTAGCTAAGGATTTTAACAAGTAGGGGAAAAGAAGAAGAAGAAGAAGAAGAAGAAGATAAAAAAGGAACTCAAGTATAAAAACTGGCCAGATCATCATTGAGTCAGCCTTTATTTAAAATCATTGTGTTTTGTTTCCTTTTCTGTTTTTGAGGGATAACAAAAATTTATAAACAGCCAACAAAGCAGGGAAAGAATACAACCCTACACTACACAAAGGTAGTAGAAAGATCACTGGCCGAACTGACCTTTCCATACACCACCCAAGATTTCACTAGCCTTTCGATCCTCCTAATTACATCATCTACCCCGTTTCAAAAACATAGACCATTTTATGCAATAATTAGATAGAACACAAAAAATTTCTTTAGATATTAGCACCCACATTTTGATGCATCTTTATTTTTCCACTTCCCATCAAATCCAAGTCACATCCATTAGCATATTTCTGAAAATGACAAAAATAATCCTTAATAAGTGGTCATATCTTTGCACATATTGATAGAATAATCTGTCCAGATCATTGTCCACCATCTTGGAATGCTCCGTATTGTTGTCCACCTACTCTTGAATGGTCAAGATCACTGTCCACCATCTTAGAAAGGTCCAGATCGCTGTCCACATACTTTTGAATGGTCCACATAGCTGTCCACCTACTTTTGAACAGTCCAAATTGCTAGCCACCTACTGTTGAACAGTCTAGATCACTGCCCACTATCTTGGAACAGTCCAGATTGGTGTCCACATACTTTTCAATGGTCCAAATCCTGTCCATGGCCACTTCTTAGGGGCATCTCTGTCATTTTTTGAAATATGCTAACGGCCATTACTTAGATTTAACAGGAAGTGGTAAAATAAAGAGATCCCTCACATGTGGGTGGATACATCTACAGAATTTCTTGCAGGTGGTTTTATCTGATTAGTCAAAAAAAAACAGTGGCTTTTGATTTTTTATTTTTTTAAAAATCCTTTTCAAGTTGACTTTTAAAAAAAAAAGAAAAAAAAAAAAAAAAAAAAAAAGTTGACTTAAAATCAGAAATTTCCATTAAGCCGATGCTCAACGCTTCAGAAAACCAAGCAAGTCAAGCTGGAAAAGGCCATACTGGCTTTTTGAAGGCTAAATAATAAAGGGATGCATGTATTTAGAAATAGTGGACAAGATAGCAAATTGGAGTTTCCATCCATGATTTGCTGAGGAAGCAGACAATTCAGGGAACATCCCAGTCATGAGTTCAACTCCAAACAAGGGACGCTGACAACATCCTGGTGCCCATAGGGTACAATCCATCTCACCAGCATTGTGACAAACAATTAAAAAAAGAAAAGAAAACGCACATCACCCATAGAATTCATAATAAGCAGATGTTTCAAATCAGATACATAGCCAATTTGAAATATCAATCACTGTGAAAAGTAAATCATCAAGTTATAACATGATGAAAGATGAAATGATAACTTAACACTTTTGGATAACGAGAAGACCAAAAAAAAAAAAAAGACGAAGAATAAACTGTAAACTAGTTTTACCTCAAGCATTATCTCCCTCAAGTAAGGAATGCCCTGCGGAATTTGTGCCATGAGAAGCATCAAATTGAAGGATTCTAAGCTTGCCTTCCTGCATTTCCAGAGAAGATTTGTGAGTTCAAGATTGTAGATGCATGCAATACCTTGAAGTGACTGATAGTTGCTTCTCCTGTGTTCACCTTAGTTCCATAAACAAGACCTCCTCCAACTGAAGGATGAAAGCATGCTACATTAACCTCATCTTCTGAACTCGGAAGAACTCTCACAAGCTCCATATCCGAAACTCTATAAACCTGGAAATCACATAACACAAAACAAGTTTTTACTGGTAGCTTCACTGAAAGCAACAAAAGAAGAGACGTTGATCTATTGATTCATCTAAGAAAAACTCAAGATGCAGTTATATCAATTATGCCAAAGACTCCAGTATTACATGCCTGGTAGTTCCAAAATGCCTGGATAAACTTTCACCAGCTAATTTAATGTCACATTCAGGCACAATAAATGCACGTGAAAAGAATAATCAATGAAACATAACTAAAATTAGAAAAAATGAGTTATTTATATAATTCCTTTTAATTACTGAAACACTTAAAAATCCATTAAGTTGTGGAAACTAGTGGGTATGGCACATGCATCCATGGACAGAGTGAGGGAGATTGTGTTATACACGCTGTAGAGAGCAGTTGTAGGCTACATGCAGGGAAGAAGAAGAGGGTGCAGGCTATTTGCATACAAAATGGCAGGAATGCCCTCGCGCCAGCACCACTTGTTGACCTAGAGCAAGTAAAATCCAAGCCACCCGTTGATAAGCATGCACAGTTTGAAAATTCCTTAGATACCCTTGGCCAATGTTGGAAATCCCTTCTAGTGTCCAATTAAAACCTACTAATGTCCTGTCAAATCTCAAGGTTTACAACTTTCCTAAAAATATTTGTGGTGGCAAAATTGTCCAATTGCTACTTGCGTTATATATGGTAGAGATGTATCTGCCACATGGTAGCAGAGATACTTTCTTTAACTTTACATTCTTTAATATTTTACATGAATAATTTTCAGAAAATGCTAGTTAGAGTAATGATCCAGTGCTCTAAGAACACACTAAATTATAGTGCCTCTAGCTGCATTGGGACATCCGAACAGTCCAACTGACTGATCCAGTGTGTCCATTAGGTCCAGAACACTATAACCATGTAAAAACTACACCAAACAGACCATTCTAGCCATCTACTCAATAGCCTATAAGATGAATGGTCAAGATTTCATGGAAAAAAGGCCAAATCATCAATTTGAGAGATCTACTTTTGGGGGCATGTCATGGAGAATGCTTCTGGCATTCCATCTGAGGCTCGAAAAACAGATGGTTATATATATATATATATATATATATATATATATATTAAAAATCCAAGTTATGGACCGGATCATCTGGTCAGTGCCCATTCTAGCACATGAAATGCATGCTGCACCTATTAGAATGTCCAGATTGATCAATTGGACTGTCCAAGTTCCAGATGCAACTAGAAGCATTGTAACTTATGTGCTTTGAGAGCATTGGATCATTTCTCTACTAATCATATTTAATTAACTTTAGATGCATGTGGACAAGAAATCGGTGGCAGCTTTGAAAGACAGAGCGTGGGAAGGTATAGGTTTTAGTTTGGGGGAAGGGAAAAATATAAGTTTTTGGAAAGATAGGTGAGTAGGAGATGTGAAGTTGTGTGAGAGGTTTCCCTTTCTTAGCAGGGATAACTAGGGAAGAGGGGATGAAGGTCAGTAGCTGCTTCTCAATGAGGGAGGAAGTAGTCACTTCGAATCCGTGTTGTAGAAGGAATCTAGACGACGAAGAGTTTCAAGAACTTTTGCAGCTTCTTCAAATGCTAGAGAAGGTTTATCCAAGGGTCTCAAAGCCGGATTCGATAAAATGCTACAAGAGAAGTCAGGATTCTTCTCAGTTAGATCTCTTTATCAGTTTCTGTGTGATAAAGATGGTTCCGATGGAATAGCTCCAACTTTTTTGCTATGGCGATACGGTGCTCCTTTGAAGGTGGTGGTTTTCGGATGGCTTGTAGGGACTAGGGAGGAACAGAGTATTGACAATGGATAACCTGCGTAAGAGAATATGATCCTTCCAAATGTTTGCCTTTTGTGCTACAAAGATGCGGAATCTGTAGATCACCTCTTTATTCATTGCCTCTTCGAAAGGGAGGTGTGGACTCAGCTTCTTTGGCAATTCGAGGTTGATTGGATATTCCTGAGCTCGATAGGGGAATTTTTTCTTTCTTGGCATGGTGGGGGAATAGGGAAATTGGGGAAAAGGGTATGGAGACTAAGCTTGTTAGCGGTTCTTTGGGCTTTACGGTGGCAAAGGAATGATAGGTGTTTTAGAAATAGAAAGGGTACAGTAACAGATGTTCTGAGGAAGGTGATCCTCAATGTAAAGGAGTGGGTGGAAGTGTCGAATTCTTAGTTTGTGCTGGGGGTTTTGATAGGGTTTTGCTTGTACATTTGTATTTTTGTTTTTTTGTACGGTGTTTCGCTTCGGCCTTTGTTTATGAAATTCCATCATTGTTTCAATATATATATATATATATATATATATATATATATATATATATATATATATATATATATGAACTTATCAAATTCATGGATTTGCATTGGATTTGGAGCATTTATTACAACGAAATAACTTTTCTTGCTTTTCAGCAAGCCTCTCATTTTGTGGATTTGCAGTCTCCTTAGTTTTTTGGGGGATTCGGATTTGTGCCCAAATCCATGGGTGTAGAGCGTGGATTTGGGAAATCTATAAACTTGACAAACTCCCAACAAAAAACAAATGAGGCAGATTTGAAATCGATAGATTTCACAAGTCCCTTCTCCAAATCCATCACCCCAAACAACCCCTTCGAGGGATATTATCGAGATGGAAAAGTAAGCACTTATATTTCAGGGTTGAATTACGTTGATCAAAGCAGCTCTCTATATGACACTTCACGTTGCTATTTCATTGGCCCACCAGCATTGTAGAGGGAATTGAAAGGGCTCAAGGGAATTCATATAGAGTGGTGCAAAAGGAAAGAAGAACATCTCGTCAACTAGACCGAGGTCTGCAAACCAAAGGAGAAAGGTGGTCTCAGCATAAGATTGCTGAAATTCTTTAATGTAGCTCTTCCAGCTAAGTGGTTGTGGAGGTTTGTGGAGGAAAAGGACGGTTTATAGAATAAGGTGTTGGCTTGCAAGTGTGGTGAGGAAAATGGGATTTATCATCCTCTTATAGAACTTCAAACATTAAGAAGGGAGTCACATTGTCTTAAAAGTACTAATTCTTTTAGAGAGGAAATCTCCTTCACTCCTGTAGATGGATCTCGTATCAGATTTTGTGAAGATAGACTGTGGGGAGAGGCCTTTCAGCATGGATTTTTCACACTTATATCAGGCAGCATGGGAGGAGATGCTTCTATAACTCAGTGCATCAGGAGGGTGGAGGAATAAACAGTGTGGAATCCTACGTTCAAAAGAGATCTTATTGACGAGGAGATCAATGAAGATGTCATAATGGAGTTATTTCGGAAATCCGCCTCTTGAGAAGAAATCCATCACATTTGGATGCACCCAGGACCCCCTTGGGTGGTGGCTTAGTTTGGGTGGTTAGTGGGATAAAACAAGATCCTAACACTTGAGAATTTTAGGAAAAGGTAGATGATAATTCCCACGGGGCATCTTGTGTTTACAAGATTAGGAAAATGTGGATCATCTCTTCCTGCATTGCTCCTCTAGGAAAGTGTGGGAAAGCTTCTTCGCACTATTAGAATTTAGAAGTCAATTCGGCCATCGCTTGTCAAATCCGGGATTTGTCCTCTATGTGGCATTGTAATGCAGAGGCATTTTTACACCGGGCTCGAGTGGGGTGGCCTATGGGATGCAGGGGCACACGGGGTGGGCAGCCCGTGTGAGGCGGGCCCCACCCTTATGAGGCAGAACCCATGTGATGTGGGGCCCATGAGGGGAGTTCGGCAGAGGTCCTAACCAATGGGATGTGGGGCATGGGCTATGAGATAAAGGAATTGATTCGCCATGCTCTATCAGTTCGAGCTTTTAGAGCAAGTGGTTAATTGTCCTGCATCACATTGTGTTCTAAAGGGAAGGAAGAAAAGGGTGCCATGGCAGATGGTTCTCTTGTCCATCATATGGTTGATTTGGCTAGAACTAATAATAGGCCCTTCAAGGATCTTTCCTCAAATCACGTGTTCCGCAAGGCTACGTGGTCGGTGGCTGAATGGCCTATAGAGCCAATAATGTTGTGGAGTGCTCGTTAGATGTTTTACAAGGTAGCTGGTGGGATTCTTCTACTTTGTATTAGATAATTTCCCATCATCATTTTCATAGTCCCTTTCTGCTTTTTCTTTGATGCTTTGAACCTAACTTTAAAATAAATAAATATATATATATATATATAATTTAGAAAAAAAAAAAAAGCAATTCCCCACCCAAAAAAGGAGAAAATAATTCAGATGTGTGCCCAAAGTGCTCATGGGAACTCTATGGTCATTAGCATCACCATCATCATAACAGCAACCCATCAATTTCATGTTAGCTTTACAAATCCCCGCCGGTAACTGTACAAGTTTGCATACCCTTCTCATCCCTCCTTAGCATAACCATTTCACCTTACAAAAAACAATATCGTTTTTCTCATAATGGATAGGAAGAATATGAAATGCTTATAGGATTGAAGTAAAAGCTCCCACATCTCATTCAATAGGTGAAACATATGGCTTCTGAACCAGAGGGAGGGGAGTGACATTCCAATGGCAAAAGGTATGCGCTGGGTTAGGGATGCAGTGGGGCATGTGGGAGGCTGATTGGGGTGACATTTGGGGATTGTGAGGAAGATTATTTAGCTCTGTTAAAGTTCGTTGAAGAGAGGGGTTACTTGAAGGCCCGGGCTTCTAAACAGACCGAAAGTCTCAAGGTAACGAAAGGGAGCAGGGACTTGAAAGGCCTTGTCAGTCAATTAACTACAAGGTAGGATCCACATCTAGAAGTGAGGAAAAGGAGAGAGAGAAGAGAGGATGGTTGGTGAAGATTATAAGATGGAATATAAGGGGGTTAGGCTGCCCTCAGAAAATAGCGCAAATTAGGGATGTGTGTAGGCATTATAAGGCACACATCGTTACGTTATAAGAGGCTAAGATGCATCCCATGAATCAGAAGGTTGCTGACGATCTGTGGGGTGTGAGAAAGAAATATTTGGGTGGTGTTGAATGTTGTCGATGTGAAAGGTGTGGTATGGCAGTGATCTGGAACACCAATGTCTGGGTGAGGGATGGTTGGTGGTGCGGCTAGTTCTTTGTCTCGGTCCTTTTCAAGGATGTGGCCTAGGGGTTTTGGTGGGTTTTCACAATAGTGTATGGCCCGAACGTTCCAAGTCAAAGGGGTCTTCTGTGGGAAGAGTTGAATGTTGGTGGTAGGAGATGGGGGCTTTTGTGGTGGCATAGGAGAAGACTTTAATGTCATCAGGTTCTCCTTCAAAAAATCTATGGGGTTGCGTCACCCATAGCATAAGGGAATTCTCTGAGTTGGTGCAAAGGAATGAGCCCGTTGATCTGTTGACTGGAGATGTAAGGTTTACTTGGTCCAATGGGCAAGAAAAGAATGTTAGGTCGAAGCTATATAGGTTCTTGGTGTCCCAGGTCCTTGCTCTTACTCCGGTGGTAGATTCTCATGAGTTTCAACACCTGGTTGAGGGTTTGAGTACCCATAGGTGGTGAAATCCCACTACGGCGTGAGTGTGTGGTGGTGTGTGTGTGTGTGTGTAAAAATAAAAAATAATAAAAATAATAAAAAAAAAGGTTCTTGGTATCCCCGTGTTGGGTGGACAAGTTCCCCCCGTGAGGTAGCATGGCCTTCTGAGTCCTACTTCTAACCATTGCCCGCTTTTGTTGGAGGTAGAAGAGGATGATTGGGGCCTTAGGCCGTTTAGATTTAAGTTATTGTGGCTTAAAATGGATGGCTTCTCCAAGTTGATGAGGCAGTGGCAAACCTCATTCGTGGTGGAAGGTCATCCCAGATTTATATTATTCCAAAGATTAAAGCTTCCCAGAGGCAAACTCAATAGGTGGAGAAAGGAGGTGCTTGCTACTTGGAGGCTAGGATATGGAATTGGAAGATAATCTCAGTGAAATTCGGGCACTTTATCTCAAGGAAGAGAGGATAGAGCTCTTGAAGGAGGAGAAAGCTAAGAAGGATTCTCTTTTGCTTGAGTACAAAAATTGCCTAAAAGAAGAGGAAATCAAATGGAGGCAGTGATCTAGAGCCACATGGCTTAAGGAGAGAAATAGGAGGACAAAGCTTTTCCACGGGATAGCTAGTGTTTGGGTGAGAAATAATAAGATTAATAGTGTAGTGGTAAAGGGGGTAAGGTTGGAGGAGAAATTTAAAGTTGCGACACTATTGTTAAATTCTAAAAAGATCTTCTCTGGGAAGGGTGGGATAGGTTGAAGCCGGATAGTCGAGTTTTCCCGTTGATCCCGTCGTAGAGGTGAATGCCCTTGAAAGTCAATCTCCAAGGAGGAGATAAAGGCAACAATGAATTCTTTGGGGAGGGACACGGCGTTGAGGATGGATGGCTTCCCCTTAGGGTTCTTCGAGGTATTTTGGGACTTGGTGAGAAAGGATGTGGTTGAATTTATCATAGTTGGCTTTCGACTGAGATGGGTGCCTCGTTCATTGCTTTAGTGTCAAAGAATGAGGGAAAGGATTTTAGACCCATAAGCCTGATAGGAGCTCCTTATAAAATCCTAGTAAAAAATGTTGGCCATCAAATTTCAATCAGTCTTGAGCTAAAGTTCAAGGCGCTTTTGTTTAAGGAAAACAAATTCTGGATGGTACATTGACCGCCCACGAGTGCATCAATGCTCGTTGCAAGGGAGGCAAAAAAGGTATTGTTTGTAAGTTTGACGTAGAAAAAGGCGTACAATCATGTTAAGTGGGACTTCTCGAATTACATGTTGGTTCGAATTGGTTATGGTTCAATATGGAGGGAGTGGATCCAAGTATGTATTAGGTCAGTCATGTTCTCTATTCTATTCAATGGGTTGCCCAAAGGGTTTTCTAAATCCTTGAGAGGTCTCAGGCAGGGGGATGCACTATCACCATTCTTGTTCGTGGTGGTTGTGGATTCTTTAAGCAAGATGCTAGATAGGGGGTTCAAAGCAGGTCTCTTGAGTTGTTTCAAGGTGGATAGAGGAGATTTCCAAATTTCCCACCTATAATTTGTTGTCGATACTCTCTTATTTTTCTATGTTGAAGCTTCTAAGGTGGACAATTAGAGAAAGGCCATTCGCTGCTTTGAGGTAGTGTCGGCTCTCAAGGTGAACATTCTCAAAAGTGAAATGTTGAGTATCGGCATCATAATAGAGGAGGTTCAAGAGCTTGCAGAGGTTTTGGATGAATGGTAGAGCGTGGCCCTTCATCATATTTGGGGCTTGGGAAGGGGTGATTGAGAAAGTGGAAAGGGAGTTGTCTGCACAGAAGCGTCAGCATCTCTCTTTAGGCAGATTGACACAATTGAGGCTTGCAAACCCTTCATTGTACTTCTTGTCCCTCTTTAGGTGCCCAAAGGAAGTTTTGGAGAAGCTGGAGAGGATGAGATGCACTTTCTTATGGCAAAGGGATGAAGAAAAGGACAAGTTCCACTTGATGAAATGTGAATTAGTATGTTAACAATATGGTGAAAGGGATACAGGCATTAAGAAGTTGGAAGTGATGAACGATGCACTCTTGGCAAATGGCATTGGAGATTTGCCATGGAGGAGAGCAACCTTAGAAGGAAGTTACAAGCATAGAGTAATGAAGGGGGGTTGGTGGACAAAGGAATTTTCTTTGTATAAGGTTACGAAATTGTGGAAGGGGATCACCAAGCTAAGCATCAGGTTCAAGGGATAGGATTCTCGTGGGGTGATGGTTTAAAAAAAAAAAAAAAAAAAAAAAAAAAAACTGATTTTGAGGTGATGTGTGGTTGGATGATAGAGCTCTACATGATGATTCCCTGATGTTAGCTAGTCTATGACTCTATCCCCGACTATGGATATTCCTATTGCTTATTGCTCCTCGGCCTTAGGTAACAGAGTGGTTTGGATACCTCCATGTTGAAGGAATCTTTTGGAAGAGGACGAGAAAAAGTTCATTGGCTGGTCGAAGTAGCTCTTACGCATCATTACCACTAATTCATCTTCAGATTCTATGGTTTGGTTCACTGAACAGTATGGGCAATTCCTAGTTCGATCCTTTTATGGGTTGCTCTGTAGGTCTTCTCCTAGCAACGAAAAAGTGCACACCTCCTTTCTTTGGTCCTACAGGCGCTCCTCCCCTAAAGTTGCAACGTTAGCATGGCTAGTGGGTAGGAAGAAGGTGCTTATGGGTGAATAATCTCAAGATGTTCCATATCGGTAACGGTGGTCGTAACCATCACTCGTATTGGTGTAACGGCATAAAAGGGGGCCATAACGACCATTACACCCCTGTATCAGTCCTTTTTTTTAATTTTATTACTATTTCATTTTATTTTATTTTGCTCAAAAAATTTTGAAAAAAAAAAATCCAAAAATCTAGAATAATCTAAATATTTCAAATATGTATTTATTTTTTGTTTTAAATATGTTTATGTTGGTGTGAAGGTTCACTCTTTGGTGAGAGTGTTGTATCGGTTTGTCTGATAAATTTATGAACCTAACAACCTAGGATTGAATGTAAAACTTCTATATCTAGTTTTCTAACTATATAATATTAATGTTAAATTTATGTAATACCAAAACATCCCACGTTTGCAAGTTTTACTATTATTTACAGTATTGGTGTAGTATTCCATATCTCGCGATTCGCGTACATTTTATTTTAACATAGAAAGACTTTTGTGTCGTGTAATTCCTATACCTAAAAATTTGGTATCATTTCCCCCCAATAAATCTTAAGAAAAAAAAATTGAAATTAAATTAGGGTGAACAATGTCGTCAATTTGGGGCCATTTGGCAGACCACTCCATGCCCCAAATCAGCCTCAAATTAATGCAAACTATTCGCACTTATCCCACTAATGGATCGGTGGACATTTATTGAATGGTGAAGAATGAAAAATATCAAATGGTCCCATTTAAATAAATAAATAAACAGGTGTTTGCAAATTAATTGTTAAAATCATTCAAACAATTTGATTTTGAGATTGTGACTTAGCAACAACAATCCTATAATTTAATTGGCTAATTTTGAGTTAATATATGCCCCATGTGCAATTTTTTAGGGCCCTGAACGTGTGGCCCACCTTAATGAATGTGTTGTATATCCATGACGTTCATCCATTTTGCCAACTCATTTTAGGCCCTGTTCCCAAAAATAAGGCAGATCCAAATCTCAAGTGGACCACTAGTGGGTGAGGCCCTGAACATGGGGCCCACCTTAACAAGAGTGTTGTATATCCATGCCGTTCATCTGTTTTGCCAACTCATTTTAAGGCATGGTCCAAAAAATGAGGCAAATCCAAATCTCAGGTGGACCACACAATGGGGATTGAATTCCCATCCTTAAAAACTTATTGGGACCAAAAACGTTTTAGATCAAGCTGCTATTTGTGTTTTCCCTTCATCTAGGTTTACATGACCTTATCAATTGGTTGGATGGCAAATAAACATCACAGTGGGCCATAGGAAGTTTTTAATGGCAACATTCAATTAACATTATTTTCCTGTGGTGTGGTCCACCCGAGATTTGGATTTGCCTCACTTTTAGGACCATGCCCTAAAATGAGTTGGCAAAACAAACAGACGGTGTGGATATACAACACATGCATCAAGGTGGGCCCCACTGTCAGGGAAACAACCATTAACGTGCAAGCGCAATTATCATCATATGCCGCCAGAGTAAAGGAAAAAAAATATTTTTTTTTAAAATGGCTCGAAAAGAGCCACGTACACAGAGAAAGAACGAGAGAGGGAGAGAGGGCAGCCCAGCCATAGCCTCTAGTAGATGAAGAAGAAGAAGAAGAAGAAGAAGAAGAAGAGAGAGAGAGAGAGAGAGAGAGAGAGTAGCGCATCACAAGCAGCAGAAGAAGAAGAGTGGCACCCATGCCGCAGCACCGCAATAAAAGAAGAAGAAGAGGGTTTTTTTTTTAACTTTTTTATTTTCTTCTATCGTTACTATGCATAATAGCTCAGAGCCATTATACTAAGTTGTAACGGCCGTTATGGGCTCAAATTTTCGATCAGGCTATTTGACCCCGTATCGCTACATATCGGCCGTTACAGCTGAAATGTAACCGTTTTGGTACAACTTGGATAATCTATGAAAGAAGAAGTAGATAATCACCAATGTTTGCCTCCCTTGTTTGCGGAATGAGGAGCCAGTCAACCATCCTTTCATGCACTGCCCCTTCACAAGTGAGTTTTGGGATAAAATCTTGGGTTCTTTGGTGTTTCGTGGGTAATGTCAGAGTTGATTGAGAGGTTCTTACTCAATTGGCACGGGTGTGGGGTATGGGAAAGAGGGAGGAAAGTTTGGAGATGGCCATTATTAGCCGGCCTTTGGGCCTTTTGTGTGAGTGGGGTTGGGGGACAACCAATATTTTTGCAACCATAGTGGGATTGTTGCAGAAGTCTTTAGACGGGCCAAGCTATATGTTATAGGTTAGGCCTTGAACTCTTTAGTTTTGGAAGATTCTCTTTCTTCATCTTCTTGGGCTGCTTTGTAGGGTTTTTTTTTTTTTTTTTTTTGTAATTCTTTTGCCCGTTTTGGCCTTCTTTATTCAATAAAATCATAACCTTTCAAAAATATAAGGGAAAAAACATACTTTAAGTAGAAGAAGGAGATCATTCAATCTAAATGTACATTAATAGAAATATCTCGAGTCAGAATTCTGAAAACAAGATGGGCCAAAACAAGTTTTGACATTAAGAGCATCATGGACTCGTACCTCCAAAATTGTGTAAACGGGTATTGTCGTCTCTCCATCAAGAACGATGCTTCTAAGAAGGGAACTATGTCGACGACCATATGCCAATAGTATGTGCTCAGATGTGGGTGAGAACTGCAGAAACAATGAAGCACAAACTCATTGAAGCACAAACTCAATAAAGGTCTGCAATAACGCATAAAATTCCAACATTTAAGCAATTAAAAACATAAAATTTGAACAAGAACCTCATAATACTTACAGTTGAGCCAATATGGCATTAAGATTTTGATGAATAGGAGGTCTTATTATTAAGGTTGTGTCTGGCTCAGAGCCATATCAGGAGCAGAGAATAATTTGTGATTTTGTAATTTCTGCCATTACTACAATTTTCAAGAATAATGTCCTGGAGCTCTTTCATCTTGTATCAGAAAGAAAGATCCCATGACTTAATACTAAAAGCCTTAATGAGGAAAAATGTATCTCTATCTGAGACGTCTCACTTTCCGCATTATAATTGAGTACATAATCAATGGTTTTTTTTGTTTTTTTTCGGGGGGGGAGAGAGAGATTGTGCATAATCAATGGTTTTTTTTTTTTTTTTTTTTTTTGGGGGGGGGGAGAGAGGAGAGAGAGAGAGAGAGAGAGAGAGAGAGAGAGAGAGAGAGAGAGAGAGAGAGAGAGAGAGAGAGAGAGAGAGAGAGATTGTGTGCATAATCAATGTTTTGCATTATTAAAATGATGTTGAACTGAAAGAGATTTTTCCCCCTTCAACCCAGCAATGGGATAGGAAGGGTTACTATTAATGCAAAACCAACGGTGATATCAAGGACAATAGCTAGTAAACCATAACAAGGAAGCAGGAATATGCTCTGTTGATCACGACAGTGTGGGGAGGGACTACAATAATGACTTAAGTTACTAGGATTGGGCTCGCTCCAGTATGAGGTACAGGAACCAGGTAAGATGACCACTTCTTCCTCCAGTACATGTTACAATGGTAGGATCATGGGATCACACCAGTGCATACTCAAGCATATGCTGTTGCACATACCAAAGTATAAAATGTCTACATTCTAGATAAAAATTTACATTACGACTTAATCAACACTAAGTGTATATAACCATAGTTCTAGTTGGCAAAAATAGTGATCCGGATCGAAATGTCCATAATCTGGATCGGGGCACGATTTGGAACAAAAAATGCAGGGGTCTGGCAATTAGGTAAATTGATTGTGACTATGGCGGTAGTCTCCAGTGCATGTACTTCAAGTATAAAAATCTTACACATACCAAAGTTTAAAAATCTCTACATTGACATTCTAAATACAAATTTACATTACATCTTAATCAAGAGTTTGAATAAACAACCATAATTCTGGTTGGTAAGACTAGTGATCCAGATCAAAATGACCATAATCGGTATCAGCACGATTTCGAACAGAAAACGTAGGGGACTGGCAATTAGGTACACTGATTACAACTATGGAGGTTATCTCTAGTGCAGCATGGAAGTCTTGATCAAGTATGCTGCACGATGGTGCTTCTGTACTAGCAGCAGTGGTGTTGCAAACTTGTGATCCAGTCTCACAATGGTGCTTGATAACAAAGCAGTGTCTTGTAATGGTGCTGTGAAGGCATTTTGTGACTGTGTCATTTACTCATGTTTTGACACCAGTAAGATGCTGTTGACTGATGGATCTTGCACCTTTGCCATTATTTTGGGTTGTTCCATGAAGAAATTATTCCAGGAGGTTCCAATTCCCCTTCATAAAAACCCTTGCCTGCAAAGTCCTAGTATTGGTGGAGTGGTTCAAAATAGCAAGGGGTGATTGAAACTGACCCTCCTACCAAACCAAAAGATGTAAAAGACTGCCTCAGGTCTTGACCCAATTTTGATTCAGGTTCTGCTGCATCTCATTGGTCAGTTCTTCTCTGTAATGCGCTTATTTTGTAATGTGCCTTCGCCCTTTGGGCCCTCTTCTTTAATAAAGCATTACTTACCAATCAAAAAATGGTGTGAAAGACTTGCATAGACAACGAGCAGTTTTAGAGGACTCGATATTTTTAGTTCCTCGCTTTAGAGGAAGTTCATCATTTCGATAATTCAGTTAAATTTGTGGATATCGAGGAAGAATCAAGGTTCATAGAGGCTGACAAGCATATGGTTATGGGTTGTGGCTGGCATTCCAAATGCATTTTTAATCATATTCCTCGTCAGGATAATGAGGTGGTGGATGCTCATGCCAGGGAAGGTTTAGCTGGACATCTCTTTGTACTGGGCAATCTCTGCCCCTCCTTCAACATTCTTCCTTAATTTTTAATTTCAAATCTTCCTTGATATTTAGTAAATTCTGTCAACTATTGAAGAAATGAGCATGCTGCACATCCCCAAAATCTGAGTTTCTAGACAAGTAATCATGTAAATCAGATTCAAAGCCGTTAATAGAACTGTGGATTCACAATGGTTAAGCTTCTTTTTTTTTTTGAAAGATGAGAATTTATTAGAAGGGAAAAAGTGCTACAAAGAGCAGGGAAAGACCCCCACAAGAACGAAAAGCTATACACAGAAAAAGAGAAAGAGAAGAAGAAGAAGAAGAAGAAAACAGAGAAACCTAAGCAGAAGCTAAAAGGAAGAAAAATAAAATATGGAGAACCAGACCCATGTCTAGCAAAGGTGTTCCGTAACGGTAACGGTGGCCGTAATGGCCACCACCGTTACCTTAAAGATACGTGGTAACAGTAACAGTGGCCGTAACAGCCACCACCGTTACCTTTACTATGCAGGGTGTAACAGCCGTTACAGTCTCTCTTTTTTATTGAAAAAAAAAAAAAAACGGAAAACTGATATTGGCCCTGTAGTAGACCACTACGGGGCCTCTACGGCCTTTACGGGAGACATAAAGGGCCGTTACGAGGGTTGTAATGGCCTTTACGGGTCATTTTTCCATAACGGCCCTCACAGCCTTTACGACCTCAAAACATGTAACAGTTGCCACCGTTACCTTTACATAATGGCCTTTACGGCACAACATGACTGGAATGAATTCTCTGACCACAGACCGTAGGCCAAGAATCTTCTCCCGCAGATGAGAGAGATGACTCCTTGACATTTGGACACACCTACAAAGTACAAACATAATAACCCACTTAGAGGAGGTTTACATTCAGGATTCAGAGTTCTAGCTACAATACTAAGCTCTTTTTCTTTCGACTCGTTGCGATAATACTCGCATGCATCCTACTTAAGCAAATGGAAAGAATTAGCCAAACAAAAGGATGGCAGGGCACATGTTAGAACTGTTCAGCAGTTTAAAGAGAGTGACAACTTTGATTGGTCAACAATGATGGTTATTCATCAAACATGAGAGGATTCCAAATGACTTAGCTAGACTAGTGCTAGTCCTATAGCATACATTCACCTTCTGCCTTTCATGCAGCCAGAACTAAATTGCATACACTCATGTATTAGGCTCGTGCTCCAGCGCAAACTTCCTAGGCATTTACATTTGCTAAAATTTTCAGCAAGATGTTTCCTAGCCCTGCATCCAAACCCACTCCTGCTTCCCCTCCTCGCACTTTGAACAACTATGGACCAGAACTGTAATATGGAAAGAGCCTTGAAAAGTTCAATTGCCATAAAGCTTAAATATAGTCCAAAAGCCTTACAGAAAACTGAAAACTTAAGGTCTTGTCAAAAGGTCAAGGAGTCAATGAATTGGAGAAAACCATCATATTCATCGAGGATAGCAAGATCTCCAGTTACTTCAAATGTTCAAGGACTCTGCTTCCATTGTCAGCTACGTGTCAAGTTTGCTACCTTTAATATATAATGATTTTTCAGATGCACTATATAATCACAAATCTTTCAGAGTACTGACTCAAAGTGGAGGATCATCTTCTGATGGGTTGTGTGGGCTGAAAGGAACAACCGATGCTTTAGGAATCAGCACTCCTCCGTTGGGGTGCTCTCAAAAGTTCTCGCGTTGTTTAGCGATTAGGCTCCTTAGCTTTGGCAAGCTTAGGGGTCCCTCAGTCTCTGCGGTGGGGCTGTTGTTGTTCCCTGGTTTTGTTTCTCTTGTTTTTGTTCTGCTCAGCCAGGGGGTTGCTGTTGTATTTTAGTTTTTTTTAGGTTTCTTTTCTGTTTTTTGTCTATTTTCTTTGTTTCTTTTTCCTTTGTGTTGTTCTCTTTTCAGTCCCTTTTAATAATATTCTCACTTTTCAAAAAAATAAAAATAAAATGTGTTGGCAGGCAGTCCCCTCAAGTGCTTTTGGCATTTTGAAGCTGCACGGCAAGAGACGAGCCCTAAAAAATAATTTGTCACATAGCAAGAGTGAACCTGCTTTGGCAAGAGATACGTTTTAGGAAATCCGACTCATTTCATCTGCGTAGAGGACACTTACAAGGGAGACAAAAAAAAATTGTGATGGGTACCAAACCTGGGACTTGGCAAGAAAAAGACTTCTAAAAACGTGCAAAATGTGGATCTCATAGTAATGACATGTACCAACATCCCCATCATGTTTAAGGCTCTCATTTGGAAAAATATCCCATGCTTCAGCAAACTGAACTTTTAGCTCTTCTTGAGGTCCCCCCCCCCCCCCCCCCCCCCCCCCCGGTGTTTGGAAGACCTTGATCTCTTGTACTGACATCTCTTCCTGTTTAGTGGTGGTTGTACTTCCTTCTTAAGAGGATTTCCAATTCCTCTAGTCATCTTCCTCGATTTTGCACAGTTCAATTATCTGGTTCCCTGTATTTACTAAAAGTTTGCATGCATAACCTTCATCTATAATTTTGAACTACATTGTCTATCTAAACTTTTTCCTCCTCGTTAAAATTCCCCCTGGCTTCAAAAGATCTATAGTTCAATTGTCCAAAGAAATGCACACATCTTGGATGGTGGAACAAAAAGTTCTAGCTAATAAAGACATAAACCTGATAGACTTGAGCAGAGTTCTGCCTTGCACGTTGCTGAATATACACACAATTACAAAGAGATCCACATGACAGTGATTTTAAAGGTTTAATAACAGGTAGATAAGACTGGTAAATACTTCTTGGTCAAGATTTATCCAAAAATAAAAGGGGACTGATAGATATGAGGAGACGGGAGAATCTTCAGAAAGTAACTAACCTGAATGGAAGTCAAACAATGAGCAGCTCTGATTGCCCTTGATGCAAGCACCAAACCAAAGCTGTAGATGCAAAGAACATCAAATTATCATGAACATATGAAACACTGCTTTACCAGAAAAGGGTTTGTAGACGTGATGTGAACAAGCAAGAGGTCTGAAGCCTTACGTTGCGTTCTCAAGGGAATAAATCCGCAGCTCATAGATGACTTGGTGAGCTGATATCGGGTGCCGTGTTGGTGAAGATGAAAACCCTGTGACATCATGTTGCACCTGTGACTGTAACCCAGGCTCAGCTTCCATGTGAGGAAGCACACATGCAACACAGGCCGCTAAGAATCTCCCACATGGCGAAAAATGGGCACCCATTTCACTGCCATCATAGAAAAACATGCATTAATATTAAAAGAGATGGCTTATGTCACCCACCATAACATAGTGACAGCAGAATTTAAAATATCTAACAAATTTGATGGACACCAGATGTGCAGAACTGCAGATAGATCTTGATTGTTTACTAGATTAAATTTTATATACTCGAATACAACTAGTTGAACCACAAAATTACGGTTTGACTAGCACATTATGCCCAACCGTCATGTGTGTCCGACATCTAACCTATCCAAAAGGCTGACCCCACCATGAACACCACTTGGTGAAAAAATCAGGCTGATCCGATCATCAGGTGGCCACAAGTTTGGATCAGATTGCAGCTGCCCATTGTTTTCTACTGTGTGGCCCACTTCATGAATGGATCAACCTGCTTTTTGTGCCAGGTGATTTTAATGGTACTATGGTAGGGAACTGCTCTTGGGAGGATTCGACATCATCACATCAGCAATAATCTGCGAATTAGACCATAATGTAGCAGTCAACCAATTGTATCTGACCATGCGTGTGACAGGGTTTGTATGCAAACTTCCACATACACCCCCATCTTTCCCACAAGTGTCACGTGAAGATCACAAGTCATGAAAATCATGAGCTCCACTCATCGGACTGGCCACATCATCGAAACAATTGGTCTAATTCAAGGTACAAGCGTCAGCATTTAATGACTGGATTAGCCTTGATTTTCACCCCTACAGCACACAACTTGTGCACAGCTTGGCAATTTACACATTGATGGACGACGTACCTGTATATGATCGTTTCAAGGACCCATCCCAACAATTTGGGTTCTTGGGTTCAGCTTTATGGATTCTATTTTTCTAATCATATTTGAATTTCATGGTTCACAAAAAGCTTTATATAAGACCACCCACACCCACTCCTTTACTCAGACTTGGGCTAGCAGGCACATCAATTCTATATGGAGTTTCTATTGAAGTGAAGCATGGTGTTCTTAATTACAAAGAGGACTTAAATAGGAACTTCAACCTGAGGCTTTCATTTTTAATCACATTCCGGGGACATTACCAACGCCCCCAAAGCTTTTTAACTGACATGTGGGACACCAACCCTGCCTTCATGGGAGGATTGGCAACCCTCCCAGCGCTTTTAATTAACATCTGTGACAGCCGGTCGCATATACAGACCGGTCCATTCATTCAAACCACCAGAGGCAAGCCACGGTGCAAAAACCCCACTGATCAGATAATCCTAACCCTATTGAATTCAGGCCATTTTGTAACAGCCATCCATTTTTTTTAAAGCGATAAATGGGATGTTAGCATACCAAAATGCACCTTTGGATTTATACGCGATCTACAGTGAGGCCTATTGTATACATGTTTCAAGATGAAAATTGAACCTACAGTCCATTTCGTGATATCACCATTGATCGAATGGCTAAGGTCATCAGATTGGTGTGATCTTAGAACCATGGTTTGCCTCTGGGGGTATGAAAGACTGGATAGCCTGGATCAGCGGTTAGCCATCCCATGTGTCAATAAAAGCTTTGGCATGTTGCTGTTGGCAATCCATTGGCCCCACCATGAAGAACACCGGATGCATAAATCAGGCAGATCCAACAGCATGTGGGCAACAGAAAAGAAAAAAATGAACAACAGCCACTTTGATAGATGTGGCCTACTTGATGAGTGGACCAGGCCATCTTCAAGGTCAGGTCAACCTGTTGGACAGGTGGCAATTAGGCACTAGTTAGAACCTTGGCATCCAACCTGCCCAGCAGATTGCCCCACCATGTAAATGGGTGCCCCGAAAATCAGGCCAATCCAACCATCATGCGCACGACACCATAGAAATCTCTGCCTCCCTTCATCCCTCCATCCCTCAACTGATGAGAAGCAATGATTTTTAATCATGAAAAAATGGCTTATACCTACAAAGGACAGCATGAGGTACAGTTAAGCGGCATTTGTCTGCATCGAGCGGCGAACAAGGATCTTGTACATTGTGTGGCCATATTCTTAACTTCACTGTGCAAGGTAATTCTGCAGCAGCAGCAGCAGCCAGTGACGTAGCAAGTTCATCTTCAATTCTATGGACACCAGGTTGAGGATCACTTTCAATGCTTGCAATGTTATTAGCAGCAACATCCCCAGATCCTGCAGGTGCCATCAAACGAGTGCGTGAACGATGTCGGGAACCAGATCGTCCAGTGACCCTAGATTGGCTAAAACCCGTTTCCATAGCTGAAGAAGCCAATGAAGCCTCTGGAATGCGCGATGACGGTATATCAGATGCTTGAATTCCAGGCAAATTTTCTTGAGGGCCATCATTATGAGGTATAGATGGATGCAAGCCAGCATGGCTTTGGCCCAATAACCACCCTTGCAAGAACGGTAGTTCCCAACATCCTTGATCACCTAAAGAAAACTGAGGAAGTTGTCCAATGTCCACACTTCTTAAGAGCATTTGAAGAGTATTTCCAGAAAGCTGTGATGGCTGGATGCCAGAAGTAGCCTCAAGACTCCTAATGGGCATCTGGGGAGTTGCTCCATTAGATTGAAAAATGGGTGGTACAGTATTGCTGGCATCATCTGATTTCTCTGCTATACTGAGAGAACGCTGAACTCGACTCATAGAAACTGCATTTTCCATTTCACTCAGAAAACCATTAGCAGTTACATCTTCTGTTGCAGGACTTGAGTCAGAAGGTATCACCGGGGACATCTCCAAAGGGGACACTGAATAAGTATTTTGGCTCCGTATATTTGAATCCGTTTGGTGGTTAGCTGAAACAGAGAATTCTGCATTTTGCTGACCATTGGTTGAACCAATGGCTCTATTTCCCTGCTGTATCCCTCCATGTTTTACAAATGTAGGCCAGAGAAAGTAAGGGAAAGACGTGGATGGCACTTTAGCTTCCAAATTTGCACGGGCACAAGTATGATCATTTGCAAAACATACAGCAGGAGTAGGAACAGGATAACGCAAGTAACCAAGAGATGTTGCTAGTGTCATTGGACAATCTGGAGAATCAAGATCGTTTACCTGAAACCAGCCATCTAAATTAGATTTTGTACGTAGGAAAAGGCAAATGGTCAATGAAAAGTGAACCTTGAAACCATTCGACCTCGGCTGTCAAAAGAAATGGGGCACCATGTGGATGAAAATGCACAGCCCTCAGTGAACGCCGTGTCTTCAGTACAATGGTTGGCGAGGGTGCCTCTCGTTTCTTGTCGTAGTTCCATATGTACAGCTAAGACAGGATTACGAACGTCAGGTTTAGAAAATTACAAGACCCCAAGTCCAAAAACCTCAACTATATTAAGTAGTAAAATAAAATAAAATAATTCAAAGGATCCTGTGATCCCTAAATATGAAATTACCTTGTGACCTGAGGCTACAGCGAGGAGTTCCCCTTGGGCATGAAAAGCAATAGAAGCAATAGGACGATCTGCTTGTGAAGAAAATTAAAGACAATCAGATACGCCAATGAAATGCAAAACAAACAAGTTAAAACTCATGCAATACATATGAGATTGTTGCTACCATGTTTGAAATGTCAGATAGGGTGAAGGGCAAGAGACTTACAAAAATTTGAAATGCTTCCACTTGCAAGTATTTGTGAATGTACAGGATGGAACCTGACCTGCAGATGATTCATTAAGAGAATATCATAGGGTGAAGGGCAAGAGACTTACAAAAATCACGCGATCCTATACACTCTGCAGTATTTGCATCCCACAAGCGAACTTCCTGATCCAAGCTTCCACTTGCAAGTATTTGTGAATGTACAGGATGGAACCTGACCTGCAGATGATTCATTAAGAGAATATCACATAGGACAGATGGGAGTGTTTTCACAGAAAAGCCCGTTTGAAGTATTGATTAATAAGTTATGCAATATAAATAAAGGGGGAATAGATCAGGTTTACACGCATGCCCCCTGCATACGCATGTGCATGCTTACACAGCCACACACCAGAAATAGCTCATTTGAAGGATTGATTAATAGCTTATGCACTATAAATGGAGGGGGAACTGATCAGGTTTATTAACTACGGGGCAAGGGACACGTGGGGTATCCACTATAAATGAAGTGGAAAAAGATCAGGTTTGTGAACTGAGGGACACGAACGCACACATGAACACACATAACCAGTTGTTCATAAATAAGGGAGATTAACAAAAATGAAAGCCCAAATGGTTGAAGCAGATCATAAAACAGGGATTTGAAAGATCATAAATATAGGAGATACATCATACATATGCCGTTCACCATTAGAATAAAAATATAGTTTAGTAACTGGAGAAAAATCTATAAATTTTCGAGGTAAACCCTGTAGAGGGTTCTGTACTGGAGATTGTCACAACTGTAAACTTCAAATGGCAGTGATAAGGAGAGACATCCTCCGTTATCAACTCCAAATGAAAGTGGACCCACTGAAGCATAATATGATCATCAAAAGCAGGAGTTCTGACCTCCTAATGACAAGAACAGCCCCAGAATCTCGAGTAGATGGGAGAAGTTGCAAAAACTTTCTCGATTGATTTCTAGAAGAACGAGATGATTCCCAATGCAGTTTTATGGGGAGCTTGGAAAGGAACGAATTGCAAAATCTTTGATGGCAGTGATATTCTGGTGGAAGATCCAATTTATGGCTTTGAAGTTTCAAGTAGGTCATGTCCAACCCTGAATTCAAGAGGGTCCCTAATCACCAACACCCTCACCTCCTGGGACATAGTGCCATCTAAGGATAGCATTGATTCTGCTGGTTAGAAGCAGGATCCCCCTTTGGAAAGAAAGACATGGCAGAATAACTAGCAATAGGAGCAAGGCCAAGAGAAGAATTGTGTTTTTTTTTCCTTCTTTTTTTAAAGAAATTAATGCAAATATGAGACTTCCTAGACACATGGTATTATCTCTGACCAAAACATCCAGCAAAAGACATAAAGGGCCTGTTTGGATACACCAAATAAGTTAGTTTTTCTACTTGCAGCAGTAGATAAGTAACTTATTTGAGATAAGTAAGTTTGGTTTATGATCAATTATAAGTAGCTTTTTTTATTTAAAGTTACTTAATCATTTCAGTTTAATAAGTAGAAATCAAGATATGCTACTTAAGGCATAAATAGCTTATCTTAAGTAACTTATGATCCAAACGCCCCCAAAGGGACATGGCAACAGTTCATCCAGACTAGGCATTGTTTTCTAATAAAGAGTTAAATAATGAGAAAATGAATCAACAGCGAGTTCTGATGCATAATTGCAACTGCAGGCATACCACCCATGGTGTCCGTCGATGGCCACTCAACACCTTTAAACAGCTTCCAGTTCGGCAATCAATTATCTTAACAGTGTGGTCACCACTGTAAACAAAGTAGCAGGACACAGTCAAACAAAGTAGCAGGACACGATCATTATAAGAAGGAACCTCTTGGCATCAATGAAAACAAAGAAAGGAGGTGCCAACTTACTGCGTAGATGCAAGGGTTTTCCCATCAGGACTAAATGCTGCAGCAATAGTTGACCGTGGAGGAGGAACAAGAGGAGAATACTTCGCAGATAAATGCCGTAATGACTCTGCTTCCACCCTGAAATAATGATAATTGTTTTATTTAAAAGACAATTACAGACACTCCAGAAGAAACCAACCTTATTTTCTCTACACTAGTCCCATTTTTTTAATGAACAAGTGTGAAACCATAAGTAAAATCAAAGCAAGATAACTGCAAGAGAAATAGTGTGTTCGGAAGAGGGAGACACTTACCATGTAATGAGACCATGTCTTGCATCTGTTGATTCACATTTGGGCCCAAAGCAATCAACAGCCCTTTTAGAAGCTTCTCCCCACAGCCTTTTTGAATGTTTCGCTTGAGGAGTGATCTCCCTCAATGCTAACAAGCGGTAGACATTGCCTCCACTGGCAGCAGTGAAATATAAATGAATATAAGAATAAATATAAAGAAGTTCATCAAAAAAGGAAAAGGAAATAATTTGGTGACTGAGGTTGGAAAGGATCAGCATGGCTCAGTGATCCAAAAAGTCAAGACACAATGATCAACATTCAGTTATTCAGTGATGACTGCAAAGAAATTATGGATGGTGCGGCATGTAGGCAGAATCAACTTGCAGAGATAAGCATGTTAATTGCAGCTTGGATGCCGGAATCATTATGCTGTTTTCATAAGGATTAAGAATATAGTTTCAATGCATTGTAAATGCACAATGTCCCCAAAATATTACACCAGAACAGCATGACCATCAAAACACTAGAACAGCAAGTAAAAATCATCATCATAATCTTGCCCAAGCAAGCTATTTGGATCAGCATTGAGAATCCTGGTTCACCTAAAAGATTAGCCGGACGTGTGAAAAGGTAGATGATCAGTAGGTATATGTTCCATGTGACGATCTATGTATAAAATCCCTGAAATTGATGCACCTGTGTCTACCAAGCCTCTCCATCCACCAAATTCTAATGGCATGGATGTATGAAAAGGTTAATGATCAGGATTCACTGCATATATTTGAAATTTAGAAGGTCCTGAAATTAAAGGAACCCAAAAATAAAGTTCACTCAAATATCAAACCAGATGCATCACCATAAACAGGTTTTCGATCATTATGCCATAACAGAAAATTTTGCCGAGATTCTCAGTATTCAATAAATAATCAGCACTATGACAAACACTGCAAACATAAACATCACATGAAAACCGGCAACCATAAAAGAAGGTTCAGATAAAAACCCACTCCTCAAACAAGGAAGTCGCATTAGGGAAAATTAATATTGACAAACTTCACAAAGAATGGTGCAATGATCCTCACCCATGCCTCAAGGAAGAAGGGGATGAAAATTGAAGAACTGCATGCTGAGAACTAGAGTGTGAACTTGACGTTGAAGGCACATTCACATCATCTAACCAAGAGTGAGTCATTTCTATGTGAAAACCTCATGCTCCAACCAATAGCATTGCCATGATGATCCTGAATTATATGATTCACTTCTGTAGTTCCAAATCGAACATGTAATAAAACATTAAGAAAGAAAATTCTGAGCTCTGGTCAAATCACAATGCATACCTCAAACTTAATAGTTCTTCAGTTATATATACCACCAACAAGATTCATCATCAATCTGCTCAAAAGGGGAGGAAAAACATAAATAAAACGAAGTAATTGTTTGACACTTATCATTCTCATTGGGCAGCAGAGTGAACAATAAATCCAAAAGTTCCACTGGGCAGCAGAGTGAACAATAAATCAAAAATACTACAGAAGCATTTCCAATCATGGATGACTTTATAACTAAAATAATATAACTATTGTTAACAACTGAACCAAACCAAGAAAGGAAACCGAAGAACAACTAATTGACAAATTTTCCATCTATCCCAGCAAAGAAACCAGCATTTTTTTCCCCATCAACTTAGGTTTTATTAATGAGAAAAAAGAAAGACAGATTTAAAAAATATATATTACAACATACCATAGCTTAGCTGTAAGCTGTCCCAACACTCGAGGATCCCCACCATCTTTTGCAAACACATCAGCTTCATTACGTATATGAGAGCAGGAAACAAGAATGGACCTACATATCCCCCAAATTTATAAGATCCAATTGGATCACCTTCAATGATACAATCCTGAAGAGGTCATCCATCTTACAGCATCAGTTGAATCGCCTTATCACCACATGGTAATCAGGCGATCATCAGATTTAAGCCAACAGTCACCAGCGCTCAGACCTCTGCCTTGTTGGAGTCCTCACATACTAGCCTGAAACCACACCCCCCCTGACCTTTTTTTTATTTTATTTTTTTGAAAGATACTGAGCTTATCGAAGCTACAGAGGCAAAGGGAAAAACAAATTTTTTTTTTTTTAAGAAACAGAACGGAAAAGCCAAAAGAAAAGGAAAAAACAAATACAAAAACAAACGGCCAACTAAGGTACCCACTCCCTAATACACAGTGTTCGAAATATCGGTATCGCGCTATGTATCGCACCCTTGGGATACAGATACGTATCGGTTATCGCATGAGATATATCGTTTGTATTGCATAATTTATCGCACTTTTTGGGAAACATTGGGAAAATGGTTAGTTTCATTCCTTCAACTCCCCGAGTTGAAAAAAACGATCGTCGAGGTATGAAAAAAAGGATCGTCGATCATCGTCCGGCGGTATCCAGGGCAGGGCGAGGTAAAGACATATCTCTCAGAGGTTAAGCGGCAGTCGTTACGTGTACTCTAGATGACGAAGACAACGAAGACCTAAAAGACCATGGGGGTAACGAGTGGAACCAGGTTTCCCATCCGAAGCGCATCTCATCGTCTTCATCCGCGCGAAGGAGTAGATATTCCAATCCTACATTATTCGTTAGGGGATACCCGGAAGGTTGGCTCCCTATAAACATTTCTAGGGTTTTCGGGCGAGCAGACGCAGTCATGGACGTTGTTATGGCGAGAGATCGAGAGAGCAGTTGCCATCGGGGCTTCGCTCTAGTCAAAATGAGCTCTAAATCAGAGCTTGCCAAAGCAGTCGAAATGCTCCACAAAGTCAAATATGGCGGTATTCCAACGCTCGTCCAACGTGCGAGATTTGGACCGAAACACAGAGACCAGAACCATAAGACGGCTAGTTCTGAGCCCCTTAAGCAACCTTCTTCTCACTCTCCGATCCCCCTTTCTACGCGCTCGGACGATCTCTCTTTTAGAGATGTTGTTCTCCTTCATAAATCGTCCCCCTTGGAGCATCCTCAAATCCAATCTCAATCTGATAGGGTAGATAATGCCCCGTTCGTTAAAGCCAAAGAGAACCATTACGAAGTACAACAGGATTTCACCATCTCAGTCAGCCAGAATAGTTTCAATCGAGCCAGAGCTGAGCTTCAGGATACTGTGGTGATTATCACAACAGATGGAGCAACCATCTCACAAGTCAAAGACTGGATTAAAGAATGCACCAGCTTCCACCCCGGCAATTACATTATCAAACCCATAGGCTACAACAATTTGTGGGTAAAGGTATGCCCGGGGATCAATCATGAAATGTTAACCATAGCGGGCCACCTTCATTCGGAAGGGCCGGTGGCAAGAGTCATATCCTGGGAAGATTACTCCCTTTTTGGGATGGAAAATATGTGGGTCCTCATTTGGGGCATCCCTCTGGAATGCTGGAACGATGATTTCTTTATCTCGGCTGCGAAATGCATAGGCTCCCTCCTCGAGCTCGATTCAAAGACAAAGCTGGGGGAAGAACTCGGTGTCATCAGAGTTCGAGTGAGAAGAAAGAAGGGCCTCCCCCCCTTTGTCAGTTAACATTGACAATCGTCAAATTTTCCTCCCGTTGCAGGCAGAGATGCCCGATATGGTGTATTTCAGGTGGGGAGATCTATGGAGGGCGAAAGAAACTCCGCCTCCGGCTCAGGTTCAGACAAAGCAGAACAGTGAAGGAGCACAAAACCCAAACTCTCGCGGACCTCCAGGCGTGGCCTCTGTCAAAATCCCTGGCCCCATCTTAGATAGAGCCTCAACCCGAGCCGTTGAAGACACAGGTGGCACAATACTAGACGATTCGCTGCTGGCCTTTGACACCCACGAATCTCAAGACGCTTCGCGTCAGCCCCTGATGCCGGTTAAGCCTACACATGCCTCATTTTCAAAATCGTCACCTCGAGTAGAGAGTCCTTCAATTAATATTCTGACGAAGAAGCCATCGTGCGTGGCTCCAGGCACGACACGTATCCACTCCCATCATAACCTCTTGAGACGCCCGAGGTCTGATGGCACTCTCTACACAAGATGCCGACACGTGGAGAGATCTCCGAAAGACGCGTCCTATGCCAGATCTTCGGAAATCGTATCTGATTCTCAACACGTTACCTCTCCTTCAGCTTCTATGAGAATAGAATCACGCGCGAGCCTTGCCCGTGATTCGGGTTTAGATTCTTCTCGGGCCCTCGGTCATCACTCATATCTAAAACCGGCCTGTCCCATTCCCGATTCCCAACCTCTCCGTCCGATTCCTAAAACCATCTCTCTCCCTAATAACCCATTCGATCAACCCTCAGCGATTTCGCAAGCCCTGCTTCAACCCTCTTCCCTTCGGATACATAGGATGCATTCCTCCTATGTTATGGGTGAAGTCGCCTCCGAAACCGAGGACACCGACAGCCAATTCTCTGATTCTCAAGCATTATCATCCCTTCCCACATCCCCTTCTAACTCCAACCCTCAATCTCAAGACTGGGCAGATATGGGGCCCATCACCCTTTTCCAGGAAGATCTCCATGACAATGTGATTGTTGCCAAACCCTTGCAAATGCATGCTGACTTCTCCCATCAGCAACAGGAACCCTCAAATATGATTGCAGTTGCAGACAAAAGTAGGGACGAAAAGATTGACTCCCTACAAAACAAGAAATGGATTAGAGATGTTGTGGGACGCGTTGGTAGGTAAATCAGATTGACGTTTGGGGACAGACTTGAAGACTACATCGCCCTCTTTCAATGTATCGAAAACAGAGGAAGACCCCTACCCCCTCATCGCACTCCGACGAGACCCATCCCAAGGACCACCAGCAATCGGGAACTTCAGAGGCTACAACCAAGCCCAGGCCTTCTGTCGGCCTCCATAATGAGGCAAGGAAGACAGGGATCTCAGGGAAGATCGGTGCCCCAATGAGAATCCTTTCTTTGGAATGTGAGGGGGGTGAGCTCCAAACAGAAGCGGTGCCTGATTAAAGACTCAATTAGCTATAGAAATCTGGACATTATTCGCCTTCAGGAAACTAAGGTTCCCTTATTCAAAGACTCTCTTCTGGCTTCTCTGTGGAATGCGAAGGACGCTAAGTAGGTCACCCTCAACACCTTAGGAAATTTTGGCGGCATTATTATAGCCTGGAAATCTTCCAAATGGGATCTTCAATCCTCCTCTATTGGTGACTTCTCGGTTTCAATTACTCTAAAAGATAAGTTTTCTTACTTCTCTTGTCTGATCTCGGTGGTTTACAGTCCTACATTGGACTCTTTTAGACCAGCATTTTGGGATGAGCTGGCTTCTACTAAACAATCCTTCTCAGGCCCATGTTGCTTTGTAGGCGATTTTAATGTTATCAGATTCGCGGAGGAGCATTCTAGGCAGAGAAGAGTTTCTTCAGCTATGGAGGACTTCTCCGACTGGATCCAATCCCACGAACTGGTTGATCTTCCCCTCTCAGGGGCCAAGTTCACCTAGACAAACGGGTGTCTTCATCCCATCCAATCCAGGCTCGACAGATTCCTTTTGTCTACCGATTGGCTGGAGGCTTTTCCCTCGGCGTCTCAGGTGGCTCTTCCTAGAACTACCTCGGACCACTGCCCGATCTTATTGATGTTGGTAGATGACAGTTGGGGCACAAAACCTTTCAGATTCAATTCCTCCTGGATCACTCTCGATGGCTTCAGCCAAAGAGTAGTGGAATGGTGGTCCTCTTTCCAAGTCGAAGGGTTTGCTAGTCACAAACTCTTATGCAAGCTCAAACTTTTAAAAGAGAAGCTAAAGGAGTGGAAAGCATGCGAGTTGATCAAGAGAGAAGCTAAAATGGCTGCACTTCTATTGGACCTCCAGCGGATTGACTCGGACACCGAGGGTTCCTCGATGTCGATTCAAGCTTTGGGTAGACATATTCAGATCATCTAAGACATATCGGCCAGGGCGCTGAAAGATGAAACATCTTGGAAGCTAAAATCTAGAGTGAGATGGATCAACGAGGGTGACAAAAACACCAAATTCTTCCACAACATTGCCAATATGTGTGCCCGTGCCAAGGCAATTTTCAGCATCACAGTGGATGGCGACCGCACAGAGGACAGAAAGGAGACAGCATATCATGCCATTCATCACTTCAAATCCCTCTTATCCTCTGAAGGTTGGTCCACGCCTCGCCTTGATCGCATTCATTTCCAATCGCTTGACTCGATGGAAGCTTCCCTCTTGGAGATTCCTTTCTTGGAGGACGAGGTGAAATTGGCAGTCAATTCACTGGGTAGGGATAAAGCTTCAGGCCCAGACGGCTACCCCATGGCTTTCTTCCAAGCATTCTGGGACATCATCCGAGTAGAAGTCATGGAATTTATGGCCGAATTCCACAACAGAGGCAGATTGTCTAAAGGGTTAGGAGCGTCCTTCATTGCCCTTATCCCCAAGGTGGCAGGAGCTAATTCTTTTTCTGAATTTACACCCATCAGTCTGATAGGGGGTCCTTACAAAATTCTTGCCAAGGTGCTTTCTTCCCGTCTATCAAAGGTCATGGGGAAGCTCATTTCGGAGAATCAGAGTGCCTTCATTAGGGGTAGACAAATCGTAGATTGTGCTCTCATAGCCAATGAAGTCCTACATTCTTGTCATAAATCTGGTGAAAAAGCAGTTCTGTGTAAATTGGATATTGAAAAGGCTTATGGCCACATAGATTGGGTTTTCTGGATTACATATTAGGCCGCATGAGTTTTGGCGAGAAATGGAGAAAATGGATCAGAGAATGAGTCAGTTCGGCTCACTTCTCTATCCTTCTAAACGACACGCCTACTGGCTTCTTTAACAGTTCCAGAGGGCTTCGACAGGGCGACCCTTTATCCCCGCTCATATTCCTTCTCATCGGTGAAGCCCTCTCCAAAATGCTGCTGAGAGGTCAAGAGGCAAGTATTCTCTGTGGCATCAAGATGCCCAGGGTGTCTCCTCCTATTTCGCATATCCAGTTCGCTGACGACACTCTTATTATATCCGTGGCATCCCAGGATTAAATCGAAAACCTTCATACTACTCTCCGATGCTTCGAGGCAGTCTCTGGATTGAGAATTAATCTGGCCAAGTCTAAACTCTTTGGAGTCAACCTTTCGGATGCCGAAACCTCCAGCTACGCAGATCTTATTGGTTGCCATTCTGCTTCTCTCCCCTCATGTTTCGTGGGGCCTCCCCTCGCTGTCGGAATCCCTCCGAAATCGATGTGGGACAAAATCGTTGCTAAATTCCAGAAATTTCTTGCGAGATGGAAATGCAGATATCTATTGATAGGGGGTCGTCTGACCCTTATCAAGGCAGCTTTGTCCAATTTCCCCACATATTTTATGTCCCTCTACAGATGCCCTCCCTCGATGCTATCGACCATTGATAAGCTGAGACGTGACTTCATGTGGTGTGGTAAGGATAATCAGAAAAAATTCCATTTGCTCGACTAGCAGGAGGTCTGCAAGCATTTCCAACGAGGAGGAGCTAGCATCAAAAATCTGAAGATTATGAATATGGCTACTAAAGGTGGAACTGGAGATTGGGTACTGAAGGTGGTTCTCTTTGGAACTCTATAATCAAAGGCAAATATGGCTGCTCCCCAAGTGGCTGGTGGACCAAAGATTCCACAGCTTATAGGGCCTCCCCCTTGTGGGAAAGAATTCTGGGTTCTAAAAAGGACTTCCTCAATAGCATAACCTTCGAGCTGGGTAACGGCCTTTCCGTTCGTTTCTGGGAAGACTCCTGGATAGGTGATTCGCCATTGATATTACAATTTCCAAACATATATCGTCTATCTCTGCGCAAAAATATTCCTATTGCTAGCTGCTTCTCCATCACGAACAAAAATGTTGTTTGGGACGTCAAATGCGCCAGGAACCTTCATGACTGGGAGATCTCCGAGTTCGTCGATCTTCTTGGCCTCATCTCCGAAGCTGCTCCAGACCTCTCCTCTCCCAACAAACTGATATGATCTCCGGATAAAAGAGGAGTCTTTTCGGTTCGCTCCTTCTACGTGCAATTATCCCCTCCTAACTCTTCGATTCCCTCCGCCCCGTTCATTTGGAAGTACGCTGCCCCTCCCAAATTCATTTGTTTTGGCTGGCCCGTAGGAAAAAACAGAATCCTTACAGTGGATAATCTGAAGAAAAGGGGCATGTAGATCGTTAACATATGCCCATGTTGCATGAAAGAGGAGGAACCTATGGATCACCTCCTCATCCACTGCCCTTTTGTCTTGCAAATCTGGGCTGAATTTTTTGGTCGTTTTAACATTAACCGGTGTAATCCATCGTCAGCCTGCTATTTGCTTTCGGCCTGGCATGGGGTCAAGATAGGAAAAGCCAAGACTCGCATTTGGAGGTTGGCTATCCTCGCCATCTGGTGGTCAATCTGGGAGGAAAGAAACGATGGGTGTTTCAATGACAAAGCTGCTTCAGCTCATACCGTCTGGTTTAGAGCTAAAAATCTGATTTTTGAATGGGCGGGCATTGTAATCGGTCTTAAGGTTGTTGATTTACTTTTCTTAGGTTGCTAGTTTTCTGCTATCTCAGCAGATTCTCTTCCCTTTTTGTATCTTTTCCTTCTCTTTTGAATGAAGTTATCCTTTTTTTTAAAAAAAAAAAAATTGGGAAAATGGTTGAATTTTTTAATGAAACTTCAGGGATTATTAAAAAGCCCTCAATACACACTTTTAAATCATAACATCTCAAAAAAAAAGATGCACATAATAAATTTCCTTTTTAATGGGCCCTAAGTTATGCGATGTTTAACTGAACTAATGCAACTATATTTAAATTGAATGCATGACTTTATAATTGTATCAAAGGCATGTATAAAAACACAACCAATTCATTGAAAAGCAAAAGAAGTAAAAATTGAGTGCGTACGTGTCGTGCGAAAACAGGGGAGGGGACTACCCTGCCTAGACTATAATCTGACCAGGTAGAGCTCTGTGGGGGGCCACCATGATGTAAAGGTCTTATCCACGCCGTCCATCCCTATTTATATATCATTTTAGGGTATAAAACCAAAAATGAGGCATAACCAAGGCTTAAGTGGGCCACAAAGTGGTGATTGAACGGCCACAATTAAAAACTTCTTGAGAGCTACAGAAGTTTCAGATCAAACTAATATTTGTGTTTTCACTTCATCTAGGTCTACATGACCTTACGAATGGGTTGGATGGTAAGAAAAACATCGCATAGGCCCCTGGAAAGGTTTTAATGGTGGGTGTCGTTATCACCGCTGCTTCCTTTGGTGTGGTCCACTAGATCTTTGGAGCTACTTCATTTTTTGGATCGTGTGGAAAATTTATTTGAGAAAAGATATGAATGGCATGGATAAACCCTTTTACATCATGGAGGACCCCACAGATGCCTGTCGGACGGAGTATGGTGCGAGCGGAGTAGGACAGAAGCCTTCTTGGCAAGAGGAGCGCTGATGCTCCTCGAGCTCGATTTGTACCACAGTTCAAAGGAGATCAAAGTTAAATGGGCTCATAATGAAGTTTTTAGTATATCCACACCGTTCATCCATTTGGCGAGACCGTTTTAGATGTTGATCCGAAAAATGATTCATATCCAAAGCTCAAGTGTACCACACCACAGATTGCAGTGATTCTTATCGCTAAAACATTCATAAGGCCCACCAAAACATTTATTTTCCATCCAATCTGTTCATAAGGTTACAATGACCTGGATGAAGAGGAAAAACAAATATCATATTGATCTAAAATTTTCATGACCCCTAAAAGGGTTTCAATGGTAGACGTTCAATCCCCCACTGCTTTTTACGATGTGATCCACTTGATTTTTGGATGTCTTATTTTTCAACTCAAGCCTTACCATGAGCTCGTGAAGTGGGACAGTTTGGATATAACTCATACCTCATGATGGGACCAACAAAGCTAGGTGGTGTAAATAGAGGTGCCCTGTGGAACGAAAGTGGATTGCTGTATTGCGCACCGAGTAATTCGGTCTTAGTACGCTTACTCGATACTAAGCCTATTGAGTAAACTCTATGGGACCCACCTTGATTTATGTATTTTATCTACTCCCTCCGTCCATTTTAATAAATAATTGTAGTTCTTTATCCCATAAATGAAGCACATACAAAGTTTAAGTGGACCACACCACAGGAAGCAATATTAATTGAACCTCTACCATTGAAAGATTCTTGGGGTGCACAGAAGTTTTGGATCAAGCTGATACTTGTTTTTTCCCTTCATCCATGTATTTTTGATCTTATGAATAGGTTGGATGACAAATAAACATCACTGTGGTCCTAGGAAGGTTTCAACGGTGGAAATCATTATTCCCACTCTTTCCTGTGGTATGGTATACTTGAGCTTTGGATATGCTTCAATTTTGGGCTCAACCCCTCAAATGAGCTGGAAAAATGGATGGACGGCATGGATAAACCACATACATTCAAGATGGCCTCACAGAGATTACTCTGTACCAAAGCTCATGTGGTACACGCTACACCGGCCAATTGGCTTCCTTAAAGAAGGCACGCAGAATGCACGTAGCACAAAGTTCATGCGCGATGTGGTTGGTGGGGTCCACCTTGATTTTTTTAGTAATCCATTCCATCCATTTGTTTTCCGATATCATTTAAGGACATGCATTAAAAAACGAGGTGGATCCAAAAATCAAGTGGGCCATATGAGAGGGAAAACTAGGGAAAGAGTTTTCTATCGTTGAAATCTTCGTGGGCTCCACCTTGATGTTTATATGGTATCAAACCCATTTACAAGGTCATTCCCACAGGGATAAGTGAAAACATAAAACATTTACGCATGATACAAAACTTCTATGGCCTTCAAAATATTTCAACAATGGTGACTGAATCCCCACTGTTTCCTCTAGTGCGGCCCACATGAGTTTTCGATCCCCTTCATTTTCTATCGCATGTCCTAAAATGATCTCGCAAAATGGATAGACGGAATGGATATCTCACAAACATCAAGGTGGACCCCACCTATCATCCCAGCGGCGCCGACGCGTCTGCGTCCATCCATCTATATTGCTAAGGGTCGAATGCTCAAAGCCATTTTATTTTTGGGAAAGTAGCAGCCGAGCAAGGAGAGGGTTTCGGAAATTTCCACAAATCCCGCAAAGAAAATTGGCATTTGAATACGGAAAGCTTGGGATTCCATTTTCGAAAAGGAGATTCAAATGACGTGAAGCTCTAATTCAAATGGCCCACAAAGTGAAGCTTCTGATCAGATCCAACCCCTTTTCAAGTACCAAATCCTCCCTCTTGAAAATTTTTTACTCATTTTTTCTCTGATTTTGTCAAATTTTTACTATGGTAGGTGGTAGCTATCTGCCAAAAAACCGCGATAAAAGTTATAATATCGCACGATTTTTAGTGATATCATGCGATATGTAGGAATATCGGCCGATATTTAGCAATATATTGATCGATAACAGCTATTTCTTGATTTTTTTTTCCCTAAATATCTTTCGGATGGTTTCGTATCGCATGAGTGCGATACCGATAATATCGGCCGATATAGTATCGATATGGCGAACACTGCTAATACATAAACCTTATCAATTATCACCCTTAGATGAACACCTTCTATTCATGAAGTAGCGATCATTCCTCTCAAGCCAAAGGATCCAGATGCCTGCGAGGAGCACAATCCTCCACCTAGCGGAATTCTTTTTACCCAGTACAACCGAGTGCCATGCCCGAAACAAATTAGCCAAGGAGCTAGGCATCACCCACTGGACACCGAACAGACAAAGGATACTTCTCCAAACCTCCCTCACAAGATGACAATGAATAAATAATTGATCCACCTGACCAATGTTTTATAGTATGGGTATCGCCAGTGTTTTAAATAATGTAGCATATTGCGTAGCATTCAACCCTCTATAGCATGTAGCGTAAACTACACCATACCTCTATTTTTTAATTAAAATATAGGGAAAATATGATAAATAGCAGGGATTTTTTCCGCGAAATTCATGAGGAATCTATCTACTACCAAATAATGCCTCCATGATTACAAATTACATGGAGGAGCTTTTTTATGGATAAAATTATAAAAATGCCCTCATTTAAATTTTTTCTTTAAGAAAACTAACACTTGTGGAGCCCACATGGTATGTGTATAACATCCAACCCATTAAATGTATGCACCATACGATGATGATAACACGAACAAAACATCAAGTCAATCAGATCATCAAATGTGCTACACTCGAATTGGGATTTTTCAATGGTGTGCATTATTTTTTTACGGATTGGCCCACCTTACGATTGCACCCACCATATTTTTTGTTCGTCTAATAATCATAATGTTGGTGTGCATCTGTTAGATGTGTTGGATGTGAGACACATACCATGTAGGCCCCACAACTTTCAATTTTCCACTTTGTTGTAAGGAAAAAAGCAAGGGAGGGCGGTAATGTAATTTCTCCACTTAAAAGCATTGTCAGGGAATATCAGTTATTGGAGGCATTATTTGGTAAAATCAAATTTCGTGTGGAATTTAACAGTAAAAAAATCCCTAAATAGTAAGAATAAATGTAAAATAAGATAAAATAGGCCTAAAAAATTCATTTTTATTCACAAATCCAAATAGACGACAAATAACACATTAACATTTAAATTCTCAAAAAACCAAAAAACATACTAACATTTAAGTATTTAGCCAAAACAATGGCCAGCCACGTGATGGGAAACAAGATCATAGAAAACAACAAACAGCCACAAAAAAAAAAAAAAAAAAAAAAATGATTCCACCCTACTAGACTAGGCAATGGGCTACACCATAAAAACCATAGCCAACTGTGAGCCACCTAAGAAAATCAAGCCTATCCAACCATCACATGAGCCACACCATAGAAAACGATGCACAACCACCCAAACACCTCCATACATACCCAAACAAAAAAAAAAAAAAAAAAAAAACTGCAAGTATATACAAAGTCTATTCATATAATTTATAAATGTAAGAAGACATGTGGAAACAAAATCAATACGTTCAAAAGCAAAAGAAGAATCACTAGATAAGGTTGCATACATGTTTGATTTTTATTTTTTTCAATTTTCTGCAACTTGGTCCTTCTCCTCCAAATCTCGAAATCGAATCTCCCAATCCATGATTTTTCATGCAAAACGTGAAAAATCATGGATTTGTAACAATTTGACATTGATTTAATATGATTTACAGAAAAAAAAAAAGGATAAAAAATAAATAATAATAAAAATGCTCACCGGATTGAACATGTGGGATATATCCCACTACTTGTGGGTTACGTATCGCACAAGTGGGATACAAGATATATCGTAGGATATGTCGGCCAATATCGTCGATATTTAAAACACTGGGTGTAGCATACACTATGCAGCTTGTAGCATACACTACGAGCACGCCACAGAGAAAATACACCATTTTGGTGCGCTACATGGCGTTGTAGCTATGTTGCAGACACTATTTAATTCGTAAGAGGGGTTGAATCGTATCATAAATCGTAAGATTTGTTCTGATTTACAATATATACATATATATATATATAGAGAGAGAGAGAGAGGGAAAAGGTTCTATACGGTCGAGCTCATGGGAACTCCCCATGAGGTCGAGCTGTGTGGGCCCCACCATGATGTATGTCAAACATCTACCCCATCAGTCAGATGCACCATTCCGTAGTGGGCCTAGGGCTTAAAAATCAAGTCAATCCGTGACTTTTGTGGGTCACACCATATGCAAAAGCTGAGAGGGGTTACCCTCCATTAAAACATTCATAATCATTTTTTAGGTCCACCGAGATGTGGTTCACAAATTCAGTCCATCCATTATGTGTGTCCCACTTGGATGAGGGACCAAGTTATAGACGCATCCGATTCCACGGATGACGAAGAGGCCAGGAGAAATTGGCAACTAAGGGATAACGAGATCGAGAGGATGACGAGATCGAGAGGATGACGACGATCACACCATCGACGACGACCACTTCATCGACGACGGCTCTCCAAATCAGCAACGATGCCGAGATCTGACGTCGACCAACTTTCTTTTTTCTACAATGGTGCTGCATTTCTCCCATGAGGGGGTTCTTCAAGACAAAGGAAAGGCTATCGTGACGAATGACGATGATGGCGACCATCAATGGATGTCTGTTCCTCCCCGTTTCAAGACCATATGAACGAGGACTGATGGACACAGGAAATACTCATCCTTCCCGACTCCATTTGTCAAAGGTTACCCCCATGGATGGCTCCCTCTCAATCTAGAGCGGGTTTTCAATCGCGCGGAAGCCGTCATGGATGTCGTGATGCCCAGGGACAAGGAGTCTGGTGCGTATCGGGGCTTCGCTCTTATCCGCATGGGGAGCGAGGCGGAGCTAGCCAGAGCGGTCGCCATGTTGCATGGCGTGTCCTATGACAGGAAACCATTGCTGGTTCAGAGGGCTCGTTATGGCCCGAAGACCCTTCCCACTCCTTACCCTCAGTCGCGATCTTCTCACGGTGCTCCCAAACCTCTATCTCATAAGACTCCGAAGATCGCTAAGGTCTTTAGACCTATTTCTACCTCCAAGGAATGTTCCTTCAAAGAAGCCCTTCTTCACGCCCCTAAGGAGCCTTCCCCATCTGTGGAATCGGATGACTCCAGGAAAAACACTCAACACAACTGTTTGGACGACCAACCCAACTCTGCCATAATCGTTGATCAGGACATTTTTTAGAAGAAGCATGCTGAGCTAGCAAAATCGGTGATCATAATAACAACAGAAGATGCTTCCATCCCAGTCATTAAAGATTGGATTCGTCATTGCACTGGTATACAGCTTGGTTTATCTGAATCCAAGCCGTTGGGCAACGATGTCTTATGGGTTAAAATTTGGCCATCGCTCAATCCGTACTTTCTTTCAATGGCAGACAGACTACTCCTAAATGGTCCGATCTCACAAATCATGCCATGGGAGGAATACTCCATTTTCAGAAAGGAGAATATTTGGATCCTTATCAAGAACATTCCTTTGGAATGCTGGTACGACGATTTCCTCATCAAAGCGGCATCGAAAGTGGGCTTCCTTTTGGAAATCGATCCGAAGACCCGTCTTGGGACGGAGCTGGGAATTATTTGCGCCAAGGTGCGAAGGCGGAAGGACATCCCTTTCTCGGCGCATGTCTCTGTGATAGTCGACAACCGCACCATATATCTGCCCGTTTAGAAAGACTTGCCGATTTCGTCGCTCCCCAGATGGGGGGACGTTTGGAGGGTTAAGGAATCGGCCACCCAGTCGTCGCTCCACATGCAGCCATCTACTCAGGAAGAAGGAGCACGTCTTGCCTACTCCAGCGAACCACCGTATCTGCGGCGTGTCACTTCATCCTCAGCGATCGTACAGAAATGCAGCGTCTCGCCTTTTCAAGAGACACGTGGCGGACCCTCACTTCCCTTGGCGTCTCATCCGGCTGACGATATCTCTACAGTCGGCGCTACGATATCCGCTTCCACCTGCCTCTCGACACATGTCCACGGAAATATGCCGACTTCTCGAGACGCGGACCACCTCCCTCATCAGTCGACCCTAACCCAGCCACGTGGCGCTCCCTACCCTATCCCGCCGAAAGAGATCAACCAGGCAGTCAGACGCTCGTTGAATTCGTGACACGCGTCCTCTGATATTGATATTTTTAACAAGTGTTTAGCCCTGATGGATATCGGATCTATGGATGCGGGTCTTCTTTCTACCTGAATCCATCTCTCTCCGGCCAAACGGGGATCTCTAAAAGTTTCCGAACCGGTCCCCTTTAACCCTTCCTTTATCCCTCACCCGTTATCTGGACCCGATAAAATTTCCTTGCCAATCCATCCTTACCACCCTTCTTCACCCTCTCACATCCAACCTTTCCCTGCTCTGGGGGATGATTCCTCTCAAGATGATCCCTCTGACAATGTGTTTTCCGACTCCCGCTCTGCTTCTTCCTTACCTTCATCCCCCATCAACTCCACATCAAACGACTGGGCTGAGATTGGCCCTATCACCCTCTTCCAAGAGGAGCTCACTCCGGATGTCATCTCAGCCGAACCTCTCCAGATGTGTTCAGCCATTCCTCCTCATTGTCACGACGCTCAATCGTTGCTGCTTTCGGATGGGAAGAGTAAAGAACAATGTTACAAGGAAATTCATGAAAAGAGATGGATTAGAGACGCCATAGGGAATGTCGGAAGATCGTTGGGCCTCTCCTTTGGCAACAGGGAAGAAGATTACACAGAGCTGTTCCAATTCATAGAGGACAGGGGACATCCTCTTCCCCCGCAAAAAAATCCAGTTAAGCAGGTCTCTCACTCCTCCAGCAAAAGGGAACTCCTCCGCATTCAGGATTCTCCTACGATGGTCTATGCTTCATCGTCCAGACGCGGAAGAAAGGGCACTCAGGGCAGATCGGTGCCCAAATGAATGTTCTTTCTTGGAATGTCCGGGGGGTTGGCTCCAAACAAAAGAGGAGCCTAATTAAGAGTTCCATCTTGAGGAAGAATCCCGATATTATCTGCCTTCAGGAAACGAAAGTCCCAACTTTTACGCAGCATCTTTTGAATTCGATTTGGGGTGTCCAGGATGCCAACTTCGTTTCTCTTGACGCCTCTGGGTCCTCGGGAGGTATCCTCATTGCTTGGAAGTCTGCCAAGTGGGATCTTCAGTTCTCCATGACTGAGATTTTCTCCAAAGCTGTTATTCGCCAAGATAAGTTTTCTTCTTTTCGTGGTATCGTTATTGTTGTTTATGGCCCTAACGAAACTTCTCTCAGGTCCAATTTTTTGGAGGAATTGACTTCCATTAAACAGTCTTTCTCAGGGCCTTGCTGATTTGCGGGCGACTTCAACGTCATTCGCTTTCCTCAAGAGCATTCTCGTTTTAGGAGATCTTCTCTCGCGATGCAGTCTTTCTCTGATTGGATCCAAGCCCAGGAGCTGGTGGACCTGCCTCTATCCGGTGCTCATTTTACCTGGTCCAAAGGGCGTAGATCTCAAATCCAGTCCAGATTAGACAGGTTTCTAATCTCCACCGATTGGCTAGATCAGTTTCCTGCTTCCATCCAGATAGCTCTGCCCAAAACAACCTCGGATCACTGCCCCATCCTTCTTTCGGAAGTCAACGCCGACTGGGGCCCTAAACCCTTCAAATTCAACCCCGCGTGGCTTCAAATCGCAGGTTTCCATCAGATGGTTGTAGATTGGTGGTCCTCCTATGCCACTGATGGTTTTGCAGGTCATATTCTATTGTGTAAGCTCCGTCTTCTGAAAGAGAACTTGAAAGATTGGATCAAGGCAGTTCCTATGAAAAGAGAAGGTGAAACTGAAGCTCTGCTGGCTGAGCTTCAACAGATCGATTCTCGTATGGACATCAACGACATTCCTCTAGATGTTCTATCCCGTCGGATTCAAATCATCCAATCCATTTCTTCCAGAGCTCTCGAAGATGAAATTTCCTGGAAGGTGAAATCGAGAGCTACTTGGATTGCTGAGGGCGATAAGAACACCAAGTTCTTTCACAGAATAGCCAATATGAGAACTCGAGCGAAAGCAATTCATAGCATCTCGGTGAATGGAACACAGGTTTAAGACAAATCTGAGATCGAAGACGCGGCGGTGATCCACTACCGATCTCTCCTCGCTTCTGAAGGTTGGGCAAGGCCTGCTCTGGATGGGATCCAATTTCGTTCGCTCCTTCGCTATCAAGCTGATCACCTGGAGGCCGCCTTCTCAGCCGAGGAGGTTAAATCGGCCATCGATGCTATGGATGGTGATAAGGCCTCGGGGCCGGATGGCTTCCCTATGTGCTTCTTCAAAGCCTTTTGGGACACTATTCAGTCTGATATCATGAATTTTCTTCACGAGTTCCATGCAAGGGGAAGGCTTTCTAAGGGCATCGGTGCCTCCTTCATCGCCCTAATCCCTAAATCCCACGGGGCAGATTCTTTTTCGGACTTCAAGCCTATAAGCCTTATTGGGGGCCCCTACAAAATTCTAGCTAAAGTCCTTTCTATTCGACTGGCTTCGGTCATGGATAGGATCATCTCAAAGCAGCAAAACGCCTTCATCAAAGGTAGACAAATTGTGGATGGTGCGTTAATTGCCAATGAAATTCTCCACTCATGTCATAAGACTGGTATCAAGGCGGTCTTTTGTAAGCTCGACATTGAAAAAGCTTACGATCATGTTGACTGGAACTTCAATATATGCTCACCCGTTTGGGTTTTGGAGTAAAATGGAGAAGTTGGATGAAGGCCTGTGTCGAATCTGCTCATTTCTCGGTCCTTCTTAATGGCTCCCCAAAAGGTTTCTTCTCCAGTTCGAGGGGCATTCGCCAGGGCGACCCGCTGTCTCCACTCTTGTTTCTCACAATCGCTGAAGCGCTCTCCCAGATGTTGCAGAAGGGGCAATCTGTAGGTCTTTTCTCTAGAATTTCGATGCCCGGGGTCAATATCCAGATCACGCATATTCAATTTGCAGACGATACTCTGATTACCTGCGAAGCGGACTCCGACACCATCGCTAACCTCCACACTACCTTCAGATGCTTTGAGGCGGTTTCAGGGCTGCGTGTAAACATGGCAAAATCTAAGGGGTTTGGGATCAACGTTTCTGACATGGATCTTAATTCCTTTGCTATCATTTTGGGTTGTTCCACCACATCTCTTCCAACCTTCTTTGTGGGCCTCCCGCTGGCTATCGGACCCCCTTCCCTTTCCATGTGGGATAAAGTGATTGAAAAATTCCAGAGGACGCTGGAGCGCTGGAAGTGCAGATACATATCCATGGGGGGAAGATTAACGCTTATTAAAGCTGCCATGTCTAATATTCCTATCTACTTCTTCTCCCTTCTCAAATGTCCGCGGTTGGTGATGCGTCGGATCGACAATTTAAGAAGAGACTTCTTGTGGAATGGCAAGGAAAACCAGAAAAACTTACATCTGTTGGATTGGAAAGATGTCTGCACCCAATTCAAAAGTGGAGGAGCGAGCGTTACTAATTTGAAAATCATGAACAGAGCGTTGCTTGGGAAGTGGACCTGGAGACTTGGCACGGAACCGGAAGCTCTGTGGAATATTATTATAAAAGGGAAATATGGCTCCAGTCCGGGTGGCTGGTGGACAAGGGATTCCACATCTTACAGAGCCTCTTCCATATGGAGAGGCATCATGCATTACAAAAAGACGGTTACAGATAATGTTTCATTCTAGTTGGGGAATGGCTCCTCGATTCGGTTTTGGGAGGACCATTGGATCAGGGACAGTTGTTTGCGGGACTCTTTCCCTTCAATCTTCCATTTGGCTACTCAGCAAAATAGTCATGCCAACTGTTGCTTCTCCCTATCAGACTCTGCCACCGTTTGGGATATCCGTTGCCGCAGAAACCTTCACAATTGGGAGGTGATTCTTTTTGCTGACCTCCTCTCCCTCCTGGCCGGGGCAAATCCTTCTACCTCTGAAGCTAATAAGCTTGTGTGGTCCTTAGACAAATCGTCCACCTTCTCCGTTAAATCCCTGTATTTCAACCTCATCCAATCCCATCAGCATGTCGCGCCGAACCCCCATTTCATCTGGAAATACCCCATTCCCCCAAAATATATTTGTTTTGCCTAGCTGGCCTCCAAGAATCGGATTCTCACAGTGGATAACCTCATCAAGAGGGGTATGCAGCTCCCCAATATCTGTCTGTGTTGTATGAACAGTGACGAATCTGTGGATCATCTTCTCGTTCATTGTCCGCTGGTTTCCTTGGTTCGCTAGGACTTCCTCTCTCGCTTCGGATTCGCTGCTTGTTCCCCCTCATCTGCTTCCGCTCTTCTCGCGTATTGGCATGGCTTCAAGCTGGGTAAGGTGAAATCCAAGGTTTGGAAAATGGCAATTGTGGCCATCTGGTGGGCTGTCTGGAAGGAGAGAAACAATAGATGCTTCAACAACTCTCATGGTTCGGCTCAATCTGTCGTTCGAATGCTAAAAAGCTTCTAATTGAATGGGCGTCGATTGTGCCTTCCCTAGCTGGTTTCGATTTTCTCTTTTTAGGCCTTTAGTTTCTTTCTTCGCTGTTTCTTTCTCCTGCTATCTCAGCAGTCCGCTTGTATCTTTTTTCTCGTTTTTAATATATTTCCGTTACTTTAAAAAAAAAAAAAAAAAAAGTTTTAGACGCATCCAAATTTCAGGTGGGCCCCACCAAGTGCTTTTATATATTTTAGGCATGTCTTCACATGATTTTAGATGGTATGGCCCACCTGAGTTCCGTATACGGCTGATTTTTGGGTTATCCCATAATTAAAGGGTACCCATCAAATGCACGGTGTTGATGTTTGACATACATCATGGTGGGGCCCACACAGCTCGACCTCATGGGGAGTTCCCATGAGCTCGACCGTATAGAACCTTTTCCCATATATATACATATATATATATATATATATATATATATATATATATATATATATATATATATATATATATATATATATATATATATATATATTAGATACGAAAAGATATAAGTAAATCATAAAAGATTAAAAACACATCAATCATCCATTTACCATCAACATGTACCAAAAAAGTTATACATATCATGATATTATCAATTGAGAAAATGTATATGGTATACATATCATGATAGTAAAGGATTCTTGCCTTTTTCCTTTGTTTTCTTCTGAAAATTTTGCCATAAAAAACATACAAGAGTCCCTAAAAAAATTGTTTTGTACTTTTCTTGATTATAGAATCAGGTTAGAAAAAATGGCATTCGATTCCATTGTGAATCAAAAGACATTATGATTTCTTTGTTTTGGGTTTTTGAAAATCAAAATCCCCAAATCTCCTCTCTCTCTCTCTCTCTCTCTCTCTCTCTCTCTCTCTCAAAAGAAAAAATACGACATTTTTAATAGAGGAGAGCCTTTTTCATATTTTATGAGCAAAAGGGTACAAAGAAAATGAAGAAATTGAATTAAAAAATAATAAATTGATTTTTTTAAGTATTTTTTGGGCCCCTTTACGCCATCTTCAATTATCTTATGATTCGTACAATTCAATAGGATTATCATACGATTCATACGATTATTTAGAATTTGCGATTCAGGTGTACAATTCAAATCGTACACCCATGGGATACGATATGAATTGTACAATTCATATCGTGAATCTTACACTTTTGATAACATTGGATTACACGGTTAAAAGTCCAAAAATTACCAAAAAAAAAACAAAACTATGCATAATAGGCTTCCATTGTATAGAGGACCAGACTATGCACTATCACAAAAATGATGTAATTTATATAATATCACTTAATGCAATTTTTAAGAGATACTGTAATAATCCAGAACATATAATGCACTAGTTTATACACTTAAGATCTGTATTTCTTTGCATTTTAAAAAATATTTTAATTATTTTTTATGTCCAAATAAAAATATTTGTTGTCAAAAAACATAAGAATGTGCCCAATATGTAGATCAATCAACAACTCATCAGCTAAGAGATGATGCACTCATTCGGCACATATAGTGCACTAATTTATACACTTAGTTTGTATTTCTTTCCATTTAAAAGAATATCTTTATTTATTTTATTTTAAAAAATTATTTGTTTTCAAAAAACACAACAAGAGCATGCCCAATATGCAGATTGTACTACACTCACCAACAGATTTGTAGATTGGCCAATTCCAGCTGATCGACATATTTATAAAATGCATTTTTTAATCATTTCTCATTATTTTTAAATTAAAATTTATTTTTTGAAAAATAAAAAGAGTGGCAAATCTGTAGATCAACCTACACTGATGAACATATTATTTTCCCACTTTGTTTGCATTTTAAACGGGTGAAAACAGATTTTTGGAGTTATCCAATTTCTTCCGTTTTCTCAAAAATTCATGCTTCAAATCCATGTCAGTGCATGAAAATCATGCATGGATATGGATTTGCATCTATCTTCTTCCTAATCTTTACAAAAGGAATGAATTTAAATTAACTTTGCTCACCAAGTGGGTTCCATCCCGTTTTGCTCTTGGATCACAAATTCACCAAAATTGTGCTTTGGTGTGAAATAATGTGAGTGGTCGAAACACACCAACACACATTTTCCCACCCAAAAAAATGAGGGAAAATGGTTTTTTTCAGTTGTAACAAATTTTCAGAATTTTCCCTGAATTTCCCAAGTTTAAACCATGTGCTATATATTGTGATATAGATGCACATCACGATATATCACACAATACACGCAATGTTTTTATCGATATAGGGGAACTTTACACATCCCCTAGGTAAGTGTCAGTCACATGCAGCACATCGTGACACATGACTCAATACATGTGATATTTTCGTCGATATGAGGGATTTTTAGAAATCCCCCTGGATATCATGTCAGTCATGTGTAGTACTAGTAGATCGGTCGATACTATCAATACACTTGGCAATGGCTCTATCATCACGACGTACCTCCAATACCTATCAGTCCAGGTTCCTAGGTGGGACCCATCAAAACCTAGCTTCAGTTTTCCACGCTTGAGCTTCCATAGTAGTCTGCTAGCCTCAGTGTTGGTGCTTTCATTGACCGCTTCCACCCAATCTCTCTTGAGATCAATCTTTTTCACCCTAGCAAACTCTTTGCACACTAGGGCCCAGGAGATTATTCTCCCTTCACTTTTTCCATCACACCCTTGCTACTGTTGGGTCGATTCTCAAATATCTTGCTCTTTTGCTCCTTCCAGATTTGATCAAAGCATTGCCAACAAACAAAGATCTCAATTGAATAGTGCCACCTTGTTGTGATCCCATATCTCTAGCCTCCATTGAGTTTCCCAAAAGAAATTACCATAACTTTGTTCGTCTCGAAGAGACGCAGGAGGCATTTCCAAACTTCTTCTTCTTTTTTGTAATGATAACTGAAATTTTATTAGAAGAGACCAACACTATGACTCAAGCAAGGGGAAACAAGGATTGGCTACGAGTGACCCTCTCCTCACTCTTTCATAAAGGTATTGAAAAATACTATTTGCATCCTTGGCAAAAGGGAAACAAAGATATTTATTAGGCAGAGGCAAGAGCCTAATCTCAAATAGTTGCAAGATCCTTCTGACTAGGCGCCGCTCTCACTCTCACTTCAAGTCACACTTTGGACTTGTACTCCCAGTCTCCCACTCCTGCTTCTTAGTCGTTTATGCTTGGTTGAAATAAGCGCTTCCCTGCTCTTGCATCCAAATCTGTTTCCACTCCACTTCATGGTTTGTGCAACTATATGCAAACTTCCACAAACCTGGATCAATAGAAGATATCCATTAGGAACATTTCTTAAGATTCCTTCTATCACCAACGACCCCAAGAATGTGGAACTTCTAACACCTTCCCAATGTGCTAAGGCCTCCCCAACAGTCAAATCAACCACATTATTGGCCCCAAAAAGGTCAAAGCGGTAGCACCTTTTATCATTTCTAAGGACCACCACTCATCCTCAAAAGGCTTGTGTGCCAATGAAGTAGCCATCAAAGTTAAACTTCTAGAAATGGCCAAAGATGCTTCTATGAAACCTTAGCCTTCAAATTCTCAGCCCCACAACTAATTGCCATCTTCCAATCCCTAAAGGAAATAATTCCTAACGTACTCTTTAATGAAATCAATCTTGAGAGCCCCTTAAAAAGTCTTGTGAAGGCCCAATTAAAAACCATAATGATGAATCTTCTTTCAACAATTTGCCTGAAAAAAACTTTTCAAGAACTCCACAATTTCTTTCTTTGGACAATTGCCCCATACTACACCATTCTACAAATAAGGTTGCCTCTAATTGTGGAAGGACCTTCAAAATCATCATTTGATTACATCCTCCAAGGATTCACTAATAAACAAACTAATCCCGAAGGGATCAAAAAAAATTGCTTCACACATCTCTGGCCAAACTACAATTGATGAATGTGATCTACAGTTTCCTCCGCCCAACACAAGAAACACATGTTTGGGAAGGCAAAGCTTCTTTTACATAAGTTATGTCCCAAAAAAAATTCACAATGACCTTCCAAGGAAAATTCCCCACCCAACTAGGATGTAATTTCCTCACACTCATGCACATGGAGAACACTCACTTCATACAATGAGCCATATAAAGGAAGAAAGCCTGTAACGAAAAGCCAGCATTGCAGGTAGCCATCCACATCTTTTGATCCTTCTCAGTTGTATCAATATCAACCTCCTTTAATGTCCACATAAACTCTTCAAATTGCCCTATCTCCTCATCCATCAGATTCCGACCTTGCAAACACTTGGTTGCACAAACCATCTACCTAGGTGTCACTCTAGTTTCAAATATGCTTCGAATTCATGCTCCTGCTTCCTAGCCATTTAAGCTTGCGAACATTTTGAAACATGTTTCCCCACGGCCACACCTAAATCTAGTGCCATTTCCCTTCACGCTTCGCTAAAAGTTCATAACAGTCCTTCACCATTGCCCCTTTAGGCAAGGGTAAGTAATAGAGAGATGGGCTGCTTTCCTCACAAATCCAATGTCCTCCCACAAGCGCAGTTTACTGCCAATTCCAACCCAAAAGTCAAGGCCATGTTTCCCAAAGACCCCACCTTGCAAGTAAGGTACCTACTCAAAGTCATTATCCTCTTGCTTTCCAAATTTCAGATCCCTCGTCTATAGGCGACCCTGAGAAGCCACCTCATCCCCAAAATGTCAGACTTTCTTTCATGTGGGTCATCCACAGTGGGACCCACTAGGCGAAAGGCATGAGGGCACCAAATGATTGGCCAGAAGAAGCAAGCCTCTTTACTCTAGCAAACAACCATCACATGATATATGCTAAAAGTAAGCCTTCTTGGAATGCTTTAAATCATGCAACCACCTTGTTTGGTGATCTGACTCCAGTATCCTACCCCGTGCCTACATGACGCATGCTTGGAGCGGACCCCGTAAAGAGAGTGCAGGTAGAAAGAGTAAGAAGACGTGTCCAGGGCAGCCCACCATAACCATAATTGATGAATCCAGACAAATATTAATGGCAATTCTTTATTGTATTCACCACGAAAAGAAGAAGAAGAAAACTCACATCTTCTCAAATGGATACCCCACTTCGCTGCTGCAGCTAAATCCATCAATATTCTTACAAAAAAAAATGAGCACTTCTAGAAATCTTTGGAGGTAGTTTTATGAGAGGCTACGTAATTTCCTGTAAATCTTTGCTCTACGTGTTTGATTATCAATGAAGGGTTGTCATCGCATGCAATTAGAAACGTCTACAATCATCGAAAAGGAATAAAAGAAGAAACAAGATGGGATCTTTCTTCGATATGGAAGAAGAGAAACCGAATCTTATCGAAATCTCATCGAATTTCAAAAGCGATAAAAGATCGAAACCGAAGAGAAACTGCGTAAAGAAAGATCGAATCGAGATGGAAGAAATTACCACAATTCGCTAGATTTCTGGCGCGATCTCGAGATCGACGGTGGAGAGACTATGATGCCGACAATAGGATTCAAGATTCGAGGGAGAGCGGCGAAGGATCTGGTTTTTGCGAGAATTCAGAGGTTAGGGTTTGTTTTCTGGAGAGAAGGGAGATCGATCAGCTTATATAGGGGGTGAAATGCGCACAATCGGAGGGGGAGAGGCAGGGGGTCGCTCAGCTCGCTCCAGCCTCTACCACGTCCGCGATTGCGTTTGAATGGAAAATAAAGGGGAAAAACCTATGAAACCTAATAATCAGATATTCATTTGTTAAAAAGCCAGACACGTGTGTACCTGCCTAATCACAGGCAGCCGGCACACTTGTGCGAGATCCGAGATTTCCGTCAAATAGACCCCACTGTTTAGATATTCTGTCCTGGAAACCCATCTCTAGTTAGGAACGGACGGCTCTGCGGTGCCACTGAGATGCATGGGTTTTATCCACACCGTCCATTTAATTTGCCGTGTCATTTTAGGTTATAATCCTAAAATTAGGTAGTTCCAAGGCTCGCTGATATCTGTGTTTTACCTTCATCCACGTGACATTATAAACAGGTTGGATGGCAGTTAACCATTGCAGTGGGCATTAGGAAGGTTTCAACGGTGGGTCTCATTATCACTGTTGCTTCCTGTGGTGTGGTCCACTTGAGACTTGGATCTGAATCGTTTTCTGGCACAAGCCTTAAAATGATACGAAAGATTGGATGAAGGGTCTGGATAAAACATATACATCACAGTGGCCCTCAGAGCCGGCGTCTGTTCCTGGATGGAGGGTTCCTGGTCCGCATCAAAAGCCAGGCCGTTTTACTCCTTGGGTGGACCGCACTGTAGAGAGCAATTTGACGGCAGGGACATATTCTTTTAGCGGTTATATTGTTTTTATACACCAGCCTGTACCGTTTTTTATTCACAGGATATGGTCAGATGGACCCAACTGTCGTAAGCATGGATGTTGTTCGTGTGTGCCATTTGGCACGTGTGGCTGCGTGAAGATGCGCAGGCTCTACGCGCACGAGGGCTGAGCGGAAGGGTGGTGCACGTGTGTGGTGACGTGGTTGATCGTAGCAGCACAGGTGATTTTTTTTTTTTTCCACGCACACACACCCCCACACACTCACACTAGTGGAATTTCACCACCTACGGGTACTGGAACCCTTGACAGGAGTTGAAACTCCTGAGAGTCCACAACCCGAGCAAGAGTAAGGACCTGGCAGCTCAAGTGATTGGTTAGTAAGACCAGTTCCTAACACCTTTGCACGACCCTGACAGTGAGGATATTGTTTATTTCTCGGGTGGGCCCTTATCATGGATGCAGCTTTACTTTTGTGGGCCACGAAAGTGTTGGATAAAGCTGATATTCGTGTTGTCCCTTCATCTAGGTCTTCATGACCTTATTAAGAGGTAGGATGCCAAATAAACATTTCGGTGGCTCCCAGTAAATTTTCAATGGTGAGTATTATGGGAAGATCCAAACTCATTGTAATTCCGAGGCCTGATGCCATATTAAGCCGATCGGATGAATAGCCAGTAACTCGGCTCAAACCATAAGAACGGACAGTATCCGATAAGGACCCATAACCAATCTGATTGGAACCTGCCTGCCTAAAGGTCCTAGCCGACTCCACATTCCGAGGCGGGCGTTTCTCAAGCCGAACTTAGAAATTACTATAAACGGACGTGGCCGATTACTTCGCCTGAGGATACGCATGATGTGCACAATATATTACACGATCATTGGATTGCGCACAATATCTCTACGATCCGAAAATCTCCCTGATTGAGTGAATCGTGTTGTGATTAAAGAACTCAAACCATTCGACAGTCAGTTATAAATACATGAGGACCTCATTGCTACAGGTATGCAAGATCTAACACTCTCTCTCTACACTTTCACTCAGACCCAGATTCCCTTGACCTGACTTAGGCATTGGAGAGTCCCCCGGCTAAGTTAGGGTCTCCTTTGCTCACCTTTTTCGTGAAGGACTAGGGTCCCCCGGTTAAGTTAGGGACCCAGATTTTCAGATTTTGACCTCAACATTTTTGGCGTCGTCTGTGGGAACCCGATACAAAAAGTCAAGTTCCTATTCTCGAGCATAATGGCTAGAGGAAAGAAGAAAGCAGTAGTTGCGGAACCGGAGTTGAATGAGCAAACTCGCTCCTCCTCGCTACTTCACGCAGAATCAGCTCCTGGGCCCTCCCAACGTTCTCGCAATCGGGCAAATAAGTACGCGTCATGCAGGATGAGGTACAAGCCTTACGTGATAAGGTCAACAGGATGAAGCAACAACAGGAGCCACGGTTGCACTTTGCTCAGGAAAACCCTGTTCCCGAACCAGGCGGTCCGGTCGTGGAAGCTCACTCCGTGCCGAGGAGTGTGAGGCCCGAGGCGCCCCAACACCCTCAGGTGCCGATGTCGAGTCAACTTCCTCTCCTGACCCATGTCCGAGCCTCGGCTCGGAACACTGCAGCACGAGCTCCGACTAATGTTTCAGTCACGTCAGCCCTGGCACCGACGGATCTTCGCCATCAGCTAGAACGGAGGAGGGGAAGAAAAACTCTGGAGATAAAGAACACCTAAGAAATCGTAGCAGAAATAAAGACCCGTGGGAGAAGCGGTTCGAAGAACTCAACGACAAATTCTTAGTTCTGGAAAAGAAGCAACAACCGACGTTGGTTCCCGCTGTCGTTCAGGCAATGATGGAAGAGACTGAACCTCCCTTCAGCTCAGAAATCATGGACGAGGTGATGCCTCAAAGGTTCTGGATACCTCTCGTCATCCAATACTCTGGGTCTAAGGACCCGTCCGAGCACGTGGAAGCCTACTAGTTTTGGATGCAGATCCAGACGGTGACATATGCTATGATGTGCCGAGGGTTCTCGATCACGCTTACAGGATCCGCTCGGAGTTGGTACTGGCAGCTCAAACCAAACTCCATTAGTTTCTTCGCAAGGTTGAGCCAACTATTCCTTACCCAGTTCATAAGTGGTAAGAGAAGCCGAAAGTCCAACACTCACTTGCTTACAATCAGACAAGGGCCGAAGGAGTCGATGAAAGATTACATCGCTCGCTTTAACGATGAAGCATTACTGGTGGAAGATTATGATGACAAAATGGCGCTCGCGGCTGTGTTCAGAGGCCTGAAAGAATGGAGATTCACCTTCTCCACTAGAAAGAACCCGCCGAAAACATTGGCTGAACTTGTGACCAGAGCACAAAAGTACACCAACACAGAAGAGTTCTCCAACGCCCCGTAAAAGTGTCTAAGTGACAGAGACGAATGGCAAAGGGAAGAGACCTAGGAACAAGGAATCTCAGCCGTCCAACAAAGGAACCGACGACCGCGCTCATCATGATCGTTGTCCAAGCAGAAGGCCAGAGGGAAAATTCCGCTCCTACACCCCCCTGAATACGTCAACTGAGCATATTCTCTTAAATATCTGAGGGAAAAAGTTGCTGAATTGGCCTGTCTGCATGAGGGCTGACCCGGATCATCGAGACAAGTGCAAGTACTGTCGCTTCCACCGAGACCATGGCCACAATACGGCTGACTGTGTAGATCTCAGAGATGAGATCGAAGCCCTTAGTCGATACACCAAGAAGGGAAAAGCCGCTCAAAAAGGAGAAAGAGAGCGAGAGCAGCCAAACAATGTCACGGAGGAGCCCGCCGAAATCCATACCATCTTCGGCGGCTCGTCTGGAGGAGGAGATTCAAATAGGGTGCGAAAGGCTCACTCCCGGAAGTCCGAACCAGAACACTACGTCCATTTAACCGAGCGACTCAGCAAGGAACTTCGGGTCAAATCGTGCACTCTGACCTTCAAGAAAAAGACGCACGCAGAATCCAGTACCCACACGTGACGCTCTAGTTATTACAATGACCATTGTGAACCGAAAAGTATACCGCATCTTAATCGACACCGGGAGCTCAGCCGATCTAATTTATTCTGAAGCCTTTGAAAGAATGGGGATTTCGCAGTTTCATCTCAGACCTGTGAAGACCCCCTACATGGCTTTGCCGGAGAAAGAGTGATCTCCGAAGGAGCCATCTTCCTTCCCGTGACTGCGGGAGAATGACAACATTAAGTCACACTTATGGTAGACTTTCTAGTTGTCAACGTACCGTCTGTACATAATGTCATCCTGGGCAGACCCTCTCTTAACGCAATGAGAACAGTCGCTCCACCTATCACCTGATGATGAAATTCTCCGTCGAGGGCGGGATAGGCTACCTCCGAGGCGATCAACGAGAGGCTTGGAGATGTTATACAGTGGCGGTAAAGAAGGGGTCAGTTAAGCAGGCGCTCACTATCAACGTTCTAGACCCCAGAGGGCCTGCACAAGGCTCATCCGTGGAAGACCTGAAGAAAGTGTCGCTCGATGAAGCCGATCCGAGCAGAACTATTCAACTCGAGACATCACTGAATCCTGAACAACGGCTTGAAGTTCTAACTTTTCTACGACAACATAAGGATGTTTTTGCATGGTCCCACCAAGATATGCCCAGAATTTCTCCGGAAGTTATGGTCCACAGGCTGAATGTGGATCCAGATTACAAACCTGTCAATCAGAAAAGAAAGTCATTCGATGCCAAGCGATACGAAGCAATAGCCGACGAGGTCTCCGTTCTGCTTGATGCCGAGTTTATAGAGGAGGTGCATTATCCCGATTGGATCACAAATGTGGTCCTCGTGAAGAAAGCCAACGAGAAGTGGCGGGTTTGCGTGGATTACTCGGATCTGAACAAAGCTTGTCCAAAAGATAGTTTCCCGTTGCCCCGGATCGATCAGCTGATGGACAGCACAGCGTGACATGAATTACTCTCTTTTCTTGACGCATATTCCGGATATAATCAAATCGCGATGCACCCCCCAGACAAGCAGAAGAATACCTTTGTCACAACATGTAACGACCTCAGTTTTAGGCGCCTAGTGGCATACGTTGTACATGTAGGAAAGCAATGGTATTTATCATCATCCTTAATAATAATAAAAGCACTGAATCTCGGGGACGAGATTCTTCTTTAAGGGGGGTAGATTGTAACACCCCGTACTTTCCAGTACTCGGGTGTTACCGTATAACCAAACTTAGCATAAATACAAGTCCGGCCTAAGTATAACGCAACCCATCGCTAGGACTTCAATCACCTCGATAGGCGAATCAAACCATCCTGTGATATTTAATAACTACATAATCATCTTTATTTATTTATTTATTTCATATAAGTGTTACACAATCATAGATCAAAAAAATTATAAATGGATTTTGGTAATTTAATTATCATATAGAAATGTATGAAAATGTATTACAATAGGGTGACACCTATATATTTAATGTACATAGAATAGTATGATAATAATATTATACTAACCAAGTATTATGGATAATAATTTTACGGTATGTAATTGAATTATAAATGCCAATGTCGTATTGAAATATCTGTCATAAATATGTATACAAAATCATTAAATGTTTTAAAAGTTATATTATTTAACAATGTGAATCTAAACATGATATTGTAAAATTTCAATTCATATATATATGTATCATATGGTATTGTATATTACAAATCATATAAATATGTGATCAATAGCATGGATATAGTAGTATGATAATATTTAAAATTTTATTTACATATGAATAAAAGATTTTAAATATTTTAATACACAAAAATAATAATAAAATTATATTAACATACGTCTTTGGTTAGATATATATGATGAAAGCCTTTCATATGGTCCATTTATATCTTTCAACCGTTGACATTAAATTTCGAAGCGATCCGACCATCGAAACAATGTAACCGACACTTAAAAAGGTCTAATTGATTAGCATGGCCCACCTAGATCTTAGATGTGCTTGATCTTTAGCGTAGGGACCCATTTAGGCCCATGGAGTAGGATAGACGGAGTGGATTTCATGTAAACACCACGGTGGGCCCCAAAACTATTTTGTGTACACCATGGGTGGTGCACTTGAGGTGCACGGACCACTAAGCTCAGTCAGCAGCGGGCTGACCCGCCATTTCCAAAACGGAGGGAATCTCTCTCTCTTCACTTCCAACAGCGGACGAAAAACGTCCGATTTCGACCGATCAACGGCCCATCCACGCTGACCTTCTGAAGGATCCAAACCGTCCATCTGACAGAGGACACACGCACAAACAAAACCCCACTATTGTATCCAAGCCCAAGCACACGTGTACGCACGAGAACCGACACACAAGTAGTCTCAAAACACAAATTTTCCATAAATAGAAAGTGCCACGAGGGCAATCCGTGTGCTCTCTCCCTCCCCAATCCCAGTCGTTCATAACAGAGAGATCTGGACCGTCCTAAGCTAGGTTTTCAGATACAAAGAGAGAGAGAATGAAGAGTTGAAAAAAAAATGACTCTCCCTAGCCGTTTGCTTCCTCCAAAGAAACCCACCACCCAAATCATCTTAAAGCTTCGAAAAACTACCTCCCTAAGCTCCCATGGACCTGTCCTGACCTTCTGAAAGAAACGTTTTGAAGAAATGAAGCTCCATCTCTAATCTGCCATTAATGGCTGTCTCATCTTCCTCGTCCAAACCGCTTCCGGTTCGGTTTAAATCGAGCGGAATCAAGTCATCCAGGGGTGCTGGACCTTCAACAGAAAGAGAGAGAGAGAAACGGGAGTTAAAGAAATGGAGAAAGAGAAAGAGAGAAGAAGGAAGAGGAAGTGAGGAGGTGCGGTTGTTGCACCGCACCAACTCGCTGTGCGACTTGGTTGGGCTGACCAGGCCTCCATCTGAGCCCAGAACTCTGAGGGTTCCAGACTGAAAATGAGAGAAGAAAGGAGAAGAAAAGAGAGGAAGAAAAGAGGGAGAGAGAAGAGTATAGAGAGAGAGTTCGGTGGTGGAGTTGCACCACATCGCGGTCAGCAGACTGAGTTGTTGACTCGGGTCAGGTTGGGGCAGGCTGGGTTTAGTCCACTGGACTCATCTGGCTTGGACATCCCAAATAGGGGGGAGAAGAAAGAGAGAGGAAGAAGAAAGGAGAAGAAGAAAGAAAAAAGAGAAAGTGAGAGGGAGATGGTGAGTTCGGGTAGCAACCCGACTCTCTGCTGAGCCGAGTTGGCTTGGGTCTGGTTCGGTCTAGGCTAGTTGCTGGGCATTCCTAGTGATGGAAGAAGAAAGCAGGAAAAGAAAGGGTAGGGAAGAAGAAGAAAAAGAGAGAGAGGAAAGATGAGAAACTTGAGGAAGGGCCGAGTCAACTCGGTTGGAACAGAGTCGGGTAGAGTTCAAATAGGCTGCCTAATGCTTGGGCCTAGTCCAGGCCTGGGCCGAGGTCGAGTTGGGTCGACTCAGCTGAGTCGATTCACGGAGTGGGTCTATGGCTCCAATGGAGGATGAGTTGAATTGTCAAGTCAATCTATGTGAGTAAACTCCCTCTCCCTAAGTAAGTTCCATGATTTATCATCTTCACTAGCATTACTACAATTATTGCAATATGATTAACCACTAGCAGGATAACCTTGCTAATAATAATTATTACAAAAGCTTGATATTAACAATTATCGTTATTGATTATAATGTTAGTATTGCTAGTATATATAAGTGGATAGCCTAAGGCTACTAGCACTAGAAACTATTTATCATTGTCCTTTTGGGATTGGTATATCACTCGTTAACATAATTATTGAGTATTAATCCCTATTATAGTATCAGTAGTAAATATTATATTGTTATGAATTATTTGAGAGATTATCAGTATTAGGTAATGTCGGTACATGAACGTGAACTCACGGACCATCATTAATATTCTTGAATAAATACTCCTATCATGAATAATAATTGATCCATTGTACCATAATAATAATAATGATAAACTAGGATTCAAATCCTAGAACCTAAAGCCTATAACTAAACCCTAAGGTGAAAACCCTAATTCCACATTAAAATCCTAAGATAGATAACTTAAACCCTAGGTTATGATCTTAAACCCTAGGTAGTTATTAGAACTTGAACCTAATTATACAAGTTCATGATTTGTGGTAGGATATATTTCTAAGGGCGCCAGCACTTAGCGACATTGGTAGGCGGTTCATAGTATAAGGTGATGATTCTTCCCCTTGAGCTTTCCATCTTCTCATTAGCTTAAGTTATAGTTTTTATTTAAATTTATAATTGATATCTCTCTCTTATAATCACATGTGTTAGCTGGTGGAAATTGAATTGCTATATTGCTTGCTTAATGTTTACCTTGCATATTTATTCATGCTTGTGGATTATTTGTGGATTGCTTATGGAACTTAAACTGGTACATCAGGGGGAAACCCTCACTTATATGTGTACACCCATACTTGGGATGTAACCCGATTGGTTATGATTGTAATGGACCTTCGGCTTGGTGGTTATTGAGTGGTGGTCTAGATGGATCATTGATGTGGGCCTACCATCCAGTACATTGTGCCCAATGGTTTTTAAGGATGGTTTTTATCGTATGATTTTGATATTCGCCCTATCCGGCATATTTTGATACTCGCCTCTACGTGGTTTTATTTGATATCTTCCCTACATGGGTTTGATGTTTTATATTGTGCAACCATGCGATGGTAAGCCCCATATATTGTAATATGATTGGCCACTAGTCGACAGGGTTCCATTAAACATCCTAAGGTGGTAGCCTCATGAGCCGGGATGGTGGTATGGGACCTATGCCCGAGTCGACCGGCCTACCAGCCATGTGCTCCCCGTAGTGACCTTTGAGCTTATTTAAAATGGTGGTTGTAATTGGATTAATAACGGATTGGCTAATCATGCATACATCGCACGTACCAAAGATCTATTGCTATCGTACGTGATGTACGTATTGTTCCGACTGGATGATGTTTCCCAGGTTCGATGATTGCATGGACGGCGGCCCTGTCCGCACGGATGAGTACTCCCGGGGCGTGAACGCATTGCATGGGTGGCGGCCCTGTCCGCACGGATGAGCATCCCCGGGGCGTGAACGCATTCCATACATCCATGCACATAATAAGATCTGCATCATGTACTGTTTTGTATGCTTTATTTTATAACTATGCTTACCTAATGCGGCGGTGTGTAATCTTGAGGGGAGTTCACACTGAGTTGGCCACTCATCCATCAAATATATAACCGTACAGGTAGCACGGGTGGCTTAAGTGAATTTCAGGTTCAGGCTGATGTGGAGCTGAGTACAAATGCCAGGGTTCCATGGTTGTATCTACCTCAAGGAGCTGCGCGATCTTGCGGCTTATGTTTACATTCTTATGTTATTTTTCATGTACTAAATCATGTGGATTTTTGTATTTGCTATATCGAGACATTGGTTTGTATAAGTCATTATGGGCACTCTTTTGTATATTCTAAATGATAATGGAACTTTCCTTTATGCTTACTTGTCCATTCTACGCTCATCTGCTTACTCTGATAAAAGTGAATAAAGTAAAAATATATCTATTTGACCATCCTTTAAGGTTAACACTCGGGTTTTTGGGAAACGGGTCGTGTACTCGGGTCCTGAAGATCCGGGCTGTTACACAACAAGATCAAAACTCTCCTCAACATAAGTTCGCCTCGAACTGTCAAAGAAATACAATGCCTTACGGGGCGAGTTGTGGCACTCGGACGTTTCATATTCAGAGCAACGGATAAATGCCTCCCCTTCTTCCAACAGTTGAAGGATCGTAAGAAGGCAAAGTGGACATCAGAGTGCGAGCAAGCCTTCCAGCAACTGAAGCAGTATATGGGTTCACCCCTGTCTAAACCTGAAGAAGGTGAGCCCCTATTTCTCTACCTCGCGATCTCAACCTCGGCCGTCAGCTTGGCCCTGATCAGGGAGGTCGGAAGTAAAACAGCACCCCATTTATTACATAAGCAAGGTCATGGTACCAGCAGAAACAAGATACTCGCCCCTGGAAAAGTTAGCACTCAGCCTCGTTATTTCAGCTCAGAGGTTGCGTCCATACTTTCAAACTCATTATGTGATCGTGTTGACAGACTCCCCTCTCAGACAAACACTTCAAAGGCCCGAGGTATCGGGACGGATGACAAAGTGGGCCATCGAACTTGGTGAGTTCGACATTCAGTTTCGTCTAAAAACGGTAATCAAAGGCCAAGCCGTAGCCGACTTCATCGCCGAATTCACTACTCCGAGCACCGGAGAAATCAATATTGAAGTTGAAGCAAGTCCGCCCACTCCTCTGGGCGACCAAAAAATGGTATCGGACCCAGAATGGGTTCTTTGTGTGAACGGGTCGTCCAATGTCAAAGGGATCGGGGTCGGGATCGTCTTGGTCGCGCCTGACTCCACAACAATTCAATATGCAATCAGACTGGGGTTCAAGGCCTTAAACAATGAGGCAGAGTATTAAGCTGTGCTGGCCGGACTTAGATTGGCAGCAAGTCAGGGTGTCCAATCCCTTCAGGTCCGATGCAATTCTCAATTGGTAGTAAATCACATCTCTACCAAGTACGAGGCTAAGGAAATAAGGATGATTGCTTATCTTAACGAGGCGAGAAAATTGATCGAAAGGTTTAGGAATTGCACTATCCATCAAATCCCAATAGCGAAAAATTCATGGGCCAACGCCCCTAGCAAGGCTCGCCTCTGCCGTGGAAGAGAAGATCCCGCGAATCATCCTCGTTGAATTCATAGAGTGACCAAGCATCAACAAAGAGGAGAAAGAAGTCAATCCAGTTCGAGCAAGTCCGAGCTGGATCGACCCGACCTTAATTATCTTACATCAGGCGAGGTCCCTTTAGACAGGCTGGAAGCCAAGCGGCTGAGAGTCCGAGCAGCCAAATATGTCATCCTAGATAGTATCTTGTATAAGAAGGGACATTCCCAGCCCTACCTCAGGTGTCTCCGGGCCGATGAGGCAGAATATGTCATGTGGGAGATTCATGAAGGAATCTGTGAAAATCATTCCGGCAGTCGGGCCTTGGCCCTGAAGATACTCAGATAATGGTACTTCTAGCCGACTATCAGGGAGGACACCAAGAACTACGTTCAAAAATGCGATAAATGTCAGTGCTTCGCGGCCGTGCCAAGGCAGCCCGCTGAAGAAATGATCCCTATGAACAGCCCCTGGCCGTTCGCTCAGTGGGGAATCGACATTATCGGCCCTCTACCCACATGAAAAGGACAAGTCAAGTTCTCTATCGTTGCCATCGACTACTTCACCAAATGGGCCAGGGCAGAGCCTTTCGCCAAAATCACTGAGCAGAAAGTGATTGACTTCATCTGGAAAAACATTGTCTGCCGATTCGGGATTTCGCGCACCATCGTATCAGACAATGGCCGGCAGTTCGACAACGATAAATTTTAAAGCATGTGTCGAGGACTCGGCATCACGAATACATACTCTTCTCCCCGACATCCCCAGTCGAACGGACAAGTAGAGGCAGTCAACAAAGTCATCAAACACCATCTTAAGACGATGTTGGAAAAGGCGAAAGGCAGCTGGGCCGAAAAACTTTCGTTCACCATCTGGGCATATAGGACCACAGCTTAGTCCTCAACGGGAGAGACTCCGTTCTCACTCTCTTAGGGCTCGGAGGCAATGGTGCCGGTTGAAATCGATCTCCCTACAACTCGAGTCGAGAGCTACCAAGAAAATCGAAATTCCGAGTAGATAGCAGCCAACCTGGATCTGCTCAAAGAGGTTAGGGATATCTCGAGGCTTCGAGTCGCTGCTTAGCATCAACAAGCAGTACGATTCTACAATTCGAAGGTCAGGACCAGGCGGTTCCGACCAAGGGACTTAATCCTCCGCCGGGTATTCCAGAATACCGCTAAGCCGGAGGTAGGGATACTCTGACCGAATTGGGAAGGACCCTATCAGGTCGTCCGGTCAACCAAGCCAGGCTCCCCCACCCATGAAACGCTGAACATCTGAAGGTTTACTACCCGTGACAAAATAACCTTTAAGGTTCTCAATGAATGTATGCCTTCGAGCGACAGGCCTTTAAGGTCCTTGACAAATGTACGCCTCCGAGCAACAAGCTTTCAAGGCTTCTAATAAAATTCGCCTCATTACATCTACACGAACGAATTATCTACTCAGCAAAAGTTGCCTCTCACTTGCATGGGTGGACTCAATGTATTAATCCCTTAAAGAATGGGTTAGTACACTATCCCACAAACTCTACATGGCATCCCCTCTAAGTCAGGGGTAAAGCCAAAAAATCGACCCGACTCTCCCAACATAAGAGTCGGCTCACGGACTAATGGGTGAAGTGGAAAGTTCTCGCCAATTGTGGGTTGGGCCGACCCCCTAGGGGTCCGGACTCAATAAACAGGCTATGAAGGTCTCAAACTTTACGAGGAAGTGTTGGAAGAAGCTGACTCACTAAAGGGTCGGCACAGCCATCCCTTGGCGAAAATCAGCAATTAACAACCGACAACTAATATCCAAAAGTTAACTACGAATTAACACATGGATAATCACCATTCATAAACCTTCATCAGAAGGTCAAAGAGTAATCAGAAAGAAAAAGTTTCAACTATTCCAAAAAAAAAAGTAATCTGAGCTACACAGACAGAGGAGGAGCTTGATCTAGGCGGATGTCATCAGTAGGACTCTCCAGCTTCTTCAGACAATAGGGAGTCAAGGTTAAGGTCCAGATACATGTCCTGGACCGCCCCGATACAATCATCGTAACCGCGATTGTAAAACTTAGCGGCCTCAGCGTCTCTTTCCTTAGAAGTCCTGAAAGCCTTTATAACCGCAACCACTGTCTCGGCAAGAGAAGCTTTGTCCTCAGCCATTTGAGTTTCCCTCGCCTTAGCGACAGCTCGAGCCTGCTCCTTTGTGGTCTCAACTTTAGCTCGATCAAGGGCTTCACCTAAACGAGCATTCTCCTGAGCCAGCGAGTCTGCTTGAGCCCTAACCTGAGTCAGCTTGGCAGTTGCGGCATTGCATTAAGCTTTAAAGTCCTCTACGACCCCTTGTAGTCGTAGCTCCCTAGCTTCGAGGTCAGTCACAACCTCCTGTAGACGAACCTCCCTGGCTTTCCTATCTTCAAGCTGATGATGCAACTCGCCCTGCTCTAGCCGAAAGAAAGTCGTCTCATTCCGCAAGACTTCCACCTCAGCTCGGAGTGTCTCCACTTTGGCGTCTATCTTCCAACGCTCTTGCACTCTCTCCCAGGCCAGGAGGAGCCTCGAAACGGACTAAATAAAAATAAAGGCAAGGAAATAAGAAGATGCGTATGAAAAATGAAGATTAAAAGATTCGAGGAGAAAGAATACCTTGTAAAAGACTGTCGCCAGATCGTTCAGGAAGGAGTCATCTGACTTGGAAAGCAGATGGGCAATCTCTTCTTTCAGAGTATGTTTGGCCGCCCAGTGAGCCAAACAAGACATATGGAAGCCCGACTCGTATCTCGTGCCACTCGTCCCCACATGCGCCGAGCCCCCTCCTCTGCGACCCCAGTCCCACTACCGGCTAAAGCCTGAGCTTCAGCTCCGAGATCGCCTCCAACCTTGGGATGAGTAATCATGGCGTCGACCATCCGAACGGCTTCCTCCCACTAAGATGATGAAGGAATAACTATGCAGGGAGCCAACATTTGAGCTTCCCCTATGGGAGGAACGATTGTGGGTGGAACGGAAGGAGTTATGGCTGCGGGAGTTGGAACGGTGCTTGCTGGGACTGGAGCCTCAGCAAGTGCCGTAGCCGGAGCTGTCGTAGCCACGGTCGTAGTTGGAGTCGTAGCCGCGACCGTAGTCGGAGTCGTAGCCATGGCCGTAGTTAGAGTCATAGCCACAGTAACCAGGCCTGAGGGGCCCGCTCCGCGAGGAGTAGCTCGCTTCCTCCAAACAGTGGTCTTTGTCCAAGGTTCGTCACTCAACAACTCTTCCGCCGTCGGAGTGACTTTCCTTCTCTGATAACCAGATGCATCGGCCATGCCTACGTAAAGAACAACAAATTAGCAACTAAACAGACAGGTCTAATTCTAAAGGAACAGAAGGAAAACTTACTGAAAGACATCGGGAGAGGTTGAGACTTGCACAGCCCAGACTGATGAAGGTTTGTGGCAGTAATCAGGTCCGACCAGGAGCGAAGCTCCCCCGATCATGCCTTAGCCTTGACAATACGATTCTTTTGGTTTGAGTCGAGGAGGGGTGTGCCTCTAGGGAAGTCTACCAAAATAAAGAGTAAAGGTATCAGTCCGACCGATGTAATAAATAAGAGTATAAAGACAAAGGAAATTCATCGGTCCGACCTGACTTCGAAAATCGGGCCAGAACCCGATTCATCAAAGTCCCGACTTCAGCCACAGGTGCCTCCCATTCGCCCATAGCCCATAACCACTTATTCTTCTAGTCTTTGTTGGACGACGAAAGATTCATAACTAGCCCCGATCCCTTGCTACCTCGGGTTGCGAAGTAGTACCATGGTTCGTTGCTGTCATGCTTGACCAGGTAGAAACTCATCAAATCTTCTAGGGTCAGCTCTAAATTTCTGACTTGCTGCCCGTAGACACCCCACCCAGGCTATATCTTGAGAAAGTTAAGACTATCCGGAAACCAGGAGTATATTTGAATCAAACCCTAATCCTAACTTAAACCCAACCCTGCCCCAAAATTCTCAAAAACCTCCAAACCAAAACCTAAAACCTCGATCCAAACCATTCAATCCACACGCAGCCCCCACTTATACCTTATACTTTGATTAAAACCCTTTACCCGAGCCTAAACCCATCTATCCGAGCCCTTAAAACTCCAAAAAGAGGTTACCATGCGAACCACACACCGAGAAAAGCCCGCACGCGCGAGCCCGGCCGAACCACTCGGGATGCCGCCACTCGCAGCCCGCATGTGGACAACTATCCTGGCGTCCAAAAGTCAACTTTCTCATGAATTTACCCGTCCAAATTTCACCATTTACCGTTTTACCAAGCCTCATAGCTAATGAGAACATGCCACATGGCGTCTCTCTCCTCTCAACCAATCACCACCTATCACATCAGCATTTACCCTCCTCAAATTAAAAAATTACCAAAAGACCATTGGAGAAGGTTATAAATAGCCCTCTCCTCTTCACATTTCACAAGCCACTTCTCATTTTTCCAAGCTTAAGTGAGAAGGAGAGGGAGAGAAAGAAAGTAAGTGAGGAAGAGAGTGAGGGAAAGGGAAGGAGCTCCCAAGCCTCTCAAAGTTCAAATTTCTTAGCCACCCCCTAGCCGTCAACTCAACCTTTTTAACCTTTAAGCCCAACTCAAAAGGTCCATGGTGTACTCCGTGTTCTAACCATCTCAAGAGCAAGCCAAAGATCCATTCATTTTACATACAAACATTCATCATGACATCTATTCCTTTCTCAACCCCCCTGCTCCTCTAGATCTCTAGTGAACGTATACTCTATGGCTTGCCGTATATCAGATCCCGTCACATCAGAAATTTCTAGTAATTTAGTTCACTTTTCTTCACCTTTTAGCATAAGCATTATCACATCCGCCTTCTAGACACACCATTAGACATATGCTCTATGGCTTGCCGAATTTTCGGATCTTGCCACATCAGAAATCCACGTATGTGCCTAGTTCTATCTGGACCACATCATCCATCCCTTGAGATTGTTTACCACATAAAGTAAAGACCGTACGTTCGTGCGAGCAGAGAGTGTCACGCACCAAACCCAAAAATCGGATTCACAGGAATCCCGATCGCCGAATCCGGTGTAGACAGCCTCCGTAGTACCCCATTCTCGGCTTCTAGCATCCATATGCCATATTTCGATCCTGGGATCTTACAAGGAGGATTTTTTAATTTTTTTGCTCAATGCATATTTAACTCGTAATAAGCATAACCGTAAGATTACCCAATTCACAAAGGCAACATCATTATCACATATCCACTAATATAATCATTTGAGTATAATGCTGAAAGGAAAAATACATAAATCGAAAATCAGGCTCCAGAAGATCGCTGCACGCTCCAAGCCCAACACTGCTGCAACCTAACATCACCTGCACGCATCTATCCTGCATAAGCTTGTAGAAAGCTTAAAGGGTGGTGTAAGTGTTTGCACAAGGTAAGTGTCAAGTATTTAATACAATGTCATAATCATACAATACCGAAAATACTCATAGTCCATAAATCATACAATGTCAGAATAAATAGAAATGCTGACAAGATTATGAATTATCAGAGTAAACAGAAGTATTGACAAGATTATGTATCATATGATAACGGAGTAAACAGAATGCTGATTAGACCATGAGTCATACAATATTAGAATACGCAATACAAATCAACTATGCAAATGAGGAGTCATAGAGAGCCAAATATCAGATGCAAAGGATGCAATGCAATATACATTCCTGATGAGTAACATATATAGCGTCGGCCATACCTAGTCCATATAAATGTAAAAGCACAATAACTCAAATTGTTATATGCCGCAGATGTAATGCAACATGTAGTACGAATGAAATGACCATGCTTGAGTGTGAAGTCGAGATTGTAGTACGTAGTATCGTAGGCTATGGGGTCCATCACAATGGACTTCTATCCAAACTAGTCTCATACCTAATTTGGATAGTCAGATTCCATGTGGTAAACTCCTAATCTCAGGTCAGTCGCGCGCCCCAACCGAAATTCTGGCCATTGCGAAGGTACACGTAACAAATAGTTGCGCACCACCAGCCGGAGTGGATAGTGAATGAATGAATGGATGATTATGCAACTCCTACTCAATAAGTCCACATATCAGTAAGGTTCATCTTTGGGATCATCACCGGGGTTTAGTACACTCCAAATGGCACTGTCGCTCTCCTAGCCGCACAATCTAAGCGAGCGTAAGAAACCTCACTATCCGCCTGGCCAATAGTCTGCCAATACCTATCCGGCACGTCGATAGCGGACCCATTCCTCAAGCTGGTCAGACTCAGCCTAGCAATGCCCCCTACGCTCGAGCGGGTAAGGCCACACCCCCTCCCAACCAACCACGACATAGTGGGAGACGCGGCCTCCTGGTATTCGACACTCGGGCGTTCATGTATCCACTCGGTCTCGACGTTGGGGCGTCTCCTGGCCACAGAGGTTTAGGGATTTTCACCCAGGGACATCTATGGGGCCCGTATGCTAGAACCAAACATTTTTGGTGTCCCCTCTGGCCATCCACGATATGCCTGTGGAGGCTACGACGCTGATGTCGCTAGGGCATATTAAAATCATAATGCAAGATGCATGAGTCATACAATCCAGACATGCATCAATCCTGCGCATACCGTACGCTCATGTGAAATAACCTCCGCCTATCAGGGAGTCTCATAACAACACGCTCAATGATATATGCAATGATCAACCACATCTCATAACAAACATGCAGATGATGCGTATGGGCATGTATCATGATGCTATGCTGCCAAATACTCATAATCAGTATAAATAATGGGCATCGACAATCAACTTGACAATGTGGACATTTAACCAACATTGCCCCCAAGGAATGGCCCTCATAGATCTTAACATATAATGGACCCACGGCCTCACACAACGGCCTAATATACAACACAATGGGCCTTACTCGAAGGCCACATATACACAACATGTGGACCCTGCTAATGAGTATCACAATGGGCCTTGCTCATAGGCCATAAATACATCATAATGGGCCTTACCCATGGGCCACGAATACATCATAATGGGCTTTATCCATGGGCCATGAATACATCATAATGGGCCTTGCCCATGGGCCTCACTTACATGACATGTGGGCCCTACACATGGGTCTTGAATACATCAGATGGGCCATGCCCCATGGGCCTAATATATATCACAATGGGCCTTGCCCATAGGCCACGAATACATCACAATGGGCCTTATCCATAAGCCTTAAACACGGGTTGAATACACATCACAACGGGCCTTAAATACAGGCCACATTTATATCACATTGGACCCCGACAATAAAAAATCGGGAATCGGCCATGACAAATCAGATCGGTAATCGGCCTCGATCGATAATCGGTAATTGGCCACGACAATTAGAATCGGTAAGCGGCCTTGATAGATAATCGGCAATTGGCCACTGCAATTTAAAATCGATCAATAATCAGAATCGGCAAATCGGTCACAACAATCGGATCGATCAATAATCAGAATCGGCAAATCAATCACGTTAATCGGAATCGAAATCGGCCACGACAATCGGGATCGATCAATAATCAGAATGGCAAATCGGTCACATCAATCGGAATCGGTAATCTATCACGATAATCGGTCACGTCTATCAAAATCAACAATCAGTCACGATAAATGGCGTCGATCGATAATCGGCAATCGGCAATTGGTCATGATAATCGGCAAACTGGTCACTTTAATCTGAATCGGCCTTGACCCCGATAATCGGAATCGGTATTCTGTCTCGATAATTGGCACCGACAATTAGCATCACTAATCGGCGCCGACAACCAGCACATAAACAAGGCTGGATCCACAGATGGACAGACGATCAACCATAATATAAGGATCGGCCCTCGACCGTGGTTATATTAAATCCGATAGAACGGAGCCATTCGTCTATGGTGAATGGGGCCCACTGATTAGGGTTAACCCATAAGTGAATGATGAGAATGGAACTATCAAGGCCTAAGGGAGGGTCACAATGTGGGCATTCAACCATCATTGCTCATCAATGAGGTCATTTAACCAACATCGCCCACAAGCAGTGGCTCACATAGAGCCAAATATAAAGTGGGCCCATAGGCTCACTCAAAGGCCTAATATACATCGCAATGAGCCTCATATAAGGGCTTCAAATACATCACTATGGGCCGCATCACATGGTCCTAATACACGTCACAGTGGACCTCAAATACAACAGGTGGGCCGCATTAATGGGCCGCACCATTGGGCCTAGTGCATATTACAATGGGTCTCAAATACGTATTAAGGTATGCCCCATGATCTGGACAGTATGGGTGACATAGATGGCTAGACAGTTTGGATACAACATGTACCTCAAGGTATGCCACACGTCCAAGGGGCGGACGATGGAGATATACTATACATGCATCAATGGTAGGCCCCACGTGGCACCGTCCAGCGATGGACGGTGTAAACATAGAATACATATATCAAGGTAGGTCTCACAACGGCCACAATTACATCAAGATGGGCCTAGTCACATGGGCCTCATATATATCAAAGTGGGCCACACCCAATATAAGTGGTGGTAATAGCTTCTACCATTAAAATTTCTAAGGCCTTACAAGGATGGACGTCATAGATAAAGTACATGTCTCATAGTGCGGCCCACACCAATAGAAGGTGTGGATTACAAAACATACATCAGTGGTTCCCATGCGGGGCCCACCATAATATTTATTTTCCATCCAGCCCGTTGACAAGGTCATAGGGGCCCATTATGATATTTATTTTACATCCAAACTGTTCATAAGGTCAGTCAGACCTGGGGTGGGCCTGGGGCCCACCGAAATGTTTGTTTGACATCCAACCTATTGGTGAGGTCACACGGACCACAGGTGAGACTGGGGTCCACCGTAACATTTATTTGTCACCCAACCTGTTCACAAGGTCACACGGTCAGGGGGGGCCACTGGGATGTTTATTTTCCATACAACCTGTTGATAGGGCTACACGACCAGGGAGGGGCCCACCGTAATGTTTATTTGCCAAACAACCTGTGTCATGCCCCAAAATTCGGATACCCGAATAGGGTGTCCAGGACCCGAATTTCAGACCCATGACCTATATAAAATAAATAAATAAATAAAATACAAATAAAATATGACAATTTCATACACATTTCATTTTCTCCCACCATAGTCCAAAATTTTAAAATCCAAACACAGACTAAGATAACTAATTACATAGTTTGTTATTACATCGATGCATGATGATTGAACTTAACTTGAAATAAGAAAAATTAAGTCAAACATTACTACATTCAGAGTTCTAAAATAAAATAAAATCCATCCTATGTAAAATAACATGCCACATGCATCAAATCACATTCCATGCTCCACTACTAATAGAAGTACCCTGCATCTTCAAAATATTCATAACCTGAAACGGTTAAAACATAATGAGTTGACAACTCAATAGGATCACATCAATCCCGAGTTGAAAAATCTCACAAATACTACTAAATTTAATCTTGACATATTAATCAAAATAAGACGAACATAAGATGTAAAAATCATAGTTAATAATTTGACATTCATGAATATGAAGTAAATAAATTTTTTAACATAGCTTTCTAAAAATACTAATATTTGGAGTGGCAAAACACTCATGTGTGCTGATCCTTTTAAGGGATGACCCACGGCAGAGCACCGGTGTTGATCCTTTCAGGGTATGACCCTCACAGAGCACCGGTATAACCTTTTAGGGACAAAGCCCAGGGCGGTGCACCGTGCGTCATGATCCTTTTAGGGAATCACCCAGTAGGGCGAGAGCACCGTCTTGATCCTTTTGGGAATGACCACAGGCGCGAGCACCGTGTTGTCTTGATCATTTTGGGAATGACCCTGGGCGAGCACCCGTGAGAATCATTGTACAAAAAAATAATTATTCACATACGATGCATCTAACTTACAAGGAAACATTGTAAAAATTAATATCAGAGTGCCTATAACAGATAATACGGTGATCCTTTTAGGGCATTGCACCCTTAAAAATTAAAAATAATAGTTCACATAATAAATATTCATCATCACTAACAAATAATATCAAATGTAAATAATAATAATAATAATAATAATAATTGCATTTGTACAGTAGTCAAATAAAGAATTTCTTTCAATAAGAAATTATTTATGAATATTTCAATGTCTAGATTATATAAAGCAATAGATATGAATTTTTCAATTTGGGAAAGATCACCTACCTGATATGGAAAAATAGTGTGATGGAAAGAAAATAATCTGAAGTGCTGATTTCTACGTGTACTAGCTTAGCTTGGATTGCTCCGAACTCGATGTCGAACCCTCACGGATACTCTCCCTTTTCCTGAACTCTTTTTTTTTTTTTTTTTCACAAACTTTCTTTTATGATTTTCTCTCTTGTTTCCTCTAGATAGCATGAGAAAATGGGGTATAAAAATTAATCACAGGTGAGTTAGTGGGTTGAGAGTTTAATGGACGGTTTAGATTGAGGAATGGGTCCCACCATGATGATGGAAATCATGGTGAATGGGTTCGTGTGCGTAACTAAGTCGCAAAGAACAAGGAAGGAGAGAGAAACGTGGAGGAGAGGAGATTGCTTGTGGGTGACGTGCGTTAGCACGTCACTTGCTTCTTCTTTTTTTATTATTATTAATTTTTTTTTTAGAAATGGGCCCCACAGGAATAACATGATGAATCCACACCGTTCATCAGTCTTGCCCTTCAAGTTTAAGGCCTGAGCCCAAAAATGAGGGTCATCCACAGCTCAGGTGGGCCACACCAAAAGCAACGGTGGAACCCACCGTTTAAAAAAAAAAAGGGAGTATTACAACCTGTTCATAAGGTTACGTGGGCCAGGGGCCCACGGTAATGTTTATTTCCACCCAACCTGTTGATATGGTCACGTGGACCAGGGAGCCCATAGTGATGGGGTTCACAAATCCAGCCCACACATTATGTGTGTCCCACCTGGCTGAGGGGTCAGACCAATTTTCAGCCACATCCAGAATTCAGGTAGGCCCCACCAAGCGATTTTATATGTTTAAGGCATGTCTTCACATGATTTTAGATGGTATGGCCCACCTGAGTTCCATATACGGCTGATTTTTGGGATACCCCATAATTTAAAGGGGAGCCATCAAATACACGGTGTTGATGGTCGAAACGCATCATGGTGGGGGCCACCGTCCACTGCCGTGGACGGACGGCGTGAATGAAACACTTGCATCATAGTGGGTGTCACCACCCACTGTTGTGGACGGTGTGGTAAGCCACACATACCACAGTGGGTCCCATGTAGGGCCCACCAAAATGTTTATGTGCAATCCAACCCGTCCATTATGTGTGTCCCACAAAATTAAGGGTCCAAATCAAATTTCAGGTGGGTCCAAGCTTCACGTGGATCTCAGAAATCATTTTCGAGTGGTTTAACATACCTTTGTATAAACGGTGGTGATGTGGGCCATCTGAGAACTATTCATGGCTGATGTTTGGAACCGATGCCTCAATGAAGGGGTCCCAACAAATGGACGTCAGGGATTTAGAACACACATCACGGTGGGGTCCACAACTAGGGCCAATGGGGACCCACCCCTTTTACGTGTACGCCATGACAGCAAGGTGCTTGCCACCTTTTTGTCATATGTATATTTTCTTTGTTATCCTAGGTGGGACCCACATTAACCAGATCTACTCCATCCATTGTATGTGTCCCACAAAATTAGGGGTCCAAACCAAGTTTCAGGTGGGTCCAAGCTTCTTGTGGACCCCAGCAATCATTTTTCCCAATTTTTAACGGAAAATACTAGCATTCTCAATGCCACGGCCCGCCAGATAATGGGATCGGTCTCATTTTTCGGCTCAACGCCTAAAATGATCTGAAAATAGAATGGATGGTGTGGATTATGTATATACATCAAGGTGGGGCTTGCATAAGTGGCCCACCCCAAAAAGCACCCTTTTCCTTTTTCTCTTTTTTTTTTTTTTTGTTAGCTTGTTAGTACACCACCATGTCAGTACACGCACTCCATGTTAGCCTACCTCTACCACGTCCAGCGTCTAGAAACGCTGGACGGCATGGATATAACACAAACCTCGTGGTGGGTCTCACACGGATGTGGCCCACATTTCATCAAGGTGGGTCCCACATGAACGCAGCCCACCGTATTTGAATCAGTCTGATACTTGTGTGTTTCCACCACCATAAGGTAGGATCCACATGACTTGGACGATTGGATAAGACATACATCAAGATGGGGTCCATCCAAGTGGGCCACACATCACACAAAAATGAGAAAGAGAGAGAGAGAAGCACCCACTTCTAGATCTTGATCTCCTCCTTCTGCCAAAGCATGCTAGAGCTCCAATGGATGGACTTCAACGGTGGAGATTGATTTTAGAGGGTGAGGATGAGAGATAGGAAGGTGGGCCACACCAAACTCTCTCTTATGGGGGGTGGGTCGTGAGTTGCTTGGGAGGAATGAGAGGTAAGAGAGATGAGAGAGATGAGAGATGTGATGTAAAGAGAGAGAGAGAGAGAGGGATGGGTGAGAGAGTTATGGGTGATGGGGAGGATTGACTTTGGGGAGGGTAGTTGTACTTGGGGATGTGTGTGAGTGATGGGAGTGATGGGATTTGGTACTTGATTGATTGATAGGATTGATTTGACATGTTGTAGAGATTCCATCAGTATTTGCAACGCTCGGCATTTTATCGAACTGAACGCGGGCCCACATCTCCTGGCCAGGGTACCGCATCGGTGTGCAAGACGCGGCATCGAAACCGTGGCGACGGCGCGGTCGCATTGGTACAAGTCTCAGGTCGAGCCAACTCAGATATGCGGTACACGTCTCAAGTCGCACGCAAATGCCGACAGTCGATCGCTGGTCGCCGAAATTTGATCGGAATGATTGTAAAAGCCTACGGAATAGTAAGTGCTAGGATACGGGTCTTACAGAGAGGGTGTCTAACACCTTCCATCTTTGTAACTGAGGTCCCTTACCTAGAATCCCAGATCACAGATCAGGAGTCAACCTAAGGTAGGAGAGTCTTCGGATTTCTCCAACCTTACATATTCTGCGGTTCTAGCCGACCGCGGGATTCTAAGATTATTCTGCTAGTGGCGACTCCAATCAACCTAATCACCCCCACCACCGATACATAACATATAAATCAGCATAGGTACCAATTTTTTAGTGTTTACACCTCCAGATAATGAAGGCAGAAATGAGCACCCTCCAAGCATTGGGGGTCAGTTACCTAGGAGCCAGTTTGAGATAGGCCGTCAAGGCTGGGACAAAAGGGTGCAGAGGAAGTCGAACTCCGCATTGCAGCGCACAGAGAAAAATAACGATTTCTCCCTCAGCAGGCGCGCCGACAGCTTCGAGAGGCCCAGGGGCACTTATTCGGACGGAGTCTGGGATTTGAAATTCGGAACGGATCCACTTTACTTGAGACTCCGATAGTACGGAGCCTCCAGGAACTACCTCCGAGGCCCGCCCACTCGCTGGCATTTCAACAGCCTCGGTGGTTGCGGTCCGGAGGGCCCGAGCAGATTTCTTTCTGCCAACTCTACGAGTCCGAGCCTCGATCTCCTTCTGCTTTCGGGGTGGAGGGTACAAGGGCACAGCTTCGTAGGGGCCTTCAGAGGCCCCTCTCCCATTGCTAGAACTCTCCGATTCGGAGTCGTCACCATAGTCCTGCACTGTCTACAGGTCGGACGACATCTTAAGCAAGGAAAAAGAAATGCGGGAATCGCTTCTATCGGAACTACTCAATTGGTCGGAATCGCCTAACGGAAAACCCTGAGTGGCCGGAATCGCTTTTGCAGGAAATTGCCTCCTCCGATATCAGCTTAAACACAGCATAGAAGTAGGCCGAAATCTTCGAAAGAGGGTTTATATAAACCCTACCAAAACTTCACATTAATTGCCTGCAATGATGGCCGCAGTCGAATGGTCTTGGGCCGACTTCGGAGCTGATGTGGCCACACACCATTGGTTAGGGCTCTGTCGGGCGAGATGCTTCTGACATCAATCGGCGTGCTTCGGATAAGCGAAACGACGCTCGAATAATGAAAGGTTCTGTCCAGTGCACTATTCTAAGTACATGTGGCAACAGATTATAGGCGAACAATAATTCGAAATCGTAACCGTTGCCATGCGTCCATTGCGCATAGACTCATGGGCGGGAAGCCCTAAGGCGTGGAGTCTCAAAATGAAACAACTTTGGCATGCTCGGGAGAGCCGACGGATGAGGCGTTTGATCTTCCATGTGTTTACTCTCCAAGCCCTTAGCAGACTTCAAAGAGTAGGGGGGCTTCTGTTATGAGAAATTCGAGCTCATTGTAATTCCTAGGCCTAATGCCATATTAAGTCGATCGGATGAATAGCCAATAACTCGGCTCAGACCACAAGAGCGGACAATATTCGATAAGGACCCATAACCACTCCGATTGGAACCTGCCTACCCAAAGGTCCGAGCCGACTCCACATTTCGAGGCGGGCGTTCCTCAAGCCGAACTTAGAAATTATTATAAACGGACGTGGTTGATTACTTCGCCCGAGCATACGCATGATGTGCACAATATATTACACGATCCTTGGATTGCACACAATATCTCCACGATCCGAAAACCTCCCTTATTGAGTGAATCGTGCCGTGATTAACAAACCCAAACCATTCGACAATCAAGTATAAATACATGGAGACCCCATTGCTATAGGTACGCAAGATCTGACGCTTTCTCTCTCTACACTTTCACTCATACCCAGATTCCCTTGACCTGACTTAGGCATCGGAGGGTCCCCCGGCTAAGCCAGGGTCTCCTTTGCTCACCTTTTCATGCAAGACTAGGGTCCATCCGAGGAGTGGAGGGCGATCCAGATTTTGACCTCAACAGTGAGCGTTCAATCACCTTTATTTCTTATAGTGGGGGCCACTTGAGATTTACATTCTTAGCAATTCAATAAAAAATAATGCTACATGTATGATGGAGGGCATATATTCATTTTTTGTATGATCGAGGGCATATATTCATTTTTAGCAATTCAATCAAAAATATATTCCTACCAAGTGTATTATAGCTAGATTTGTTGTAGAATTTTTTCTCCCGACTGGTCTTTGTATATATGTTGGGCATGCTGCTTTAGTAATTCGCTTAATAATCTCTAGCATGCAATGTTTTACTCCTCCAAAGACATACATATAATTTCGTGCTAGAAAATTAATAACAGAAAGTCATTAATAACAGAAAGTCGTATCCACGAAGGAAGATGAAACTAAGATATATATTTACTAACACCACATCATCATGCATGATGATATGTGCCCTCATTTTCGGGGTGGTCTACTTAAGTTTTGAATCTGTTTCATTTTTTAGCTCATTTTTTGGCTTATGCCATAAAATAAGATGGCGGCATGGATATAAGACAAATACACCACTGTAACATGGTCTACTTAATCTTTGAATCTGCCTCATTTTTCTAGGTTATACTTTAAAATAGATACACCCAGATCCATGGCTCAACTGGCAGACTGAGTGGAGATGGCTCGTTTCAACACTTGAGGTCTTGGTATCGATTTCCAGTGGGGGTGGCTAACTTGGGGTGTGTGTACTAACAAGCTTACTCAAAAAAAAGAAAAGATAAAAAAGATGGCAAAATATATGGTCGGCATGGATAAAACACATACATTATGGTGGGCCCCATGACATCCGCTAGCTGGCTGGTGCTGGGGCCACCGGCCAAAACGCATCCCCGTCAGACTGTGCATCTGACAACGGAGGATTGCTTGACCACCGTACAGTGTCGCGTTCCTGTGTACCCAGTTCATACAAATGGCCTCATGGTCCAGCACGTAATATCTCATGCCTTGACCTCACCACGAGTGGCACTGTAACTGTAAGTCTGGTGGATCTAAGCTCTCAACCATCCAAACGTAGGCCCTTGTCAAATGAATGGAGATCATTGAACTACGTGTCTTCTATAGGCATCTATTTGCAGACCATAAGTCGTGTTCAATCGTTGAAACGGCCTACGACTTAGACGGTCCAGATCAATGAACATGGATGCTGACTCTGCAGCTCATGAATTGCCACTTTAACGCTGATCTGTATACTGCCTCTGCCTGTACCACGATATGCGTAATTTTGTTGGAGGGTGGGCCACTTTCAGATATGGGCCTGTCGAGTATGAATGGATACAGATTAGGTGGTGCAGCTAACACCACCTCCAGGAGTGGTGTGTTGATGTGCTGGGCCGTTTGGGGCCAAAGTAATGCATGTGTTCTATACCCACGCCGTCCATTCGTTTTCCAGCTAATTTTAGCGTACGAATCCAAAAATGAAGCGGATCCGAAGATCAAGTGGCCACAGCACAAAACGATAATGACATACACCGTTGAAACCTTTCTAGGGCCTAATGTTTATTTGTCATCCAATCGGTTGAAAAGGTCACTCAGAGATGAATGTACGAAGGGGAAACACAAATATCAGCCGGATTCAAAACTTTTGTGGTCTCAGGAAGTTTGTAGTGACGGCATTCGATCACCACTACTTCCCATAGTGTGGTCCACTTGAGCTACACATCTACTTCAATTCTTAAGTTTATGCTGTAGAAAGAGGGAAAAAACGGATGAACAGTGTGGATATAAAACACATACATCATATTGTGCCCCACAACACATCAACCACTACTGCTGGGGTGGTGATAGTGACACCCCATGGTCCGCGTCCAGCAGGAACAACTACCGAACAGACGCGGATTTCCTGCCAGAGCCTTTAGCAGAAGTTTGTGCGCAAGGATGTTATGCGGTGACACCATTATGTTTGTGAGAAATCTATCCTGTCCATCCATTTTACTAGGTCATTTTAAGACATGTGACTAAAAATTAAGTAGATCCAAAACTCAAGTGGGATACATGAGAGTAAAAAGAGGGGATTCGGTGAGAATTGTTGAAACATTCTTGTGGCCATGAACATTCTGTGCGTGGGCTGAATTTTTTATATTTTCACTTCATCCCAATGATAATGACCTTATAAACGGTTTAGATGGCATATAAAGAACAAGTTGAAGCTCTGGAGGGTTTCAACAATAGTAATTTCTTTCCCAAAATTTAAAAGTGGTGTGACCCATTTGAGATTTGAATCCAACCTCATTTTGTTGTCATATGTCTTAAAATAAGCTCGAAAAACGGATGAATGGGTTAGAGTTCTCACGGACATCACGGTGGCCCCACTCAGCATCCACGCGCAGGAACTTTATGCTAAAGCTTTTGCAAGAAGTCCGCGTCACTGCTAAACATGCTAGGCAAGGACGCGGATTGGGTTTTACTCCGCCCGTTCCTGCCACGGTGATATATAGGTTTTATCCACACCGTTCTTTCATGTTATCTTAGCTTATAAGAGCAAAAATATAGGCAGTTCCAAGGCTAAAGTGGACTAAATAGTAGGGATTAAACCCCCACTGTTGAAAACGTTATGCGGCCACATAAATTTTGGATCAAGCTCATATTTTTGTTTCTCCTTCATACAAGTCATGTGATCTTATGAACAGGTCGAATGACACTTAACTGTTACGGTGGGTCCTAAGAAGGTTTCAACTATGGGTGTCATTATCACCACTATTTATTCCTATTGACGACCCGGATTGCGTCCTAACAGGCTTGGCCCAGGTGAGAACGGGTAGGGAGTCGCCACCGTGGTGTATGGGTCTTATCCACACCGTCCATCTAGTTTTTCGTATTATTTTAGGGTGCAAGCCTAAAAATGATATAGATCCAAGGCTCAAGTGGACCACACCAAAAATGAGGTACATCCAAGGCTCAAGTGGACCACATCACAGGAAGCAGCAGTGATAATGATTCTCACTGCTGAAACTTTTCTAGGGCCCACCGTGATGTTTATTTGCATCAGCCTATTTGATGATGAGTAAACACAAATTTCAGCTTTATCCAAAACTTTCGTGGCTCCAAAAAGTTTTCAATGCTAAGATTTTAATCCCCGTTGTTTAGTCCACTTAGACCCTTACATCTGCCTCATTTATGGGCTTATGTCATAAAATGATAGGAAAAATTCAATGGACGGTATAGATAAAATAATTACATCACGGAGGCTACTCAAAGCTCATCCCCATTCCTAGGGCGGGGATTGCGTCCTGAAGCTTCCTCATTTTTTAGCTTGAATGCTAAGAGCATGTGGCAAAATGAATGGACGGTGACGATAAAACAATTACATCATGGTGGCCAGGGCCCCTATCCGTTTCTAACTAAGGAGGGCCCGACTGTACTTGGTCATCCAATCAAATCCTACTCAATCCGTGTCCAGGCCAGCCAGCTAACCATTGGCTGGCGGACCCAAAAAAGGTGTGAAGCCCATCAAGTAAGTTCTTGATCGGGCAGTATTTTCGAAGATGAACCATCTGGATCGATTTATTCACTGTAGCATCAATCAAACTTCAGTTCAACTGCACGTATGCCAGCCACACGTGACCACCTGTTATGTATGCGCGGAACTTGTAAGACGTTTATTGGGTGGGACCCACCGTGTAAATGATCGGATAAAGCCTCCATTTACGAATAACGAAGGGTAACCCTTTCTTTTAAACTCTCATGTTCGTGTGGCTTTGATGTAGCGCACTCGAGTGTGCTCTTGATGGATATGAAGCTCCCATACGCACACAAGGCATGTGCGACGAATCCAAACCGCCCAATCTCCAGGAACCACTGTAGATGGATTATAAATATATATAAAAAAGTAGATCGAAGGAATGATAGTGGTTGGCATCTTTACAGGGATCCAATCAAACGGTAAAGCAAGGAAGTAAACAATCTAGATTCAATAAAAATACCCAACTACTACAAGATCAAGATCATCTAATCTATTGATCCTGATCAAATAAACAATTTATGATGAACCGCCCAAATTGGGCGGTGTGGATTTGAGATAAACGCCACGTGTACGTACAGGAGCCTCATACATGTGAGCAGCATCAAAACCCAAGGACCGGAGTTGTCTTGCAACTGCTTTACGCAGCGCTTAAAACACCTCACAAGTCACAACCTCGGAGGTCGTAAAAGAAGGCAATCCACGGACCGGAATTCTCTTGCATCTGTTTTCCACCGCGCATAAAACACCTCAGCTCTACAGGGTCTATCATGTTGTACAAGTGAAATCCACTCCGTTAATCAGATGAAAGACATTATTTTGACCGTAAATATATAATATAATTCGAACTAAAAACTCATATAATACACAATAATGGAAAATTAATATAATTTCTCCCATAACCATTAAGTTTGCTTGATGTGACTTTCCTGAGCTTGTTAACAATATTTTTTTTTCAAATGATCTTAATCCTCCTGATTTATATTTATAGACATTATTGGTTGAAATAAGTTTATTATATGTTTTACATTTGTTAACCGTGCATGAATATCCACCGATCTGATATTCAGATAATCCAAAAAGCCTCTAGTTAATGGTAACCTATATTTTGACTGGCCATTTAAAAAGAGAAAAAGATAAAAGAAGAAGCTCACGTACAAACTAGCTTTAATTCTAATTGATTGATTGGTCAGATTCAATTGTAGTGTTTTTATGACATCCTATCTTTCTACCGTATTGTCGGAATGAATGAAAATAGGATAACCAAAAATTAAATCAAGCCTAACGTTAGATAGACTTGTATAAATGTGGAGGTTTTTGAATGGTCGTGTATTATTTGGGATTTGTATTGTACTAGCCTTATGGTCAAAATTCTCAAAATGAATGGAAGTTTGAGAGATATTTTAATGGTAGGGTTTTTAAAAGCTTTGGATCAAATTGCTCTTATCCTTATACATATTTCAAGTGAATAAGATTTGTTATTATGACTACTGAAATCTACATCAACTCCGTTTATTTTCTTTGTAGGCCTTTATTTATATTATATGGGAATATGCTAACTTCAAGTTAACGATTTTTTTGTATGACACACAAAACTTGAAAACCTATAACGGTGTTCATTCGATAAAAACTATTTTCTTGTGATGTGATTTATGTGACTAACAGATGTTGATCATGTTTCCAATCATGGCCTTCCATTAAATTATATGGTTAATAGATAGAGTGGATTCCACATATATGCAATGACGGACCCCACAAATGGTGTACAAATGCCCTTAGAAGTTTTCTTGTGGTGTAGTCTATTTAATAAGTTTTCGACGATAAGAGTTTAATCACCATTATTTCTTGTGGTGTAATCCATTTAAGCATTTAGTCTGCCTCCTTATAGGGCTCATGCTCTAAATTGTTCTATTAAGATATACATGACATGGATAAATTACATACATCACGATGACCCACAACAAGCAATAACAATGGTCGGTGGCCATTCACTCCTAATTATTTCCTTGTGATAGGGTTCACCTTATCTGTAAATGTAACTCATTCTTTGGCTATAGAAAGCAATGAAATTGAAAACCTACCATTGAAAACTTCTTGGGGGCCATAAAATGTTTAAACGTGACTTATTCTTTAGCCCATGACATTAAATTAAATTCAGAATCTAATGGACGAAGTAGATCTTTGACACATCCCATGGTAGGACCTACAACCCTTAACACATGACAACCTATACCCTCAACACATGATAACCTCGACCCCTAACACATACTCGATAGTGGGCCCCAAATACGGCGTCCTTGTGGTGTTAAGGGTCAAGGTCAATGTTGTTATGTGTTAAGGGTCGAGGTTGTCATGTGTTAAGGGTCTAGGGTTATTATGTATTAAGGGGCAAGGTTATCATGCATTAATTGTCAAGGTTGTCATGTGTTAAGGGTTGAGGTTATCATGTATTAAGAGTCGAGGTTGTTATGCGTTAAGGGTCGAGGTTGTCATGCATTCACTACAAAAAATGGAGTAAAGCCTACGGACTATATTTGTAGCGAAACGACAATAACTACGGCTTTAGTCATAACCATTGCTTTTGAAAGGTCAAGGTTGTCATGTGTTAATGATCGAGGTTATCATATGTTAAGGATTAATGTTGTCATGTGTTAATGATCGAGGTTATTATATGTTAAGGGTCAAGGTTGTCACGGTCGGAGTTGTCATGTGTTAAGGGTCTAGGTTACTGTGTGTCAACCTCGACCCATAACACATGACAACCTATACCTTTGACACATGATAATCCAGACTCTTAACACATGACTACCATGAATTAAACCCTTAACACATGACTACCATGACTCAAACTCTTAACACATGATAACTTGGACCCTTAACACATGACAATCGAGACTCTTGACACATGACAACCCAAATCCAAATCCTTAACACATGAGAACCTAGACCCTTAACACAAACAATACAAACCCTTAATACATAATAACCACTTCAACCAAAGCAATCAATTACAAAATTCAAATTTTATCTCCTTCATTGTCTTCCACATGACAACCACAACCATCCTTATCTACCTCAAATCCCTTCCGACATTCACTTCTCCGTACGACAACAACAACCACGACCATCCCTTCATATATATCCACAACCAAAAGTGACTTCCATCTGTAGAAAAATTGCTATTATAAAAAAAATATATTTAAAATATATTCCAATCAGTGACTTCTATCTCTAAGAAATGTGGGTGTTTGAGCAAAAATAATATTTTTTTAATGCCTTATAAGTTGTTGGCGGTGACTATACATTGGAGAAGTTAGTGGCAGTGAATGTATGTTGGAAAATACAGTCGAAATGGGTGAGATGGGTTTGTTGCGCAGCACGCCAACAATGCAGTGAGCCTAGATCCAATCTCAGGCCTCACCCACAAACGATAAACAGGAAGAAATATAAACTAGCAAGGAATAAAAGCATTCAAACAAACCACAAGACAAAATATACGTGAAAAAACCCCAAACTAGGGTAAAAAACCACAGATGCAAAATTCCACTATGAAGAGAAACGAAGATTACAAGGCAATATACTAACCTCTTCCTCGAAAGTACAGAGAAAATTCCTTGCCCATACCTTAGAATAATTTTCTAATATTCACCCTTAACCCTAGAATAGCCCTAGGGACCCTAATTTATAGTTTTGACAACTTCCCTTTCACATCTCAGTTGCGAAAGGACTTGCGACACAAAATCCGTGAAACTCCTTTCATATCCCAGTTGCAAAAGGACTTGCGACACGAAATCCGCGCATGTGGTTCCACTTCTCAACAATCTCCCACTTGGAGGCACATCGCCATAAACCTTTGTCTTCTTCATCTGAAGTGCACCACCTCCCCGTCTTTAAGCCTGAAGACCAATCAAAGCTGAACAGAGCTTCAGCTTCTCCCCTGTGACCGCCTTGGTCAGTATATCCGCAGGATTCTCACTTGTATGAATCTTCTCCAAAGCAATCGATCTATCTTCCAGTAACGAACGTATGAAGTGATATTTGATGGCAATATGCTTGGTCCATGAATGAAAGACTGAATTTTTAGCCAAGTGTATTGTACTCTGACTGTCACTGTATAGCTTGCAATCTACTTGCTTCTTACCCAACTCTTCCATAAAACCTTGCATCCACACTATCTCCTTGCATGCTTCTGTAGCCGCAACATATTCTGCTTCTGTCGTACTAATAGATACTATCTTTTGTAACTGAGAGACCCAATTGACTGCAGCACTACCCAGAGTAAAAACATAACCTGTAATGCTTCTTCTGCTGTCGATATCTCCAGCCAAATCTGAATCCACGTAGCCTTATAACTTGATTTCCGATCCACCATAACACAGCCCTACGTCCTTAGTACCTACCAAGTACCTAAGGATCCACTTCACAGCTTCCCAATGTTCCTTCCCGGTGTTCATGAACCTATTAACAACCCCACTACTTGAGCAATGTCTGACCTCGTGCTCACTATAGAATACATGAGACTCCCAATAGCTAACGTGTATGGAACTTTAGTCATGTAGTCCTGTTCCTCCTGCGTCTTTGCACCCTGCTCCTTAGATAGCTTGAAGTGGTTGGCTAATGGAGTGTTAACCGGCTTAACACCTCCCATATTGAATCGATCAAGTACTTTGGCTATGCACTCTGCCTGTGACAAAACTAATTTCTTGTTTTTCCTGTCACGCTTTATCCTCATGCCTAGGATTTGTTTTGCAGATCCTAAATCCTTCATAGAAAATTCTCTAGACAATTATCTTTTGAGATCTGAGATGTCCTTCATGCTCGAACCGGCCATAAGCATATCATCAACGTATAGAAAAAAGATGATGTAAGACGTATCAAACTTTTTCAAGTAACAACAGTGGTCTGCATGACATCTCTTAAAACCGTTTCCCGACATGAAACTGTCGAATTTCTTGTACCACTAACTCGGGGCCTGCTTCAGACCATATAGACTCTTCTTCAGTCTGCACACCTCGTTCTCATTACCTGGTGCCACGTATCCTGTCGGCTGATGCATATATATTTCTTCTTCAAGGTCCCCATGAAGAAAGGTTGTGTTAACATCTAGCTGTTCTAGATGTAAGTCCTCTGAAGCCACTATACTCAAGACCATGCGAATCGTAGACATTTTCACTACCGGTGAAAATATTTCAATGAAATCGATACCTGTCTTTTGTTGAAACCCTTTCACAACCAATCGGCCTTGTACCGTTTCGAACCATCGTGCTCCTCCTTCAGTCTGTAAATCCACTTGTTATGGAGAGTTTTCTTACCCTTGGGTAGAGTGACTAGCTCCCATGTACGATTAGACTCAAGAGAGTCCATCTCATCATCCATGGCCTGCTCTCACTTAACCCGTATATCTGGCTGTAACGCCTCTTGAAAATACTCTGGCTCACCATTATCTGTCAGTAGTAGATAATGTAAGGAGGGTGAGTATCAGACCGTGGGTCTTCTCTCCCTAGTAGACCTCCTCACAACCAGTGTATGCAGCTCTGCCTCATCCTGTGGCGCTGTAACACCCATGTCCGGTAACTCTTCCAACTCTACAAATTCCTTTTTCTCGGCCTTATTTTCCTACACACTGTCCTTATGCATCACTTTTTCATTGAAGATTACGTCCTTGCTTCTGATGATTTTCTTATTTTCTACATCTCAGAACCTGTGGCCAAAATCATGCTGCCCGTAGCCTATAAACGTGCACCTCCTGGACTTCGCATCCAGCTTATTTCTGTGCTCTGCATCAATGTGAACATATGAAGTGCAACCGAACACTCTGAGATGTGCAGGTTCACTTCCTTCCCAGTCCACACTTCTTCTGGTAGCCCACCATCCAATGGTGCTGAGGGACTTCTATTGATGAGATATGCGGCAATATTCACAGCATCTGCCCAAAAGGTCTTGGGCAACCCTGCATGTAACCTCATGCTCCTGGCGCGCTCAAGGATGGTCCTGTTAATGCGCTCAGCCACACCATTCTGCTGTAGTGCCCTTAGAATCATTTTCTGATGTTTGATTCCATTTGCTGCATAATACTCCTCAAACCTCTTATCACAATATTCTCCCCTATTGTCAGATCTGAGACACTTTACTGTTTTACTTGTCTCATTTTCTACCATAACTTTCCACTTCTTAAATACATCAAATATATCAGATTTATGTTTTAAGAAGTAGACCCACAGTTTTCTACTAGCATCATCAATAAAGGTAACAAAATAACGTAAGCCACCAAGAGATAATACCTGTGCCGGTCCCCACACATCAGTGTGTACAAGCTCCAACAGATGTGTCTTTGGAGCATGTCCCATCTTCTTGAAGCTTACCCTCTTCTGCTTGTCATACACGCAGTCCTCGTAGAATTTCAAGTCAATAGACTTCAACCCTGGTAGCTTCCCTTTTGACAATAACACTTTCATCCCTTTCTCACTCATATGTCCCAGCCTCTGATGCCATAACTGCCCATTCACTCCAGTTGATGCGACTGCGAGTGAACTATATGATCCTGAAGTCACGTACAAAGTACCTTCTTTTTTGCCTCGAGATATTACCAAGGCACCTTTTGTGATATTCCAGGAGTCACTGGTGAATGTCGTCACATAACCGGTATTGGCCAACTGTCCCACTGAGATCAGATTACGTTTCAAACTCGGTATATGTGTGACATCCTTCAATTTCAAGACCGTTCTGTCTTTTTAATTTACATGAACATCCCCCTTTCCAATAATATTGCACGGCTCATCATCACCCAGGTAGACTCTCCTAAAGTCACCTGACACATAATCACGCAGAACTTCCTTACACGAAGTGGCATGAAACGAAGCACCCGAGTCTATAACCCAAGACTCATTCCTCGCATCAAGAGACAAGATCAACGCCTCTGTGTCGCTCTCCTTAGATAGATTCACTTAATCCTTCCCGCCTTGAGAGCTTCTTTCTTGTTTCTTGAGCGCCCTGCAATCACGTTTCATGTGCCCCTTCTTACCGCAATGCCAGCACCCGTCTTTGTCTTTCGGTCCCTTAGACTTTTTCCTCGACTTAGAACGTCCGTGTTTATTACTTCCTTTGTTCAGCGATCTTCCTCTTCCTTCAACGTTTAGAGCATTCTCTGAGTCCCCTGAAACTCCTGATGCCTTCCTTCTAGATTCTTTGCTGAGAATTAGACCGGCCACATCATCAAATTTCAACTTTGTCGACCCTGAAGAATTGCTCACAGCAATCACCAAACAATCCCAACTGTCTGGTAAACTGGATAAGATCAATAATGCCCTAACCTCATCCTCAAAAGTAATGCTAACGGATTCCAACTGGCTCGTGACTGTATTGAACTCGTTTAGATGTTCTGCCACGCTCCCACCATCTGACATCCTCATGTTGAATAGCTATTTCATAAGATGAACCTTGTTGGATGCTGAGGGCTTTCATACATGGTGGTTAGGGCTTCCATTAATTCTTTTGTCGTTTTTACTTTGGATATATTGAAGGTGACGCTCTTAGACAAAGAAAATCGGATCGTTCCTAAAGCCTTCCTATCCAGTAAAAACCATTAATCATCTGTCATATTTTCTGGTTTCTTCTCTTTTCCTCTAGAGGAATATAGAGGTCCTTTTGATACAGATAATCATCCATCTGCATCTTCCAGAAGGCAAAGTTTGAACTATCAAACTTCTCAATTCTAGTTTTCTCACCTTCCGTCATCGCTCCCAATAGAACTAAACCAATAGCTTTGATACCAGTTGTTGCGCAGCGCGCCAACAACAGGCCTCACCCACAAACGATAAACAGGAAGAAATATAAACTAGAAAGGAATAAAAATATTCAAACAAACCACAAGACAAGATATATGTGGAAAAACTCCAAACTAGGGTAAAAAACCATGGATGCAAAATTCTACTATGAAGAGAAACGAAGATTACAAGGCAATATATTAACCTCTCCTTTAGAAGTACAAAGAACATCCCTTGCCTACACCTTAAAATAATTTTCTAATATTCACCCTTAACCCTAGAATAACCCTAGGGACCCCAATTTATAGTTTTGACAACTTCCCTTTCGCATCTCAGTTGCGAAAGGACTTGCGACACAAAATCCGCAAAACTCCTTTCGCATCCCAGTTGCGAAAGGACTTGCGACACGAAATCCGCGCATGTGGCTCCACTTCTCAACAGGGTTCTTGGAAGACATGTTTAAAAATGAAAAAGCCCCAGGAAAACAACAACAAAAAAAAAAAGAAGAAAAAAGAAGCTTCGTATGGGCAACAAGTTTCAAAGCCGGGTCAATTTGGTCTGGAAAACTTTTAAAGACTTGCCAACAGGCTACCCTCGAAATATCTTAAACTTTCATTCCTTTTGGAGATTTTGACCGCACCTCAATGCTAATACAGTCAAAATCCCTTATTATTTCTATAGTATAACCTGCTTAATAGTTAGATTGATCTGATTTTTTAAGTATCTCATTTTCATAATGGAGTTACCTTGCTAGACGAGTTATATATTATACAAGGGAGCAGATTAGGTGAGACCCTAACCTCACATAAGACGATGTGACCCTTACTATGGGGCCCCACCTTGATGTATCTATTTTGTATCCTTGTTGTCCATATGTTTTTTTATATCATTTTATAGCGGGATCTTAAATTAAAGAGTTTACTATAAGAGACTAGTGATTGAAAACCTTGCCATTAAAAACTTCCTAAAGCATAGTTTAATGTTTTCATGGTGTTTATTTGTCATCCAATCTGTTGATATGGTCACATAAACTTAGATGAAGGGAAAAACAAATATCACCTTGATAAAAAAAACTTTTGTGGTCCATTAATGGTCGATCACCACTATTTCTTATGGTACAGGTCCACCCAATAATTGGATATGCTTCATTTTTTGGATCATGCACTAAAATGATGTAGAAAAAAGGATGGACCGCGTGAATGCATAACAAGTACATCAATGTGGGCCCCATGGTAAGGGCCGCACTCTTGTGGGTGAGGCCAAGGTCTCACCTAATCTGCTCTCGCTACACAAATTTTATGGGTAAGCCTCACATGCGATTAATTATATGTACAACTAATTGTGTTCAAGCATTTTTCGAGTCAAGTTACACGTGTGCCATGTGTTCATGTTGAAATGGAAAAGTGGGTGGGCTTTTTTTTTTCCAGGTCATGCATGTGGGTTGATGGTTTTTAGGTTATGTGGATGATTATAAAGAAAATGGTTGGAGCTATGGTTAAAGTTATCTGTGCAAGTCAATCAAACATAAACGCCACACGTGTTAACAAGAGCATGTATTCGATTAACGTGTACAATTAGGGGAAGTGTGGGCATGCTAAAGTCGTACTCGACTCAAGTTTGACTGAACGTTGGTGCCCCTATGCTGAGATGGAATGTTTAAAATTGAATATAAGATTTAGTCTCATTTTCAACCACCGGTTGTAACAACAATTAGGCGATTTGCAGAAGGGTATGGGTTAGTTATTCATGATGGATTACAGTTTGCCTCATGTGTTCAAGGACTTATTTTTTTTACCAGTAATCGCAGCTAATGTATTTCTCAATGGAGCGAAGATGAATAGATTAAAACATAAGAGGCTATAAATAATGTTGATTTTTATCATTTATAAATGATACTTTGCACAGTCGACATAATAACAAATATAATAGAGAATAAAATAAAACGAGAGATAAATACCTGAATCGTCCGTATAAACAAATGATATAGGCAAATGGTCAGCAGGATATGATCAGGCATGTGATCTTTCAAGTAAGGATTTGGTTAATCGAAATCCAAGAACGGAATGTTATGAATATTTATCCACTGAAGGTTGTTAATATTTATCTTACTCTTAAGCGTATTGCAGCGATGGCACTGGACAATAGCGATCTAAGCTAATATAAACCTCAAACATTCTGCAGCATGGCTAGACAAGAGTAGAGGAATCAAAACATGATAAAAGATAAAGACTGTGAAGATAAATTGTGTTTAGCGTAGACTTGTAACTCTTCGTCACATTCTCTTTTTATAACTTCGGAAGGCAGTAAAACTCTCATTGGGTTTCCTTTACGACATAAGATTCTTCGCAGCCACGCCATTCAATTATTCTCTAATCATTCATCTCTGGCTAAGGGATCTTTATATATCAAAGACTTTTTTCAAATCTCTTAACAAAGTAGTTATAGAGATTCATGAATTTTTAAGGCCTTGTCACATCCAGTTGAGTCACGGCCCAAAATGTTTTTAAATATCCCTCTATTGCAACCAGAGAGATCTGTAGATCTCATGGGACCAGCTCGACAAATCCGAATTAAGACTCAATCCATTGGTTCCCATCTGCTCAAATATTGGTTCGAACTTCGAATCTTCATAATCGCCACGAGAGCATTGAATTATATGGGAAAATCTCTCTTTTTGAAAGGACTATGCGAGACGGCCTTACCAAGCATATTTAGATATAGGACAAGATCCTTGACCCGGTAGATCTTTTATAAACATTTTATGCACGCTGCCTCGGTCACACGCCACATAAATTAGGGCTATGTGTTATTCGTTGCTTTGTTTTCTCTCGAGGCATGCATACATTTCTATGTCATTACTTTTTACAGGTGATGTGTTATCAAAGGATAACGGGCAAAAGTTACTTTCGGGCGTGGGTATGATTACGTTATTACTAGGCATGTAGTGCCAACAAGTGGTGGCATCTTATTGGTCAATGAGGGAGTGTAAAAAATGGGTATAAACAAGAGTATGAAAAATCCTTGCTCTTATACCATGTTTATGTTCAGGTTTGAAATTTAAGAATTTCCTTCTCCTCTCTCATTTATTTATAATAGTTTTAAAATAGAAAAATAATGATAATCTAAGGTTTACTAAACATGATATGCTCATTTATTCTAACACCATGTATGCAACTTACGGTAGTATATAAGTACATGTGGTATCATCCGTCCAGCTTTGCCAAAGTATCAAAGTTTTTCTCTTCTTGGTGTGGACCTTGAACATCATTATGGTTGGGATCATTCGTCAAGAGGTCTTGATCGCAAAAATAACACTAATGGAGTCTAATTTTCCACAAGCAGAGATTATAGTTGGGCCATCTAACTAGATGCTTAGGATTATGAGCATTGTGGCCTACAAAAAGAACCCCACAGTTTGGATAAGATATGCCAGTCCTAGATGGATGATGTAGATATGGCCACGTGGCATGAATGATATCTTTATGTGATGGACTAAATATACAAAAGACAACTCATTGTTGAACAAATCTCAGAAGAAGTACGTCACACATGTAACTTAATGATAAGAGTTGATACTCGTTAGGGCTGCATCAACGCTAGAGAATACATTGAAGGTTATTAATTAGGTAAGAACACATTTGACAAATGACACACATGATCAAATAAAGGTAATTGCTCCTTTATAGTTGGTAGCATGTGAGGTTGCCACATAGAGAACGGTTATTATCACGATTGCATCAGGACCTCTATAAATAGTAGAAGAAGGCATAAATGAGAATGATCCACGTTCAATCAACCAAACCCAACACAAGTAATCAGTTCATTGCAACGTTGTTTATCCAGTCCTCCAGAGCAGTTAGCTTAGCTCTTTCCATCGCTCAGCAGTTGTGGAACCCTTAATTTTTCAAGAAAGGTCAAGTTCATCCTTGCGATCACGCCAGACCAACTTAGTGATAGTCGTCGTTATAATTTAATTCCATATGCATCTCCATGTTAGATATGAAGGAAGATCGTAGCCTTATAAATCGTCCACCTATGCTTATACTTTAGGTCGACGGTACGTTGAAACTCTAAGATTACTCAGTCCTTGCTCATCAGTGCACTACTCCACGAAGCACCCCATTGCTCTCAGTGAGATTAGTGATCCCGCTTTAGTGGTAGGTTTTTGCATTTTTGCATCCATTCTTTAATTTATTTTCACTTAGTCACATAATTGTTGCACCATCAAAAGTCCTTGATTCCCATGGTAAAAAAGATTTCATTGGAGGAATATCACAACCTCCGTAAATAGCATGACATCGCATTTGACAGTTGGTTGAATAGACAATTGGTTGCATTTTCAACCAAGCACCGCTCTATCTTAACGCCAATGGTCGGTGGTCTCAGTTTGAATTGGACCCGATCGGTTCTAGCATACCCATAAATCTCACATGTGTACCACATAGCCAAATTCCATAACGAATGATTTAAATCTCATCCTCTTTTATTTGTTGAGACTGAGTTATCAACCTTGCCTGTTCAAAGTAATAAATTTGTGAGGAACTTGGATGGACCAATGCCGGTGAAGGGGAAATCAACGGTGATGTGAAAGGAGGCAACATGTGATGGTGTGACTCGGAAAGAGATATGTCTACATGGGTGCAGTGTCACACAAGATGAATTGTATATGCATAAAACTACAATATAAGGGTCCACATAATAGCCCACTAAAGTCAAAGTCGGTCGCACCTTATGGATTTGAATATTTGGGACCATGGTTTGATGATCTATATCGTTAATTTGATCAATACTAAAAATAAATAATCCATCAATATCAATGTTGTTTTGACTAGCCTCACTGTACTATATTTCTAACCGTTATTGAGAAACCCGATTGAAAATGATACATGTTATAGCAAAAGAAAGATATTGCAGGCTAAATATCTTCAAGGATGCTTAGAGTGCTTTATACAGAATCACAATTGACATGATGACAAGATAGAGAGCAGTTGAGAGGAATTTAAAAACAAACCAAGGAGCTCGACCAAGCAGCTGATATTCATACAAGAGGTCGATCAAGCAAATGATAGTGATTTGGGAGCTTTACCAAGTGGCTAATATTCATCCAGGAGCTCGATAAAGTAGTTGATAGTCATCTAGAAGGTCGAACAAGTGGCCGATAGCCATCAAGTGGTCAAGTTGATAAGGAAGCCTGGAGCGGTCACTAGGACATGTGGCAAGTTTAAAATGAAACATTCAGAAGGTCAGTAGTGTTAAAATGATTATAACAACTGTCAGAACATGAGAAACATCCGTAAGGCCAAGTAGTGCTAAATGATTATAGCAACCGTTAGACTGTTGGAAGCATTCAGAAGGCCAAGCAATGTTGAATGGTTATATCAACCATCAGAATGTGAGAAGCATCTAGAAGGCCGAATTAAGGCAAATGAATTCAACAGGAAGAATTGGTCTTATATCAACCCAATAAAATCCAATATATGTTTCAATTATCCTTTTAATTACTTGGCATTTACATTTCTTAGTGTAATCACTTTATATTTTTGCAAGTCAATTACATTTCTTAGTATAATCCTTTACCTTTGCCTATTGTTTTACATTCAATTGTGTAATCCACAACATCAAAAAAGTAGCTGGTAATATTAGCTGTAATTTGGGTCTACGCTCATACATTAGATTTAAGTCTCCATCTATGAAGGTGTTATGCAACTGCTCTTCATGACCGACTATAAGGTTTCATTTCTTACTTTTATTTTATCTCAATTGAAAAGTCATTTCATACGGAGGCAAAGGTGTAACCCATCTTTAAAGGATGAACCCTACCCTCTGAATATCGCATGTTCAAATTTACGTATCGAGCGAGTGGCTGAATAGGCGGCTGATCTCATTTGATTTGGGTCATATACTATGTATCTACCTATATTGACACTCAGGGTCATAGTTGTTTGGTTTGAATTGAGTAGAAAATTCAATTCTAGCATACCCACATTTATTGTAACACCCCAAACTTTTCGATACCCGAGTATTAAAAGTTCTCTTGAGTTACTATAAAATTTAACCTATTACGTACATGTGTACAGTACCAATCTAGCTAACCTAACCTTACATCTAGAGGTGGTACACGAACCGAGCTAGCTCTGTTAGCTCACTTGACTTGACTCGAAAAAGCTCGATTTGACTCGGTTCGAAGCTGAGTACAAGCTGATTTTCTAAGTTCGAAAATGAGTTCGAGCTAACCCTAGCTCGACTCGACTTGGATCGAACCTAGCTCAAATAGAATTCGAGTCGAACCAATTCGGTGACTCGGTTACTTTGATATTGATGTTGCTCACCAAGTGTTTGATGAAATGACTCAATGAAGTGTGGCTAGTGGCAAGGAAGGTATGTACATGAAACAAATACCATTTTTTCTTGGTTTTTATGTTGCATAGAAGGTGTTTGATAAAATACCTGTAAAATCACCTTTTAAGGACCTTATCTCACTCCTCTGACATCTATTGTGGAAAACACGGAAAAACTTTTGATTCATTGCAAGGTGAATGAGAATCAATGACAGCTAGTGGCCCGTTATTGTAGCAGATTTCCAAGAGCGAATGAGAGATTCCATGAGATATGATTATGGTTTGACCTTATAGGGTGGATAAGTCCTATCAGATAGCTTTGAAATTTCAAGATCAGAACAAGAAGCAGCTAGCCATAGCACCATCATCTCAGGCGATTCACAGCTTTAAAAAACATACAGTGGGATTTTGCAGGTGCAGTCCAGGTGTTTGTGGAAAATGTTGCACAGGCGAACTCGACTCGATCTTGGCTCGAATTGGCCCGAGATGATGACCGAACCGAGCCAAGCTAGTTAGTCAGGCTCGAGGACCGAGTTCGAGCTGATGTCAGCTAGTGGCCGTGCCAAGTCGAGCTGAGGCCAGCTTGACTCGGTTCAACTCGATGTACACCCCTATTTACATCTATTTCCCAATATAGCTAACCTAACCTTACATCTATTTCCCAACGCGAATCTAACCATTGTGAATAGTCTTTATTCATAGATCAAGCCATCTGGCTGTTGATTTTAAGATAAAACCATCCATCATATAATTTGATATATGTACCTTCCCGTAAATGAATTGGCGAATAACTCTTTATCCATAGTGATTTAGATGTAAGTTCGTTTGTAAAAATGATTTAGAAAGGTGCAACAACCATGTAAAACCATCAGAGTTCACTAAACTCTTAGATAAACAATAATAGCGTAAATGTCATTAACCTAGATCTTGAATTATTAAATCACAAGGTTCTCACGATCCGTTTAATGAGAAGCCTTATACCATACTTATATATCATAAATTAACCGAACATGTCAAATTTCAACCCTTAGATCAGCAAGTTCCATAGTAAAACAAACATTCACTTGATATGGACCACCCAAGGATCGTAATCACCTGATACTTTAAGACAGGTCGTACCTAGAACTGACAAAACGAATGGATGGAGTATATTTCTCAAAAACATCATTGTGGGCTCCACAATCAATCCTGAATGTGCACGGTACATGTGCACTGGTGGTGCACTGAACCGAAAATCGGGTCAAACTCGGTTTGACCCGTACTCGCCCGAAAAAAAGGAGGATTCCTCCTCCTTTCCCGCTAGCGATAGCTTCGAACGGGGAGCACCCACTTGCGACATTTGTGGCCTTCCTTCAGTGGCCCCTTTAGAAATCTAAACCGTCCATCGTGTCTGGAAGCCACCTCCGACCAGAACTTAGACAGTTTCACTTGAGAACGCGCATGCATGCACTCACAAAGACCAGCCGCAGTTCAAGAACCCTCCCACATTTACTGATAATGCAGCCCACCTAGAGCTCGGACCTGCCTCATATTTTTAGCTCTTGAGCCAACACCTCATAACAAATTCGATGAAGGGACTCTATCCCTTAGATATCCATAGTAGTGGACCCCACCTGATCACTAGTGTTCGGATTGGAAATAGAAATTCTGCTCGCTATAACAACATACGAGAAAACTGGGATTGCGAGCATGAGAGGAGTCTTCACCTTACGCAATCCATCGATTGAAACCGTCCAAACTAGAGGAGAGGGAGTTCCGATTCTTCCCAAGAAGCTCGAAAGAAAAGGAAAGAAACAGAGGCAGGACACTCCCGGTTTCTTAGGCAGAGACGGACTCCCTTACCCCGTCTGAAAGGGAAGTCTCCTTCCGAGATTTTTGGCCATGACAGGCCGTTGGATCTGACCCAATTCACCTTACAGGTTCAGAAGAAATCTAAGACGACCAAATCAATGGGCCATCCTGATCCAGTTCGATCCACGGAAGAAAGAAGAAAAGATCTGGAAGGAAATCTTATGCCTACGGATAGGGGTGTACATGAACCGAGCTAGCTCAGTTAGCTCACTCGACTCGACTTGAAAAAGATCGATTCGACTCGATTCGAAGCTGAGTTCGAGCTAAGTCGAGCTGATTTTTTGAGCTCGAAAATGAGTTCGAGCCGAGTTCGAGTTGGCCCCAGCTCGACTCGACTCAGATCGAACCTAGCTCGAATCAAACTTAGATTGAACCAGTTCGGTGACTCGGTTATTTTGATATTGATGTTGCTCACCAAGTGTTTGATGAAATGACTCAAAGCAGTGTGGCTGGTGGCAAGGAAGGTATGTATATGAAACCAACACCCTTTTTTTTTCTTGATTTTTATGTTGCTTCGAAGGTGTTTGATAAAATACCTGTAAAACCATTGTTGCTATCTCAAATACAGTGAGATTTTGAAGGTGCAGTCCAACTGTTTGTGAAAATACCTCAATGGCGAACTCAGCTCGAACTTGGCCTGAGCTAGCCCGAGCTGCTAACCGAGCCGAGCCGAGCTGGCCAGTCAGGCTCGAGGACCGAGTCGAGCCAAGTTCGAGCTGAGGTCAGCTAGTGGCTAAGCCAAGTCGATTTGAGGCCAACTCGACTTGGTTTGACTCGATGTACACCCCTACCTGCAGGCAATGATCCACAACTCCATTTTCTTCGTTGCACAACAACAACCGTGTGGGAATTACACAGGAAGAACCTGGAAACTCTTACAACCTATAAAAACATCCTAGCAAGAGGGAAACAAGAAAGAGATAAAGAAAAAGAGAAATGAAAGAGAGAAGAAAGAAATGGGAAGGAGAGAGTGAATTTGAGAGTGAGGCAACCTGCCGCCTTTGTGGCTGCCAAGCCTGAGTTTAAGTCGGGCATGGTCCGGGTACTGTTGGACGTTCCAGCCTAAAGAGAAAGGAAAAAAAGAACAGGGGAAGAAAGAGAAAGAGAAGGATAAACAGAAGGAAAGAAAAGGAAAGAAAAGGAAAGAAAAAGAAGGAGAAAGAAAAGAAAAGAAAAAGAAAGAAAGTTAGAGAAAAAGAGAAGAGGCAGCGGCCCAAGGTGCTGGGATCGTGCCTACAAAACCATTGAGTCATTGAACTCAGGCTCATGGTCGAGTCAAGTTCGATATCCCGAGAGGTGAGCACACTTTTCTCATCGTAAGTATTCCTAGCCGTTTGATTTCATACATCCGCCATGCAAATTTCGGTATTCACAAAGTTACCTTGAACAGCCTATATAATCACTAATTGAAAACCTAGACCATAGACACAACTTTAGACTAAATCTTGATCTTGCAAATCATGTGATCTAGGATAAGGTTGAGATTAAAAATGTGTGCGTAAACATCTAGCCTCGGTTGAGGAAGGATCTGACTACAAAGGTGAGGGTTTTTCTCCTTTAAGCTTACTTGATTCAAGACGATATTATCTTGCCTTTTATATGCTTTCATGATACTGTGAACTTTCCTGCAGTTGTTTAATTTACCAACATCAATTATTTATCCTTTGAGAATTTTGGTATGACATTAATCATGCGCGATCTTTATGAATTTACGTGAAGTCATGGATTCAAGCCTTGCCCCTACCTTTACCAATTTGTTGAGTTAGCCTTTGCTACTCTCCTCTTTATTGAGAGTTCAACCTAGACGGCTGAATTTGCCGTTTCTCGATCAAGATGGCCAAATTTGAGTAAGAGTCTAAGACGACTGAATTTGTCGTTTCTCGATCAAGATGACTGAATTCAACCAAGACAATTAAATTTGCCGTTTTTCGACCAAAGTGGTCAAATTTCACCAAAATACTCGAATTTACCATTTTTTCAGCCGAGTTCGACCAAAATAGTTGAATTTACTGTTTTTTTTACCAAGACTTCAAAGTTCAACCAAGATAGCCGATTTTGTTGTTTTTCGACCAAGATGGCGGAGTTCGGCTAACTTTAATGTTTTCCAATTAAGATGATTTAAATTGATATTTTTACATGGCTGAGCAATCGTATTTATTGTGTCAAACAATGAATTAACACCACATTCACCTTTTACCAAAGGCAAAGCGATGTGGGGGAGGGGGGGGGAATGTTATACCGTATTTATGATCGTTCTTGGAAAACCCAATTAGAAATGACACGTGTTATAACAAGGGAAAGATATTTCAGGCTAAAGATTTTTAAAGATGAATATACTGCTTTTTATATAATCACAACTGACAGGATGAAAATACATGGAGCAATTGATATGAATTCAAAAGCAAACAAAGGAGCTCAACCAAGCAGACAATATTCATCCAGAAGCTCGATCAAGTATCCGATAGTCATTCGGGAGCTTGACCAAGAGGTTGATAGTGATTATAGAGGTTAACCAAGTAGCCGATAATCATTGAGGAGGTCGACCAAGCGGTCGATTGTCGTTTGTAGACACCCCACACAGGCTAACATCTTGAGAAAGTTAAGACAATCCAGGAACCATTGTAACGCCCTGGAAATCGGGGGTCGTGTGTAAACTCGACTCCCAAGTTCTCAAGCATCACTTATAACCAATTTTTCATTGTTTTGTGTCTAATCATGTTTAAATGCACAATATGAAATTACTTGACGCATGAATCACAATCACAGCAAGTCTACTGAATTGAAAGATGTTAAATATATACAAATCCAAAAGATGTAAAAGGGTCACTCAAGGTGTTGCCTAATAAATCACAAAAAAAATGATATATCTAGAAAATAAAGCAGAGTCGACTATTCAGTGATCCAGAATCCCGTCTACTGAGCCGATGAAGACTCGCTCATCAACAGGAAGTGGGATAGCTAGTCCTCCTCGTCTATGCTCGTACCGCCAGGCTCCTCGTACTCCTTGTCACCTGCAACTATGAACGGATCTGGTTGGTGTTTTAAAACACTGTCCCAGAGCGGGAGTAAGTGATCAACTCAGTGGGTATTATTTGTCTCAAGTTATAACATGCATCAATTATAATATGAACTTAATGAAAAACAGTCATTCATCAATACCTAGCAACTTTTATTTAAATGCATGCATGCAGAATGATATGATGCATGCCCTCGCCACAACGCTCCCTCAAGCGACTCTATCTAACGATCGCATATGGCAACACTCTCTCAGAGCGACCTCGACTATCGAGTCGCCACCCTAACTAATGCGATTGTGTTAGTCGAGTTATTAGTTAAGTCCATTCATCCAGCAAGTTTGGGAATCTAGTACACCCTACGTATCAATGCCCTAAACTGGTTGTGAGGCCAAGGCCCCATCAACGCGTGAGGTCGAGACCCCGCGGTTCATGATCCCGTCGGGTTTCTCATCCTCGACTTCAAGCACATGAGGAGTGCCGAGAGATAGAGATCGCTCGCAGTCACTACGGGTAGGCATGATACCCCAGCGTAGGCCGACAGCTCGGACACAGTGTCCCATTCCACCATGCCCGGCTCACAAGGCTATGGACCAGTTTCAATCTAGTTATCAATGGACCACAATGGTTGTAAGGTGGTTCAGGTTCTATACATATGTGAGCGAACAGGGTTAACAAACAGGGTTAGTCAGATAGTAGGCTAGACCGCACGAGTCAGGCGAGCGTGAATCAAGTGACCACGGGCACAAGAGACCCGTGTAGTCGAACTACAGTCACTCGAACACACCCGCATAAACCCACGGGTTTAGGCTGAGGGTAGTCCCACCAATGGGACTACCATCTCTCCTCATGATTCCTGACCATCCCAAGGGTATGGAGGGTGATTCATAGCATGCCGACTACAAAAGTATAATCTAGTACAAACCACATCATACTCTCATACTTCTTAACATATTATTCAGATTCTCATAGCAAGGATGGTTAACAATATCATGAAACAAGTGCATGTGAGGTGTGCAGGTGTGGGTGAAGAAGTTACGCACTTCCTCCATCTTGAGAAATCATGAATACAAGTGTAAATAATCATACACCCAATGAAGCACCACTTATGAGGAAAAAGGAATCAACCAAACATGAGCATATTATCATCCATGTATAACATCATGTGAAAGGCAAAATCTACATCAAATTTGAGAGCTAAGCATGCACATCCAAACAATTTCAACAAACATATAATCCCTAGGGTTTCTCTAAAATTTCAAATATAACATCCAAGCATTCGAAATCATTAAACCCACACTAAAATTGGTGTTAGGCCACCTAAGAGCAATAGTCTGCACCTTAGGATTCGTTGGAGACTTGAAAATGACCTAGGAAAGTCGATTTGGGGGCCGGTTGGTCGGAATCCCTAAAACAAGCTCATACATGTGAGAAATCCATGCAAAAACCCCCTTCCTCACAAGGGTTCTAAGGCAAAGGGAGGAGGAACCTTACCTAAATGATTGATAGACGATTTTGGTGGTTGCGGTGTAGGGTTTCCTCTTGGAGATGAGGTAGGGAGTTGGAAAGGATGATCTCCTTGGGCCCCACCACGATCTAAGGTCCACCTTGCTCTTCTTCCCTCTCTCTTTCTTCTCCTTTCTCCTCTTTCTCTTCTCCATTTTCTCTCTTCTCTCTTTCCTTCTTTAGGGTAAAATCGTATGGGGAGAAGGGGTTCCCAAATGAGGCCCTTTTATAATGTCAGATTTGGTGAAAATGGCCCCAAGTGTTGGGTTTTTACTATACTAGACCTATGGGAGGGTCTTTTTAAGCTCTAGGGCCCACTATGGGGTATACACATTGATTTACACCGTAGGATAGTTAGCCCTAATGATGATCTACGTATGAATATGATCGGCCCACCATTTGGATGTGTTAATCAACAGATATGATTATAAGTCTGTTTAACGGTCACCGATAGTCGATCGGGGCCGCGGCTATACGGATATGAGCAGGGAAATATTCTTAATCCACGGGTAAAGTTTGGTCGTAAACCGACGGTCCGAAATCCTCAACTTGGCATAAGAGTGGACGACCCAATTCACTTAAGTTCCAGCTCCTTTCCTTGGGGTATTTGCACTTCTCATGCACTCGTCCTTTGGTTTAAGTTGAGCGGTTCTGGGCACTACCCAAGTTCGACTCCCGCGATGGACGTCGAGCCCAACAAGACAGACATTACTCTATAATTTTGGAACTAGTGGCCCACCAACGAACGGTCTAGAGCTTGTTTGGAAAATCAGGGCATTTCTGGAATGAATTTGGTAGTGAGATTTCTCGTAGGGCAATGATTAGTGTTTGGATTAACTATGTTCATAGTGTGGCCTATTTATAACTAGTGAAGGTGGAGATTTGGTCGTGCTTACTCTAAATCGTCGGTTTTAGGCTAAAAGAGTAATGAGGTTGCTCTGATGGGTCTCTGGTTACGAAATTTATAGGACAGGGGCTTAACGGCCTGATGAATGGTCATACAAAGTTAGGGAACAAATGGATGAATGATTATGGGGTTTGATTAAACGGTTCTGATTGTTAAATGGCCATGTGGGGTCTATTTTGATTGATGGGGCATTTTTGGTGGCCCTGTAGCCATGAAATTTATAGGATAAGTGGTCCATAGCCCGATGAAGGGCCATACAAAATTTAAAAACGATCGGATATGGGGTTGGGTCGTACGGGTTAGATTTGTGATCAACGGTTATCGGGCCACGATCGGGTCCCAGATTTCGTGGACGGGTGTAGTAAAATATATTAGACCTTCTTTGTAAATTTGGAAGAAATGCGACGGTTGGAAAGCCTGGTATCTCAGTTTCATTTGCAAGTGTCAGATTCCAATTCTAGCATTGGTGGGGTGCATTTGGCAAGTGCCAGATCCCAGTTCTGGGTGTCCAATGGGTCCGCAGTCCGCGATGGACCACAAGCTCAATGAGATCTTCAGTTCCCTAATTTTTTAGATTTTTCTGACCCTCCTCGGTCGCTGGGTGGCCCACATGGGCTGTTGTTAAGTGTAAACAGGCCATCCGGCTTGGCGGGCCGCACTTTGTCTCATCATAACTAGACTGGTCCACCCCAGTATAAACTAACAGTGAGTGCTAATAGTCTTTAATTGATATAATAAGTTAATTTAAAACGAAATTTTAAGGATTTTTGGAAATCCAAAAACAGTGAAAATCCAGGATATTACAACCATGATCATATCCTAACCCTAATCCTAACCCAAACCTCAGCCTAAACCCTAAACCCAACATAACTTCAACTTTAACCCTAATCATAACCTGAGCCATTATGAGCCATCATTCGAGCCAGACTATGTCCAAAACTGATCCCTTTTTCGGGCCATTTTCAGGTAACAATCGAGCCAATTTCGAGCTATTTTGAGCCAAATATCCAAAACGGACTTTGTTCTGCTCGCAGGACTCAAAAAAGGACCCACCGGCTAAATTTCGTAAGAAATTGTACTCGAGCAGTAGTTTGACTACCACCGGCGGTAGTCAAACTACCGCTTCCTCTAAAAAAATGTGCGCGGAGCCAGCCACACGAGTTTCGGACCAAACCCAGCTCGAGCGGTAGTTGGACTACTGCCGGCGTTACTCAGATTACCGCCGCTCGCTGGACGCGTGTGTCTCCAAGCAATAGCTGTCCCTTAGCCCGGAAGTCAACTTTCTTTCAGAATTACCCCTCCAACCAACCCTTTTTACCCTTTTATCAATACCAAGAGCCAATGGAAGTGCGTCACGTGGCGTTTCTCTCCCCTCAACCACTCATAGCTTGCCACATCAGCTTTCACCCTTCCTAAACCCCACATTTACCAAAAGACCATTGGAGAATGCTATTGTAACACCCCGTACTTTCCAGTACTCGAGTGTTACCATCTAATTTAATTTAATATAAATGCGAGAAAATAATACAACCTATATATATATTATGGAATGTTATTTATATATTTTATAAATATTTCAAGTTTCGTATTAAAATAATATGTAACTATAATCCATGTTATATGCATATACTTATAACATCATTAATATAAATTACAAACTATAGAACTTGAAATACATAAAAATAAAATATACTGGAACAACTTAATGACTTATATAAAATTTAAGGCATAACACATATATGACCATATAAATAATATACAAATAATATATATATTAATCTCTGCCTCCCGATATTCATATAATTTATATATATTAACAATTTGTTATAAAATAAATTATATGTGACAAAATATATAAAAGAAATAAATAATAATAATAATAATAGTAATAATAATAATAATAAATGATAAATTTATTTTAATAATAACATTTAGTGTTCTAAATGCATAGAATAGGAGTCCCGGCTATCCGTATAAATTCCTGGATCTTTTTCAACTGTTGTCATCCAACTTCGAAATCACCCGACCTTTAGATCGACGGAAAACCCCCATTGGGACTACAAATCATGTGGTGGGCCCCACCTAAGCTTTGGATCTGCCTGTTCTTTGGTCAAAGGCTAAGATTGGTCCCACCAAGTGGAATGGGCGGAGTGGATTCCATCCAATCACGACCGTGGGCCCCGCCCGGATGGTGCATGTGCACAATTGGAGAGCACTCGCTATGCACCGGGCGCCCCAGTCGGTTAGACCCATCTGACCCATGTTTCACCGAAAAAGGGAAGCTTTCCCTCTCTTTCTGTTTGAAATCAATGGACGGATGTACGTCCGTGGTTGCAATCAACGGCCCACCTACACCGACCCTATGAGCAATCCAAACCGTCCATCGTGTTGGGCGGATCGTTCTAGCCAAAACCATGGCTTCTACACACATTCATGCAACCACACATGCACACAATCCTGGGTGCAAACAGGTCCCACAAGCACACCATATTTCCAAAAATGGAAATTTTCTCTCCTTGCCACGTTGGCGATCCGTGTGAGCTCCCTTCCCTTCAATCCTAGCTGTCCATCCAAAGCAATCTCAGCCACCTAAGCCACTGTTTAGGGCTTCCTCCTATAGCTACGAGAAAACCGACTGGTTTTACAAATATCGGTTGTATTACAAGGAGGTTTTAGTAGATCTAATCCTGACCGCCAATCCAACGGTCTAGGAAAGCTAGGTTTACCCATAAAAAGGGAGAGAAAACGACTCTCCACCGGCATCTCTCAAAAATCCTAGAAACCGGCCGTTTCTTCCTCCATTCGAACCCACCACCTGGACCACCAAGAAGCTTTGAAAAACCACCTCCCTAAGCTCCCATGGACCTGTCCTGACCTTCTGAAAGCAACGTTTTGAAGAAATGAAGCTCCGTCTCGAATCTGCCATTGGAGCCTGGCCGTCTTCCTCGTTGAAGAATGGTCAAGTGAACCGCGGGTCCTAGCTCTGTTTCATCCACCATGAAAGTCGTCCGAGTCCAGTGGGGTTGCTGCCTTCAGAAAGAAAATGAGAGAGAGAAAAGAGGAGAGAAAATAGGGGAGAGAAAATGGGAGTGAAAGGAGGGTGAGAGAGAGGGCTGACGATGGGTTCGTCTGAATCGCTGGGTCAAGCCAGCTGGGTGAGCGGGTTTGTCTAACCCATGGTTGGGTCATTAGAAGAGGCAGATAGGAAGGGGTAAAAGAGAAAAGAAAAGAAAAGAGAGGAATAAGGGTGGTGCGGCTGCACCATGCTGTTGTACAGCAAACCGAGCCGTTGAACTCGGTTCAAGTTTGGGGCAGGTCCTGCTGCGGCTGGCCAGGGAAGGAGAACAGGGAAGAGAGTGAGAAAGGAAAAGGGAAGGAACGAAAAGAGAAATAAGGAGGAAGAAAGAAAAGAGGGTGAGAGGGTGGCTGCCGGTTTGAGCTCAAACCGAGCCGAGTCATCGGGCCGAGTTGGGTGAGTTAGGGTTGCTGTCCATCTGGGCTGGGTGTGGGTTGGTCCAGTCCAGACCTTTGGGAAGTCTAGGGAGAGAAGAGAGGAAGAAATAATAGGTAGGAATCAAGAGAGAGAGAGAGAGAGAGAGAGAGAGAGAGAGAGAGAGAGAGAGAGAGGTATGGTGAGTAGGTTAAGTGCTGGTGAGTCGACTCGACTCACTTGAGTTGGACCGGGCTATTCATGGCTGGACTTTCCAGCAAAAATAAAGAGAAAAAGAAAGGAAAGGAAGAATAGAAAGGAGAAGAAGAAGAAGGAAAGCAAGGAGAAGGAAGGTAGAAGGGGCAGTGAGACTTTGACTCACTGAGTCAACTCAGCTGAGTCACATCGTCAAGGCGATCGAATTGTAAGTTAACTCTCTATTCTCAAATCAGACTATTTTGAATTACTACTAGTTTCATTTCCATGATTGTAGCAATTATTAAGCATGAGTAGCCTTTAGTAAATTATCCATACAAAAATTAATTAGTACATATAAAAGCTATTGTCATTAAACATTAGAGTTTTATTTTGTCAAGTATTGAATATTATTATCAGACCATACTATGTATTTTCATCACAATGAGTATTAGTATCGCATTAGCTAATGTTAAATATATTATTAAGATTGATGGTTGCTTTGAAATCATTAGTATTATCGACTATACATCATTAGCTGTTATTGGATTACCATTTTTAATTAGTAACATTATTAATATGGTTATTTCGTCTATTAGAGCTTAAATCTTAAAATTTATCCTAGACCTAAACTCTAGAATAAAAATCCTAAACCTAAGTAATTTAAACACTAGGTCAATACTTTAAACATAGATGGTGTGTTGGGTTTGGACCTAGGTGGAGAATTTAATATCGATATATTTAGATGTGAACCTATGAACTATCACTATTAACATATTAGCTAATATAAACACTAACGCTAATAGTTATCTTGTAATTATTAAGATTTAGTTTTAACTAATACACTAAGTAAAGTTCAAGTCCTATAATCTAAATTTAAAACTAAACCCTAAGAGGAAATCCTAATTATACAGTAAAAACCCTAAGAAAAGTAATTCAAATCCTAGGCCATGATCTTAGACCTAGGTAGTATGTAGAACTTGGATCTAATGGTATAAGTTCATGAACGATGTTAGGGTTCAATTCTAAAGGCGCAAGCACTTTGCAACGCTAGTAGGCGATCCCAAGTATAAGGTGATGATTCTTCCCCTTGAGCTTTCCATCTTCTCATTAACTTAAGTTATAGTTTTTATTTAAATTCATAACCGATATCTCCCTCTATAATCACATGTGTTAGCTGATCATAATGGATCTTCGACTTGGTGGTTATTGGGCGATGGTCTAGATAGATCATTGATGTGGGCCTACCATCTAGGGTTGTTGTGCCCAATGATTTTTAAGGATGGTCATTATCGTATGGTTTTGATATTCGCCCTATGTGGTATATTTTGATACTCGCCCCACGTGGTTTTATTTGATATTTTTCCTACATGGGTTCGATGTTCTATACCATGCAACCATGCGATGGTAAGCCCCATATACTGTAATATGATCGGCCCCTAGTCGATGGGTTTCCATTAAACATTCTAAGATGGTAGCCTCATGGGCCAGAGATGGTAGTCATGGGATACTATGCCCGAGCTGTCGGCCTACGCTGGGCCATGTGCTCCCGTAGTGACCTTTGAGCTTATTTAAAATGGCTGGTTGTAATTGGACTAATAACGGATTGACTAATCATGCATACATAGCACAGACCAGCATCTATTGCTATCGTACGTGATGTACGTATCATTCCGTCTGGATAATGTGTCCTGGGTTCGATGTTCCGACTGGATGATATTTCTCAGGTTCGATGATTGCATGGGCGGTGGCCCTCTCCGCACGGATGAGCATCTCCGGGGTGTGAACGCATTCCATACATCCATGCACATAATAAGATCTGCATTATGTACTGTTTTGTATACTTTATTTTATAACTATGCTTACATAATGCGGCGGTGTGTAATCTTGAGGGGAGTTCACACTGAGTTGGTCACTCATCCATCAAATATATAACCATACAAGTAGCACAGATGTCTTAAGTGACTTTCAGGTTCAGGCTGATGAGGAGCCGGGTACAAGTGCCAGGGTTACATGATTGTATCTACCTCGAGGAGCTGCGCGGTCTTGCGGCTTATTTTTACATTTTTATGTTATTTTTTTTCCTTGTACTAGATCATGTTAATCCTTGTATTTGTTATATCGAGACATTAGTTTGTATAAGTCATTATGGGCACTCTCTTGTATATTCTAAATGATGATGAAATTTTCCTTTATGCTTACTTGTCCATTCTACGCTCATCTGCTTACTCTGATAAAAGAATATAATATATATATATATATATATATATATTTGACCATCCTTTAAGTTAACACTCGGTTTTTTGGGAAACGGGTCGTGTACTCGGGTCCTGAAAATTCGGGTCGTTACAGCTATAAATAGCCCTCTCCTCTTCACATTTTTACAACACACCTTCTCATCCAAGAGAGAGAGAGAGAGAGAGAGAGAGAGAGAGAGAGAGAAGGAAAGGGAAGGGCTCTCAAGCCTTCAAAGTTCTGATCTTTTGGCCACCCTTAGCTCTTCCTCTTGACATTTTCAACCCATAAGTCTAGCTTAGATTGGTCATAGTTCGGTCCATGTCTTAGCGTACTCAAGATCACGCCAAAGATCCATTCATTTTACATACGATCATTCATCATGTCATCTATTCTCTTCTCAACCCCTATACTTCTCTAGATCTCTAATGAACGTATGGTCTGTGACTTACCATACATGGGCTCCGGTCATATCAGAAATTTCTAGTGATCTACTCTACTTTTCCTTACCTTTTTGCATAAGCATCATTACATTCGCATTCTAGACACGTTGTTGGATGTATGCTCTGTGGATTGCCGAAATCTTAGATATTTCCATATCAGAAATCCACGTGTGCCTAGTCCTAATCCGACCATATCATTCATTCTTTGAGATTTTTTACCACACTAAGTAGAGACCGTACGTTTGTACGGGCAGAAATGGTACCTAACACATTCTCTCTTTGTAATCGAGGTCCCTTACCCGAATTCCCGGATTGCAGATCAGGAGTCAATCTAAGGTAGGACAGTCTCCGAATTTCTCCAACCTTGCATATTCTGCGGTTTCTAGCCGATTGCGGGATTTTGAGATTAATTGGCTAGTGGCGACTCCAACATTTACAAATCAGCCTAATCACCCTCACCACCAAAACAAAAACATATAAATCAGCGTGGGCACCGATTTTCAGTGTCTACATCGTCTAAGAGGTCGATCAGTTGGTTGAGGGGAGTGCGGTCAAGTCGATAAGGAAGTCTGAAGTGATTATTAAGACAGGTGACGAGGTTATAAGGAAATATCTAAAAGGTTAATAGTGCTTAAACGGTTATAACAATCATCAGAACGTGTGAAGCATCCAGAAAGCAAATAGTGCCGAACGATTATAACAACCGTCAGAACATGAGAAGCATCCAGAAGGCCAAGTAGTGTTGAATAGTTATAACAATTGTCGGAATGTAGGAAGCATCCAAATGGCCGGATCAAAACTATAAATAACAAATGAATTCAACAGGAAGAATTGGTCTTATACCAACCCAGTCAAACTCAATATATGTTTCAATTATGTTTTCGGTTACCTGTCATTTACATTATCTAGTGTAATCACACTATAATTCTGTAAGTCAATTACATTTCTTAGTGTAATCCTTTACATTTTACTTGTTGTTTACATTTTATGTTGTAATTCATGGCGTTAATCAAGTAGCTGGTAATCTTAGCCATAATTTGGGTCTATGCACAGACGTTGGATTCAAGTCTCCATCCAGAAAGGTGTTTTTCAGCTGCTCTTTGCGACCGACTATGATGTTTCATTTCCTGTATTTATTTTATTTGTATTGAAAAGTCTTTTCATTTTGAAGCCAAAGGTATAACCCATCATTAGAGGACAAACTCTACCTTATGAATATCACCTGATCCAATTTATATACTGAATAAGTGGCTAAATAGGCGACCGATATCGTTTGATCTACAGAGCTACCTATTGCCGCTTTGGGTCATATTTGTTCGAATTGAATTGAGTTGCAAATTCAATTCCGATAAGCCAGCACTTATCATATTACTAGAACTGAAAATCGTAAAACAAGGAGCATAACTGGGCTTGTCCGGGAATCTAGAAGCCATATTTGTGCAAAAGAAATGAGTGCCTTCACATTTTTTTTTTCAGCAAACCCCTGAAAGGTTTTCCCGTTGAAACCACCGCCAAATATATATATATATATATATATATATATATATATATATATATATATATATATATATATATATATATAAAAATCACTGTGCGAATTCATGGACGTTCCAAATTAGTGGCTGGACCATACAGCCCCTTCTCACCCATTGGAGTCCTAAATCAATGATTGGACCTTCTCGGTTATAAACTGTGTGACCTGCTTGTTTTCCTAGCGAATGATTGGATGGTTGGGATCATCCAGTCCAAGTAACTTTTCAAAGGGAAGGACAACCAAAGGTGGGCCCACACAATTCATTGTCGAGGCTAATTATCAAACATTCGTTTCACAGCCATTGATCAGATATCACAGTAACCTAATCAATGTGAATTTGTTAGGGATTGGCAAACAAGATGGGTACCACATGATGGATGGTCTAAATCATTAATCGGCCATTCTTTATTACAATAAGTATGATGGGATCGTTATTATCACCCAATTAAGTAATTGTTTAAGTGGAATGTACAATCATGAGAAGTAGTTCCAACCTGATGAATTGTCTGTATCAATGATTGGACCTTCTCTCTTACAATTGATATGGACCATTCATTCTCCTTACCACTGATGGGACGGTCCCAAGGGGATCAACAAGTAAAGGTGGCACCATATGATGGATGGTTCATGTCATTGATAGACCTTCTCAGTAAAACGCTGAGTTGAGTTGACTCAGCTGAGTTTTGAGTTGGACCACTGATCTGGTGACCCATTATGGATGGAAGGTGATGCACCAAATATTCAAAATTGGAAAAAAACCACTCAATCAGTTGAATAAAACCAAAACACGCATTGGATCACCAAATCACATGCACATGCTTCTATGGAGGGAACAGCAAGAGACAGTACATGCCTTTATGTATTATGACCACATGGACCCGTGGACGTCAGTTGATGATGACTTGGACTTGCCTGGGACAGGTATGTGTTAGTGACATGAGCACATGGATGATAATGGAGGACGTGGGATTCGAACCCACTACAATTCACTTAAGGTAAGAATAACCAAGCTAAGGTATTGATTTCTTGATTTCTTTATGGATTTTGTAATTTAATTTATCTAAATGTAGGGGTGTCAACGGTCAGGTTAGGGTTGGGCTAAGATTTGTCCAAGCCCAGTCTGTATTGTTAAACTTCAGCTCAGGCCTGACCGGAGTCTATGACAGGCTAAAATGGTTCAGTCCGGCCCAAGCCCCAGCCCGTGACTAACACCTAAAAACAAGATATTTGAGAGAGAGACGAATCCAGCTGCTCCATTGCAGATACGTGAGATTTGAAAGAACTGAAACAGTTAGAGAGAGAGAAAAAAAAAACCACAATCACTTTTAAAGATCAAAATCCACATGGGTTCTTTAAAAAATAAAAAACTATGGGAAAGAAGTCCGAAAAAGAAATTTTGTAAATACAAAAAAGAATTAAAAAAGTGTGTGTGTGTGTGTGTGTATATATATATATATATATATATATATATATATATATATATATATATATATATATAGGAAAATGTACAATGCGCTCGAGCTTACGATAAGCTCTCATGAGGTCGAGCTGTGTGGGCCCCACCATGATGCGTGTCGACCATCAACACCGTGCATTTGATGGGTCCCCTTTAAATTATGGGATATCCCAAAAATCAGTCGTATATGGAACTCGGGTGGGCCATACCATCTAAAATTATGTGAAGACACCGTTAAAACATATAAAAGCACTTGGTGGGGCCCACCTGAGTTTTGCATGCGCCTAAAACTTGGTCTGAACCCTCATTCAAGTGGGACACACATAATGGATGGGCTGGATTTGCAACAACATCTCGATGGGCCCTCAAAAATGGTTATGAATGTTTTAATGGTGTACAGCCCCTCTCCACTTCTGTATGTGGTGGGCCCACACAAGTCACAGATTGACTTGATTTTTGAGACCTAGGCCCATGATGGAATGGTACATCTGACTGATGGGGTAGATGTTCGAAACGCATCACGGTGGGGCCCACACAGCTCGACCTCATGGGACGGACTCATGAGGTCGAGCGCATAGTACCTTTTCCTATATATATATATATATATATATATAGGGAAATGCTCACCTGCGCACCAGTTCGCACGAAATTGGTGCGGATTTTTTTAGAACCCATCATACGTGATGTGGATCCAAAATCTGAACCGTTTATGTGAAGTAGCACCTCATAAAACCCCCCAGGCCCAAGTTTTAGTTTGATCTAAAACTTTGATGGGCCATGAAAAATGAAAACAGTTTCCTCCCTTGATTTGCATTTCTCTTTGCTATGGTCCACCAGAATTTTAGATCAGGATGAAAATTTGTTACATGGGGTTTCATAGGATTCCGCATCACATGGACCGTTCAGATTAGACACCCATGACACGCGTGCAAAGGTGTGCACATGCGTAGGTGCGCAGGTGAGCGTGACTCATATAGAGAAATGCTCACTTGCACACCTTCTTACGTGAGCACCTGTGCGCACCTTTGCACACGTGTCATATGCATAGAGTCTGAATGATACATGTGATGCGGCACCCCTTGAAACCTCATAAGCCCAACTTTCAGCCCGATCAAAAACTCTAGTAGATCATAGCAAAAGGAAACAGTTTCCTATCTTGATTTGCATTTCTCTTTGCTATGGCCCACTAAAATTTTGGAAGAAGCTGAAAATTAAGCCCATGAGATTTCAAGGGGTGCCGCATCACATGGACTGTTCGGATTTTGTGCCCATGGCATATATGCAAAGGTGCGCATGTGTGCTCACCTTCTTCTTATTTGGCTTATATATATATATATATATATATATATATATATATATATATATATATATATATATATATAAACACCCGCACACACACACCCCCTACACTTGCGCCATAGTGGGATTTCACCACCTATGGATACTTGAACCCTTGACCGGGTGTTAAAACTCCTAAGGGCCTGTTTGGCTGGGTGGATTGAAAGGGATTGAATGGTATTAGGGTGGATGACATAGATTTCTAGGTAATGATGGTGTTGTCAGTGGATTGTTTTGAGATACATGAGATTGCTATATACCTGGATTGCTATATCCAGTCTGTTTGGCACGACTAGCCAATCCCAGGATTAAACCTTCCCATCGCTTCCAATCCCTCAAACCAAACACGTCTCAGGCAAATTTGAATGGATTAAGGTGGATGGGATGGGATTTAAAGGTAATGATGGTGTTGTCAGTGGATTGTTTTAAGACTCATGGGATTCGGATCAGATCACCGACTCTGTTTGGCACGCCCGGCCAATCCCGGGATTTAATTTCCAATCCCTTCCAATACCATCCAATCCCTTCCAATCCGACCGGCCAAACGGGCCCTAAGAGTCTACCATCAATGTGTGCTCGCCTAAGAAGGTGCCCATATGAGTAGGCCTCTCTCTCTTTATATATATATATATATATATATATATATATATATATATATATATATATAAGTTTAATTTCATAAATATCATGATGTTTCATAAATTTTAGATACCTTTGAACACTAACTCGACATTTCAACAATCCCCGTAGATCTTACAATAGTGTTCTTCTACAATATTTGTTAACAACTGATTTATTGCATGCACGTGCTTTAAGCAAATTACTTGCCCTTGAAATGTCACCTCCAAATAATTTTAAAAGTTTATTTATTTATTTAATATTTTACTAATAGCATGCCAATTTGGTAGAAAAGATCATCATTGTAATGTAGCCTTATACTAATTAATTGGGGAATAGGAAGAAAAAAAGAATGTCAGCAAATTACAATTTACTTAATGGTCATTAATTTAATGAAGAGAAATTATTTTAAAAGGTTATTTATGTTTTTCCATGAGAGCAGAACCAAAAAAAAAAAAAAGCAGCTAAAGTGAAGAAAAATAAGATAAACCAATGCGCTTGAATTAGTGTAGAGTGGACAGGATGAGTGACGGGACTAGCAAAACAACTTTTATATATATTTATGTTTTTCCATGAGAGCAGAACGAAAAAAAAAAAAGCAGCTAAAATGAAGAAAAATAAGATAAACCAATGCGCTTGAATTAGTATAGAGTGCACAGGATGAGAGACAGGAAGAGAAGGGAAAAAAATGTTTATCAAAATAACTTCCATCAGCGTGGACAGGATGAGAGACGGGACTAGCAAATAACTTACCAGTCATTAATTTATTAAAGGTAATTCAAATATTGCAATAAGTAAAAGAATTAAATAACCTTAAAAGTCCTTAATTCATTAACGATAAATAAAATAAAATAAAAACTAAAAAAACCTTAACAGCAAAATTTTTTTAAAAAGATAAATAACAAGCAATAGTAAATAAAATAGAAGAACGAATAAAAAAATAAAAAGCAAAGGTAAATGGAAAATTAAAAAACAATTAAAAGAATGAAAAAACCTTAAAAATCCTTAATTTATTAAAGATAAATAACCAGCAAGAACTAATTTTAAAAATAGAAAATGCGGTGAGCGTGGATCGAACACGCGACCTTCAGATCTTCAGTCTGACGCTCTCCCAACTGAGCTATCCCCGCTGATATATTTTTAATTTCCTATAATTTATAATGTAATAAATTCTAATTGTACGCTTCTTCTTCACACTATAAATGCATTTTTTGTTCAGAAAACCATCTCTTCCTCCTCCGCCTCTCGGAAACCCACCCCGTGAAATTCAGACCCGAAAATCTCACAGCCCACTCCTCTCCATTACCTTTCTTGAATAGGAAAATCCTAGCTTTCTCCTTCCCTACCCAAAAATGGAAGAGGAAAAACCCTCAAATCTTCCAATCCCCACCCAACAAAACCCTAGAAAAACCCCCAAACGCTTCTTCAAGAACCAAATCCCCGATTCCATCACCTCCAACCCCGCCCTCAATGCCGCTCTCTCCCTCCTCCCGCCCAACTACAATTTCGAGGTGCACAAATCCATCTGGCGCATCTCAGCATCCGGCGCCAAGCGCGTCGCTCTCCAATTCCCCGAGGGCCTCCTCATGTATTCTCTCGTCCTCTGCGACATCTTTGAGACCTTTGCCGGCGTCAACGAGTGCTTCGTTCTCGGCGACGTTACGTATGGCGCGTGCTGTGTCGACGACTTCTCCGCCTCCGCACTCGACGCTGACCTCCTTATCCACTACGGCCACAGCTGCCTGGTCCCAATCGATGTCGTGAAGATCCCGTCCCTGTACGTCTTCGTTGAGATTGGGATTGATGTTGGCCACCTCGTCGATACGGTCAAGCTGAATTTCGGTCCGGGGAAGGAGAGGATCGCACTGGCGGGCACTATTCAGTTTTCGACTGCAATCCGGGCAGCAAAGTCAGCATTGTCAGATGCGGGGTTTGAGGCTATTGTTCCACAGTCGAAGCCACTGTCAGCTGGGGAGGTTCTCGGTTGCACATCGCCTACAATTCCGAAGAACGGTGTGGATGCGGTTGTTTTTGTTGCCGATGGGAGATTCCATCTAGAAGCGTTTATGATTGCCAACCCTGGAATCAAAGCTTTTCGGTATGACCCGTATCTTAAAGTCTTGTTCTTGGAGGAGTATGATCATGCTGGGATGAAGGAAGCTCGGAAGAATGCAATTTTGAAGGCGAGGAATGCGGGTCGGTGGGGGATTGTGCTTGGGACTCTTGGACGGCAGGGGAACCCCAGGATTCTCGACCGGTTGCAGAAACAGATGGCAGAGAGGGGTTTTGTTTGGACGGTTGTGTTGATGTCAGAGATTTCACCAGCTAGGATTTCACTGTTTGGAGACTCTGTTGATGCCTGGATACAGATTGCATGCCCTCGGCTTTCGATTGATTGGGGAGATGCTTTTGGGAAGCCTCTGCTGACACCGTTTGAGGCGGAGATTGCACTTGGGCTCATTCGCGGTTGGTGGGAGAAAGGGACAGAGGTTAAAGTGTCGGTAAATTCAAAATGTGGAGATGGTGGAAAGGTAGATGGTCTGGATTGCAAGCAGGAATCTTGCTCTAACTGTAACTGTGTTGAGGAAAGCAATGCGGATGGGGAGACGAATGGCCAGGATTATCCTATGGACTATTATGCTCAAGGTGGAGGGGAATGGAACTGCTCTTATTCGAAGAAGTCATTACCTCCACATAGAAAGCCTCGGATTCATAGTGGCAATGGGAACAGTTCTTAGCTACTTCTCACATGCTTATATTGAAATTGCACTCCTTTCTAATGTTATTCTCTTGTTTTGGAGTGGACGGAATTTCTTTTAGGTTTTGTCAGACTAAAGGCTTCCTGAAATGATGGGAATTTTGTATGTGGTCGCTGTAGTCAGTGAAGAAATAGAAAAAGCCTTTAAAATTCGAGGTACTCAATGCTTTGTGATCTTCTTCTACATGAATTCTATGTGAAAGCAACTTAAAAAAAATATTATATGCATTGAATTTCTCAACAAACTATCATTCGCTCCGTAATTTTGAAACCCATGGGCTAGACATTTCTATGGATGTGAAAGATTTTCCTATGGAGGAAAGTATGGTCTGCATCTCTTGAACTCTGGAGAAGTATTTCCATGGAGGAGATATGTGCTGAAAGCATTACCAAGCAAACTCTTTATCCAGATTTCCCTTGTAAGCCTTGGATAGGAACTTATGCAGAGTTAACTTGTTGGCTGTTTTGGTGTTTCTAATTCTATCTTTCCCAGCATGAGTAAAACTGACATAGCTTCATTGTTAAGTTTCATTCCCCTGACATCAGCTTCATGGTTATATTTCATTTGTACATGGTGTTTAAAAAAACAGGACAATGCTGATTCTATCTTGGTAGTTTGTATCTGGTGGTTGGCAATAGTTAAGACTTTCAAAGGACTTTACCGACTGAGATGCCTCACAAAGGAAATACTGGAGTCTGCCAAGGTCTTTCATGTCGACTAGACTTGTAGATGAGATTGAGGACCTTTGAGAACTTAAGAAGCTAGGGAAACTAATATAATAACCTGCATGACAAGCAACTGCGTAACTGAACTAGATTAGTATTCTAAAAACTTGTTAATGAGGAAGCTAATTGAAAGAGGAAACTAATCTTTAGATGCTAAACTGACTAAGAAAACTAATGTTGCATGTAGACCATAGGGGTCTATAACCTATATTCGTGAACACTGCATGCATGTGGGATCTACAGACATTCTATTGTAGCCAGGGATCCAATGCTACATATATGGACATGTTGATGGACCACTGTCCTAAATTGGATACACCACTGCTCACGTTTAGGGGGTGTTTGGGTCGTAAGTTACTTAATCTACTTATGCCTTAAGTAGCTCATCTTGATTTCTACTTATTAAACTGAAGTGATTAACTAACTTTAAATAAAAAGGCTATTTATAATTGATCATAAACCAAACTTATCTCAAATAAGTTACTTATCTACTGCCGTGAGTAGAAAAAGTAACTTATTTGATGGTATCCAAACGGGCCCTTAGAGTGCCACCTTGTTTAATGATGGTGGGACCAGATTACATTGATGGTGTTAGCTCAAAACTGCTTGGCAGTTGGTTTCTATTAAGGCTGGCATGATGACAGCTTAGGAAGAGACAGTTGGGGCCCTTTTTTCTTTCTTCTACCTAGCCAAGTACTGCAAGCTGATTTGATCACCTCTCTTTGTATCTTGATCGGCTGGGGCCTTGATGCTGCAACATCTAATGCTCAAGGAGACATTGATATGGGTCGGATTTTCCCAGCATGAATTTTTTTACTATTAAATCATCCACATTGCACATCCATTCATGCTCTCAAGTTGTAATTGGATGCTATGTGTTGTATGCTGGCTTATGATCCATACATCCTTCTAAAATGAGTCTAGTCTATCAAATTGCCGGTTTAGAACCAAGTGCATCCCTGGGCAGTTGTAGATTCTGTTGTTGCATCATTACAATGTTTAACAAACCAGCAGGACTCTCTTTCTCTCTCTCTCCCCCTACCCCCCACCCCCCACAATTCTCTCTCTCTCAAGCGAGGAAAGAAACAACCAAAATCAAACATTCTCAAAAAGAGAATATGCTGAAGAGGCCTTTGCATAAGCAGCCCATTCCGAAACAATGACATGATGTGGCAAATAGACTCTTCAATATTAACATTTAATAAAGACAGATCTGGAGAGAGAGAGAGAGAGAGAGAGAGAGAGAGAGAGAGAGAGAGAGAGAGAGAGAGAGAGAGAGAGAGAACTTGATTTGGCAAATAGACTCCAATCCAGTTCAGTAAGCATGATATGCTATAGGACATGGGGCTAGACCCATTTTGCACCATTTAAAAAATGGTGGTGACTCTTCAGACCATACATGGCATAGTTGTATGGCATCCCAGCGCATAGAACATGATATTATAGTTTGTCCAATCCAACTACTTTTTCCGATCAGGGAAAAAAACCACTTCTATTTTTTATGATATTTCATGTATCTTGTTGATGCTAAGATCCAGTTATCCCTGCTAGCCTGTCCTATACCTACAGAATCCAGCGACAATGGGGGCCCTGGTTGTAGCCGGGGACCCTCTGATGCCTAAGTTAGGATAAGCACACAATGGGTCTAGTCGAGTTAGGGTAATAATGCATACATTCTTTTGTGAGGTAGGGTCCTTATTTATAACCTTTTGACACCACTTCCGTGTATGGCAATGAATCCACCATATAGATACGTGTCACAGAAGAAATCTCCTTCCATATATATGACACTTATCCCAGCGTGATCCTCGGCGAAGATCTCCAGAAGGGAATCCTCTCTGTATACGGAGTGGATGTTCCCTAACGGTCTTCCCCAGTGGTCGGAATCCGAGGCCGACCTTTAGAGCGTTTGGTCGAGGTGTTGCTGACCGAGGTCGACAGCTAAGGTTGATGGCCGAGGTTAGGGTCGAGTTTTGAGGTTAGGGCCTTTGGTCGAGGCTAGGTTGGCGTTCATAGTCATTCATTGGTCGGGATAGTGGGATGTCAGGCCTTTGGTCAAGGCCAGGTCGGCGTTCATAGTCATTCATTGGTTGGGATAGTGGGATGTCAGCTAAGTGACCGAGGTCACTGCTCATAGTCGATGCTCAAGTTGGTTACGGAGGTCATGTTCGACATCTGAGACCGAGCTCTCACTCGACCTCTTCATCCGAGTGGTTTGGTCAGTCCAATTTTTGCCCATAACATATCTAATTCTATCTTGAGCTCTAGTTGACACAATATAATCATGTGGAAGGGTTGTGGTGTAGGTGGCCTGCTAGCAGATAGCTCATGAGACACATGTTGCATAGTATGGGTGGAATAAGCTGGTCGAACCTCTCCTTTAGTAGTATATTTTGGCAACTTGATAGAGGAAATGAGTTCTCTCCCGGATGCCTTCCAATATTTTAGCCAGAGCCATAGACATGCCTTTCCGGCCTGACAGAGCCGACACTACAAGAATATGGGGCATAGTCGACGGTGGAGATTATCCTCTACCGGCGCTGGGTAATGACGGGCGCTGGCAAGCATAGCTATATATACAAAAAAAAAAAACCTAGCAACTCCCCGCCCCACTCTCTCACTCTCTCCACCCCGACTCTCTCTCTCTCTCTCTCTCTCTCTCTCTCTCTCTCTCTCTCTCCCCCTAGCGCCTCCCTCGCTCGATAATCCCCAAAATCCTTTTCTCCTTCTCACTCTCCACATCTCCCTCTCCTTCTGTCTCTCTCGATCTCCCTCTCCCTCCAAGTGCGCCCCAAAACCTCCCTCCCTCTCCCTCTCCCTCTCCCTCTCCCTCTCCCTCGCCCTCTATCTCTCTCGATCTCCCTGTCTCTCTCGATTTGCATCTCCGTCTCCCTCTCGATCTCCCTATCTCTCTCCCTCTCTATCTCTCTCTCGATCTATCTCTCCCTCTACAGCAACGACGCATCCTTTCCAGCATCATCTTCACCACTCTAAGTGTGGCCAGGAGCCCCCGCCCTTCACCTCTTCCCCGGCCATTTCTGGTAAACAATGGGACCAATGATCTAGATGGTCTGGGTTTTTATAGATGTATGCCATTTATACAATGGATGCAGATATAGAATAATCTTGCCATTCATCATTTGTTGTGAATGTTTAAGGTGTGCACAACATGTGTTTGATGAAATGTCTCTGTTTTAACAATTTTCAATTTATATTTTCACATTGGTGGGGTCACTTATTGAATGGATTAGATTGCAAACTCATGTGTTTACACATGTCTGAAGGTTCCACCTTAGATTGCATTGGTAGGATAAAGGTGAGGCTGCTCTACCATACACATGTCATATACTTCTGATATGAACTGCCTAAGTAGTGGGACCTGGTTAAATAGGTTTTAGATGAAAATTCACACTAAGTATAATCCTAACTCCTTGATATAGTGCATCTAATGGAAGTTGTGTTTTCTACAGCTTTACAAGACGATTTGAGCTTTTGAAAACTTGCATGTCGCCAGTTCTCGTTGGCAATTTTTATTTTTATTTTATTTTGTTCATGACAGGATCCAGAGTTGTCTGTTTTACTTGGTCAGTGGGTGAGATTGTTAAGGTCCATGTTTGTTGTTGGGAATCGGGACAAATCTGATTCTTAAGTTTTTGCTCCTTGCCTGTTCTCCCTGCTATATTTTGGTGCCAGTTTGGGTTTCTTTGTAGGTTTATCTAGGACATCATCCTGGGTGTGATTTATGTTTCCCATCCTGCAATTGTTGAAACAAGATGTAAATCTGATACCAAGCAGCAGGGACAAGGCTATGAATGATGATGGTGATGATGTGCTGATGAATGATTCTGATTAATAGGATGAACCCATGAAGATTACTAACAAGAGGATGTTATCCAATTCTCAGGCGAAACCTTTGTAGAGCACCACTCTATTTTTCTGTTTGTTCATTGGGCACCATGATTTAGTTGTCCAAATTCTCAATATGTTGGGCCTTACTATCGATGGCCCACACATCAATTTTTTTATGAGACCGGAAGAAACTAATCATCAAATATTCGATTTTATTTTCAGTTGAGTGTGGATCATTGCTGTATTTTTCTCTCTTAGCTGTCTGTTTGTTGGCGACCAATCCAAGGGTTAGGATTTTCCTGTCTCTGAGATTTTGTTGCATGGGCAATCCACAGTGGAGCCCATAATATCAGTGGTTCTGGTCACTTAACCAAGGGCTCTACTTGTACGAACTGAAACTGAAACTGTACTGTACAAACATTCTACCTGGACATTGTATAATATTTCATTGAAAAACTACCTGCTGCTGAAGAAATGCAACACCTGCAAAAAGAAAGCATAGCACTCATTCAGCAGGCCACATGATATGCTATTTCAGTTATTTTCTTTTCTAATTTTTTGGATCTTGCATAACACGTCATTGAAACACTACATGCTGCTGAAATACAACACCAGCAAAAAGAAAGCGTAACACTCATTCTGCCACATGAGATGCTATTTCAGTTAATTTCTTTAAAAAAATTGGACTTGATGACTTATGGTCCAACTGAAATTATCAGTGTTGATAGAGTGGAATGTTAGAACAATATTCATGTAGCCAACCCCAATGAACTGGGTTATGGCTAAGAAGAAGTAGACAATGAGGATCTTGTATTTCTATCTTTTGTGTGTGTGTGTGTGTGTGTTTTTTTTTTTTTTGATTGATTTGTTTGAAATGCAAGTATATGATGTGCAGAGATGCAGAGAGTGCAAATGTAATAGTGACTGCTGGACATGAAGGACTAAGATTTTGGGACATACGGTATGGATGATGAATGCTTGGTTCACTAGTCTTTTCAAATGAAAGATCACTTTGCTCTGTTTTTGTTTTGATATATTTTCATGCTTATTGATCAGCAAGATGTGACTTGGTGACCAAGTTTTGTTATTGGCGATTGCAATTGGATGCATGTCTTTCTTGGTGTTAGTGTAATTATTGAGTAAATGTTCTATATTCTTTAGTTCCTTCTTACTGTTGGGAAAGATAGTAAATTTCTTTTTTTTTTCATGTGTTGTTTCAGCTTGTTACAGTTCATTGGAATAAGCGATGCTTGTTGGTTTGTTCAACACATGATAACAAACTAATTTCTAAAACTATGTACAAGTAAGTGAAACAAACCAAAAAAGTAAAAAGTAAAAAAAGAAGAAGAAAAGAACTGCCAGTATTTTATTGGGCTTTTCAAAAACTTACTTCACAATTCTGACATGAACAAAAAGGTTGTATAATATGTCTATATGAATTAACACTTAAACGAAATGTTGGAAATACATACATGTGTAAAAACATATTTCACGACATGTGTAAATTAGGGCTGAAAGTCAGGCGGGTTGGGTCAGGTTGGTGCTCAACCCTAGCCCAACCCAAGGTTCTTGTACCTCAACCCTAACCCAACCCAACCCAACCCAACCTCGGGTTGGGAATTCTCAACCCAAGCCCAACCCAAGCAGGTTTGGTCAAGTTGGTCGGGTTGATCGGGTGGATACATGCTAATATTTTAATGATTGCATTAGTTTATTATATTTTAATACACGTCTTATTTTTTATATCTATGATTTTATTAATTATATACGTAGTTATTTATAGTAAAGAACTTCATTTATTCTAAACAAACAAGCTAAAATATAGGACAACTACTCATTTAAAAGTCGTGTTGTGTAGCACACAATTTATTTGGGAGAGAGAAATCCAGCATTTCTTGTTAGCTTGAGTCATCAGAAATGATTTGGACCAATGAGACCTGACAGCACCGGAATTTCCTATGTCTTTAACACATACGATTCACACTCAATTATAATTTATAAGTAACTTATATATTGATCGGGTTTGGGTTGGGTCGAGCAACCCAAGACCTCAACCCGACCCCGACCCAAGTTTTATCGGGTTGGTGTTTGTATAACCCAAGCCTGAGATCGGACTCGATACATCCTGCCCAAGCCCAACCCAATGTCGGGTTGGTCACGGGTCGGTCGGGTTCAACCCACCCAACTTTCAGCCCTAGTGTAAATACATAGAATCCACGTATCTAACACGCCCTAATAGTAAAACGACAGGAGGTCCTTGGATGTTTAGAGAATGAATATCCATTTTTAGTCAATTAATTGAGCTAATGTATGTCACATGTACATTTACAAAGTATCAAATGGTCACCTTAAGGCTAAATAGTGTTTCAGGATCACATGTTAGATCACATCCAAGAAAAAAAATGCTTATAAGATGGCTATGGAGTTTCCCAGGTACAATGTCATTCTTAATTTTTGTTTCTCTGAATTATAAATATTTTATGCATACATGGACACATTAACTGTCTGCGTAGCTTTTATGGCCAATTAATGATTTGGTTGAAGTGTTTGGTCCATGTTTTGTCTTCCCGATGCATTTATAAAATAGAACTAATTAACATGAGTTTAAATAAAATTCAGTAAATTTCTTTAGAACAACAGTCCGTTTGGTAGAAGAGGTAACACCTCTACCTGTGCTCTTTGAGTAGTAGCTCCTTTGGAGCCCGCTTTCATGTCGACCCAAGGGTCTTAGCGCGGAACTACCAGATCTGCCCGTTGAGTCTAAAAGAGAGACGCAGTGTTGTTTGTTTTTGTTTGGTAGTCTTATTTTAGGCTTATACCTGTGAAGGCACTTAATTTAATGGATTTGATATTGAATTTGGTATGCTTATAGGAGTTGAGGCTAGGGGCATGAACTTAGAATTGGTTTCTGGGAAGTATTAATTCATGTGGCAATAGTACGGGATGAGGTTTTGATAAGACCCTATGGACGATATAAAACAATTTGGGATGCTATTGGAACGAGTATTGTTTAACCCTCTATTATGTGTAAGGTAAGATTTTTTATTTTTTTTTGCCATATACAATAGAATTTCTTGTACAAGATTGCGAGTACTAATTAATTTGTTTTTTATTGTTTTGTTTTGCAGGTTTAAGGAGAGATGGATTGAGCTAAATGAAAGGATCTCTCTCTCTCTCTCTCTCTCTCTCTCTCTCTCTCTCTCTCGTAAATATTTTATATTTTGTGCATGGGCTCAGGATTGATGTGTGATTGGTTTTGGATAGAAAGTGTTTGACTCTAATTTTGCAATTTGGATTGACTTAAGATCTAATGCATATGATAGGTTGGGTTACTAAATCAACAAGTTAGCCAACATGATTTACTCTTGTTCTTATCAATTTTCTTTATAACTCAATGCAACTCTTGTTCTTTCCATGTTTCTTTACAACATTAATAGGAGGGCGTTTACCTTTTTTAGCATGTTTTTTGAGGCAATGTTAGATGATGGAAGCCAAGCGAAGGAGAGCAACTACATTTATGTAAGTATTGCTGTTGGTATTCTTGGTACATATTTGTAGTATTATAAGTTTTAAGCTCCATTTGGTCATCACATCAATCTTTATGAATATAAATTTTTATCAAACCAAATGGATCTTAAGCTCTTTTTTAACTTTGCCAATGCAACTACTTGCATTGCTGGTCCCAAACCCGGGTAAAGGAGGAGGGAGAAGGGTTGAGCGTCGCAAAGTCAATAGCAGAGGAAGCTTACTAGAATTGGCCATTCAAAGTGGACCTGAAATAAAGCAGGTATCTTTGAACTAAGTTTTCTACGATTTTTGTTTTCAGCCTGTTGGTTTCATTGTCGGTGAGCAAAGTAATGTAATCTTTAAGCAGGTTTATTTTGAATTTAAAGGTTGGCCTAGAAAATTCTCTTTCCATCAGTTGTATGTCCATAGTAAAGTGACTATGTATTATTCTATCTGTTCTTGTTATTAAAGCGACTACTTAATCCATACTAAGTCTCTATTCACTGTGACTTTGTTATATAATTGTCCCTAGGCACCTTGCATCATTTTCCATGAACAGAAGAAAGGGACATATTCTCTTGTTGATGCTCATTACAGTAAAAAAATGCTGAGGCAGTAGATTCGCCTTTATTTGACTGACTGCAGTTTGGATTCTCTTAGGCGAATCGAGATCATGTTCCATATGCAACTGTGGGTCTGGATGAGCTGCATGTAGCAGGCACAAAGTGGTCAGATGCAATCCTAGAGAAAAAAAGGTCTGGGTTGCTTGAATTGTTTTGTAGCGTTTTATAGAAGTATTTTGACACCTTTAATGTCAAGGACTGAAATCCTTCTCTCAATGCTTGTCTCAGGTGAAAAACCTGGTCGCAGAAATTGTTGATACGAAGTTGGGAAAACAAGTAATTGTTCACTTTCCTGCTCTATAAAAGTTCTGACCAAATAGAATAATTTTCATCATCAATCTTGTCATTTCAATCACTTTCCTGCTCTATAAAAGTGCCCCCTATCATTATCTAGAAATCTTCACAAAAGTTCCAGTGGTTTGGAAGCCTGGAGCATACAGGAATCGTGCACCCATAGATCTGTAAAATGAAATTTTCTGGTGGAATCATGATATTGTCAAATATGCAGCGCAGCCCAGTTTTCCGCTCTCATCTAGTGTGATCTCACAGCGTGCTTGATTATCAGGTGAGAGTGGATTTGACTGGGGAGCAGACCCAAAAGGCATTTGATGACGTTTTGACAAACTTGGTTTGTACGGCACCACCAGTTCCAGGATTTCGTAGAACAAAAGGAGGTAAGATGTGAACATCAATATTGTGATCTTACGTTGATTTCTCTGTCAGTCAAAATCTTGTCCTTTCATCACACACATCCCTGCATGTGTTTCTGTACAGTTACTGCATGCTAGTTAGGAAAAATCTGACTCCCTGCTTTTCTTTGGCATGTATATTGGGATTTTCCAGGAAAAACACCCCG